>VXAX01004289.1:1383869-1447015 GCA_013399835.1 Leptocoma aspasia | reverse complement strand
TAATTTTTCCTTGCTTGAGGGACGTCTCTGCTTCTCGTCCGGCCCCCTTTTCCTCCTGGCTGGGGGCTTTGGTACTGTGGCCAGGTCTGCTTCCTACTCCCACCCCTGGTTTTAATGGCTGGATTGTGGCAGCAGCTCCCTGCTGCAGGTTGTTGAGGATTTGATGGGGACTCGCATCTCAGGAGCCGGAGGTGACTAAAGGTAACTAACCAGCGGATGGATGCTCACCAGCCCTTGCCTGGCCCTCAGTTGCTCCCTTGCCCGCCTGCGTTGGGCTGAAGGGTGCCGGCCGCCCTGGGCGCACGCTTGGATTGAATTATGCTGTAATAAGGGTAGTTTGTCTTCAGGGGAGCTGGATCCTCCAGGTGACGGGGGAGCATCTCCCTGGGTCTGCATGCTGGGCGCCAGTGGAGATAAGGGGCGTGCATCTCGTTTGGAAATGCCTTGTAGGCTCCCGCCTGGTTTGGCTGTGGGCAGCTAGGGTGGCAAAGGCAGTGAGGAGATGAAGGGGACCTGGTAGGTTTTGTTCTTACTCTCTCTTGGTTTTTTCTGTGAAAAGCACCACATTGAACCGGGGGGTTTGCTGGTGTTACACTGAGGAATTTGTGAGTTTCATTATGTTTCCTCAATCCCCCCCTTCGCCCCCGTCTTCATGCGCACTCCTTCGTGGATCTGCGTTGCTGTTCAATCGCTGAAGGGTGCCTCGAGAAGCAATTGCCTTCTTGGATATCAGGGGGGCATGAGTGGGGGGATGTTGCCGAATTGGGGGTGTGTGTTGGGGGCTGCCTGTGTCTGGATGTGAGGGGGTAGGGTCGAGGTCTGAATCCAGCAGCGCCGGGTTACAGGTAGACGCCAGGAGCTTCTCCTTCCCGTGCAGCCGGAGAGCGAGGCGTTCGGTGTAGGTAGGGATGTGCAGAGCTCCCCACCTCCTGCCTGTGAGGCTGCCTGCGCTGCCTCTTACCAGTATAGGACTGGCGTTTGTTTTGAGCAGGGGCCGATATGTATAGCTGAAATTGCATTTTTAATGCCTCTTTCCTTTTAACTCTTTGTTTATTTGCTCCCTCAATTTTTTATTTGTGTTCCCCTTGCAATCGTCTTTTGACCGCATAACTTGGAAGTACGGTTGTAAGGCTGTTGGTTCCTCCCTGCCATCAGCCAGAGAGCAGCCCTGTTTCCCAGTTTAGGGAGCCTACCTCCAGCTGGTGCCCGTTAGTGCTAATGAAGATGTAGCTACACTTCCCCAGAGATGTGTCCTGGGTATTTGGGGGATTGCCTTCGAGGACTGAGTTTGATCAGCAGCCTTGCATCCGGAGTTGTCCAGGGAAGTAACACTGACCTCCAATACATTTAGTTGGGTTTTTTTTCCTTACCCTTTCCCCTACAGACAGGCAGATGTGTAGTTTTCTTTGAGGGCTGGCGAGGTAGGAAAGGAGCCTCTCTTTCTCTCCCTTTCCTGATAGGCATGAGATTCTTCTCTGCGGTAGTTAAAACAACTTGTATTTTGGCTAACGGCAGTGTATTGTTTCTGCTTGTCAATTGTGGAGTTCATTATCGTTTTAGCCAAAACAACCCATGTCTATTGTATTTACTTTCCTGTTTAGATCACTCCTTAGGAGTTATTGCCATTTCCACTCCCACAGTTCTGGTTCCAGGCAGCCAGCTGCTTAGAGGGAGGCTGAGATGCGAGGGAAAGGGCGAAAATGCCATCTGTTTCTTGATGTAAGGCAGAGAGGTAGTCTGCCGGCTGCAATTTCTCTGTGTATTATAGCACTGATTGTTCTAGAGTGTAGGATCAAAATTTTCGAAGCTGACCAAAGAGAAATCTTCCCTGGAGTTGAAAAGAAATAAATTCCATCTTAAGAGCGCGGCCAATACTGCCTGCTTGGTATTGAGTAGTAGCATGTGCTTTGTAGAGCTCATTTATCATCATTTCCAGGGGTTTGCAATACGAACAGGCTTCTACTGTGCATTCATTAAGAAAAATTCTTCCATGGAGTTTTTCATGGGAGTAAACCAGTGTTACAGGTTAAAATGGGCTGCTGTCAAAAAGTCTGCAGTCGTCACATTAGATCCATGCCAGTGTTGGGTGACAAAAGTTCAGATTAGGACTGCATAGTAAAGCTGTATTTTTTTCCTAGAGATTAAACTGCTCTGAGAGAGCAGGAGTCAGTCCCCCTTGTTGTGGTCGAGGCTGCTCCTGTTCCTGCTCTTTAAGAGTACTTACAGAGTACTTTTTCCTTATTTAGGCTTGATTTACTATAAAATGTTGTCTTGTTACCTGCTAGCAAATAATAAAGTGGATAGAAGTCTCTGGTGTATTTATTTCCAAAAGGACTGGAGTTTCTATAAAGCTAGTCTTGACCTGTGAGTTCCATATAATTTCTGTTGTTGAATAAATACGTGTTTTCCCTTTTCTTCTTAGGGTGGTTAAGAGAAGGTATGTTTAGTTTCGCATTGAATTCCAGAACAAGATAAATGACAGTGTAGATTGATGATAGTGAAAATATTGAGTGCTGCCTTGTGGGGCAGTGAGATTTTAATGGTATTTATTAAGACTGCTGAGTCCTCATGGAGATGTTTTCTCGTGACAGAAGCGGGAGCTGGTGTTTCAGTTTCTTGGTGCCCTCCGGAGATGAAGTAGTTTATGTCTCAGCCTAGGATATTTGAATCTGTCCCTGAGCCCTGCCGGGTCCATCCCTCCACCCCCCTCCTTTGTTTGTTTGGCTGTGCATCCCGCAGGTTGGGATGCCATGGGGACCACGTCCTTCCTCCCAGTCGGGGGTGATGTGGCAGAGGTGCTCATCTTGCCTGTCCAAGCACTGATTGCAGGAAAAGCTTTTTTCCTCCTAAAACAGAAAGCAAATTGCCCTGTGCCTGCTGGTGCAAACATGAAGCTGGTGCTCTTTGCTGGCTGGGAGGGCAGTGCAAGCAGGTTCGTAGGTGAAAATGCAGGCACACACATCCAGCCAGCTGACTGATGAGCTGGGTGTCTCAGCCCAGCATTGCAGGGCTGTTAGAAAAATAAATAAATAAATATTTAGAGGCAGGTAGAGTGAATTATCAGCCAGGACTGAGCAGGAATATGCATGACCTTTAGCTTTGGGCAGGACTCAGCTGGAGGGGCCTGATGCTGCTATCAGGGTTTTCACATTCAGAGCATGAGTGGATGCATCATCAACGCATTTATTCATGCACATGGGGGAGGGAAGTCTTTGTAAATAAAGAAATCCTAGGAATGGCTGATTTATTAAATTTTAATACTAATAGTGTTGGGACTGGTGTAGATTGACTAGGAAGCAATTTAATGCGTGACACAGTATAAAGGATGGGTTAAAGATTGATGAAAGAGATGGAATTCAGGGAGCAAGAATGGATCAGGGAAAAGCTAAAGCATGGAGGGATAGGCACAAGGATTTCTATGCTTTAAATAAGTTCCTTTATTTTTCCTGTTGTAATTATATTACTTGGTGGTTGTAGAAACAGCTGAATGCTATGATTGGAGTGATTTTGATAAAAATTTTATTCCCTAGAGACTTCTTGCACATCACAAGACGTTTGTAAGAACAACTCAAAAATTAATTTTTTTTGGAGTGGTGATCATCTGAGAGATAGACATCACAGTATTGACGAGTTGCTGAGGACAGTACCGAAACATCAGGACAGCCCTGCAAAGTAAAGAAGGTTTTGTCTGCCCCTTTTGATGTGCTGCTTATTGGGGTAGGATGTGTTGGTGAGCATCGACATTCTGGAGAGATGTTTATGGACACCTATTTTTTCCCTGCTGGTCCTTTTCTCATCCAATAGATGCCCTCCTGCTGGGATGGGAATATGAAAAGTGCACTATGATGCCAAATTCTGAGTGTACATCCACACTTCAGTCTCTGCTATGTCTTCAGGCAGTGCTTTTGGTTGCAGAATGGAGAGCTGGAAATTGTCATTTGTAGGAGTTCAGTATGCACTGGTGTATTTGTAGGAATGTACCTGTCCCAGTAAGGGGGTGTGACATGCTGGCCTCTGACTGCCTCATCTCCTGGTGTCATGCCTGCCTTGCCAAATGTTTGTCACAATCCTCACCAGCACTTAATGTGCGGCTCTTTAATCCCTGCTTGGGATGCATGTGAATATGTCCTGTCTCTGTAGGTGTTGAGATGCTCCAGCACTCCATGATCTCATCCTAGTGCCTAGTGGCAGTGGAAGCTCTCAGAGCAGGCTGATGAAGTAGAAGGAGAACTTTGCTTTTAAGCATCTACTTTTAATTCATGCCTACTTTAGTGGCAAGGAAACCACCTCCTACTCAAATCTGTGATGTGATTCTATCTAGGATGTTACCTCATTGCCTGTTTTTGGCCTCCAGGTTTGCAGTGTAATGCTTGCTTTACGTTCCTTACTAGATGATCTCTACAGTGCAGTCTGAAATTCCTGGCTGCAAGCTAATGTTCATTTTTAAGACCACTTCTCTAAAGACACCTTGATGCTACAGCTTTTACTTCAGCAGTCTTTTCAGAGAGCCTTTTGATTTTGCCTGTAAGGTGGATGCTTTTACCAGTCATTGCACCAAGCATCTCTAAATGTAGCAAGGTAGCTAGTCTTTTCAGGCAATGGAAACATCATTTATAGTGTTCTGGACCACAGTTTTACTTACTAGGTGGTGCTCAGTGTGGGATTTTTTCAGCCTGACTGAAACCTCTGTTTTCCTCTGGCTGAGTCTTTTTTTTACCTCCCTTTTTGAACTTTTCATCTCTGCTTCTACAGGCCCACTCCCATCCAAGGGAGGTACTGCTGCATCTGAGGCAGGTACTGCTGCATCTGTGATGGGAGCTCCCACTGCAGTCAATGGAGCACAGTTGGCTTCCCTGTGAGGGAAGATGCTCAAGAATCTCACATGTGGTATCTTTTGGAGAGAAGCTCCAGAATCTCACGTGTTATCTTTTCAAAAACGTTCCCTTGCTTCAGCATCAAGTTTCTAGTAATTGTTTTGTAACATCTTTGCCAGAGGTGGCATTTCAGACCAAACAAAGCAATGAACACAGAGGAAGAGTAGAAATCTGTGTACACTTCTAGAATGTGTTTGTGAAAACAGTCCAGAATTAAAATCAAGACACTTTTGTTTGAGGCTTGACAGCTTTCAGTTTCAAGGGTCATGAAATAGACACCATTCTGAAGAAAGCAAAGAGGAGCTTGGCAGCTGTCCCAAATAGGCAATAAGAAGTTGTAGATTTCGTTTAAATGCCTAAGAGTAATAAACCTTTACAGAGCATCCATTGGTGCTCACTCTGCCAGGATTTTTGAAAATTATTTTTTTAAAGCACGTTAGTCAACATGTGAGTAATTAGACAGGAATTATTTCAATGGCTACAAACCTAATGCTTCAGAAGCCTGTAGCACAACTCCGATTCATTAGAGTGGGTACCTGTCAGAGAACAGCTCTGAAATATTATGCACAGTGTTTTGAGTAGTTTGGATTATTGCTTTGCTACTATTAATTGTAAGAGCTTTACTGATTGGATTGCAGTTGCATTGATTTATATCAGGTAAAGTAATTGATTTTGAACTTTGGAACGGAGCTATGCGTTTCTAAAACTTAGAGCAAGATGTCACAAATACAAGGGACCAACATGACTGTTTTCTTACAGCAATGCAAAGTTAAAATGAAGTGAAGTAGGACTCTCTGTGCTTTCATAGAAGTGGTGCTTAAAATTTAGCTGTGAGTTGCCCTACTGCAAAGTCCTACTCAAAGGTACCAGCATTGCACAGCACTGTTCTGAAAGGAGGTCCAGTCTAAACCTGGCCTCTTTGAATAAGACTCTTAGTCATTTTATACTAATGACAAGTAATTTGTTTGTAGGAGTCACTGCATGCAACATAAATGAGTTTTTACAGTAAGTCCCTTTCCCACTCCCCAGGAACCAAGAATCTACTTAGAGAGGTGAGGCCACTGCATCAATGAACACTGTTTAAAGTTTGGGGGATAGGAACGTTCTGACTAATGCAGTCTTAGAGCATCTGTTTATTATGGGCAGGCACATGTATAGACATATAAATACCATGATTTGGGGAACAGATGCAGTTCTGATTTTTTTGTCAAACGTGGGGAACTGAAAAGAATTTTGGCTTTAGGTGAAACCTGCACCTATACCCAAAACATATGTACCCACATGTGTATGTCCATGTGTGTGCATACACAGGTTTTGTTTGTGAAATGATGGTGCTGATGCATAGAGTTGTTTGGTTGTTTTTTTTTTTAATTGTCTTCCTGGAAAGACTCTCCCTATTTATTTTCTGGTTGTTTTTTGTAGGTGCAGTACTGGATAATAGCTTGTGCATGGGGCTGCAGTTTTAAAATTTTAACTGAGTTGCTTGGTTAGTAGTCCAACACCGAAATAGAACAACCACATTTTCAGATGTGTTGAGCAACCACATGTTTTATCAGAGTCAGTGCTGGTCCTTGCTTATTTGTCGTAGCAGGCTTTTTCCATTCTGAAGTTGCTGATCCCAAGCCTGCCTTAATGAGATTTTTTTTCATTGCCCTCGCAGTCAGGAAAAGAAGCTTCACTATGTTGCAGAAGTGCTGTTTGCAGCATACTTGGGGACGGCAACATTTTCCTTCCATCAAGGAGTAAGGGGCATGTTAGCTACAAGTATGCTGCCTAACTTTGGGCAGGCCTAGGTTAGATGGGGAGTTGATCTCAGAAGAGCCCAGCACTGGGAGCTGCTGAGCTGTTAACTGGTTTTTTTAGTGCTAAAGCTGGTGTGTTGTGTTGGGGGACACCAGGAGACAAAGGAGACCCTGAGCAGAAGCAGCGCCCCTGTTCTGTTTGGTCGGTGGGTCTCTGTTTTCCAGCCCTGCAGAGGCACTGCCCTGCCTTGCTCTTCAGTGTTGCAAACCAAGCCTTGACTTAAGCCTGTGAGAATAGGGGAGGGACCCAAGCCCAGTTTTTGATGTTCTGCATGGGTGGGTACCTTGAATACTCAAATGCATTCCAGTGACAGCTGACCCTGTAAGGACGTTTTCAGTAGCTCTCTGGATTTTTTCTCTTATTTTCCCCTTCCTTTTCCCCCACAATTTTATTTTATTTTATTTTTATTATTTTCTGTTCCAGAGACTGCTGGAGGAATGAAAAAACAGCATCCTTTGTAGCTGTCTTTTTGAATACATTTCACTGATGAGACAGTTGAGAATTTCAGGGATCATGTTAACTCCTTTGCTTTGCCTTTGCATGTGTGTGTTACTGACTGAAACATTTTGATTTCAAAATGGTGCAAACTCCCACCACTTGCTTCAAAGGGCACAGGTTTTTGTTGTTTGGGTGTTTTTGTTTCAGCAAGATGTATGTTGCGGTTTCTTTACCCATATGTGCTGTGTAATGTGAATCCTTACCACTTTTGTTGCTGTGTTCTTTTGCATTTTTGCTTTGGGTTTGTTTGTTTATTTTTGTCTTCCTCCTTTTTTCCCCTGAATTTACAGAAGATTTTGGGATTCTATCCTGAATGATTTTTTAAATGTGAAGTGTACCTGGAGGTACACAGTACTGGTCTGTAATCTTGTAGATGGCTTATCTGGAGTATCCAGAGAACAGCTGTTCCTGTTTCCAGCACACCACAGATTTCTATATTGGACATTGTTTCTCAGATAAAGCTCGTTGGACCTGTGTGTGTAATCTAAAATGTCATTCCTTTGGATTTTGGATATTGCAATCACAGGCTGTTATAGTTGGAAAATGTGATGTATCTATCCCACATCCTTCCGAGGGAAATTATGATGTGACTACTGCACTTGCAATTCCCACAGCACAGACTTCTTCAAGAAAATGTCATTTTGGATTATCTTTAATGGATGCAGGTATGTGGAATGTCTGTGTGTCTTTCTTTTTTTTTTTTTTTTTTAAGAGGAAAGTAATGTTACAATTGCTGCTTTATTTGGTACAACTCCAAAATGACATATACCTCCTTGAGTAAAATTCTTCCTGATAGGTATTTGAAATATAGCAATTATGCTGCATAGAGGGATAACTTGTGACCTTCTGACAAGGGATCCACAATTACAATCGTAATGCACTTTATAGATCTCCTTAAGTAGGTCACCAATTTGCAATGAGTCTTTCTAAAGTCTGTGTGAGGCCTTTCACTTGCAGAAGTGGGGAGCCTCATTCTGTACAACTTCACTGATATTCAGAAGGGAGGCTGAAATCACAGAATCACAGGATGGATAAGGTTGGAAGTGACCACACTGGGTCATCTGATCCAACCTCCCTACTGATGCAGGATCATAGAGC
Source organism: Leptocoma aspasia (assembly GCA_013399835.1). NCBI lineage: Eukaryota > Metazoa > Chordata > Aves > Passeriformes > Nectariniidae > Leptocoma > Leptocoma aspasia. Next base: position 1,438,742 of record VXAX01004289.1, on the reverse strand, counting down.
ACATTGCACAGGTTTGCATCCAGACTGTCCTTGGATATTTCCAGTCAGGGAGACTCACAATCTTTTTTGGGCCATCTGTTCCAGTGCTTGGTCACCCACACAGTAAAAAAAGTTCTTCTTCATGTTCAGGTGCCTCAGTTTCTGCCCATTGCCTCTGGTCCTTTTGCTTGGGACCACCAAGAAGAGCCTGGAAACATCCTCTTGACACCTCCCTTCAGATATTCATAGACATTGATGAGGTCCCTTCTCGTCTCTTTAACACTGAACAGGCCCAGCTCTCTTAGCCTCTTACTTATATCTCAGTAAGAGAAACAGAATCATGGAATCATAGAATGGTTTGGGTTGGAAGGGACCTTAAAGATCATCTCATTCCAAACCCGTGCCGTGGGCCAGGATACCTCCCAACTGGACTAAGTTGGTCAATGCCTCATCCAACCTGGCCTTGAACGCTCATTGCCTGGGCATCTACAGCCTCTCTGCAACCTGTGCCTCTGCCTCACCACCCTCACAGCAAAGAATTTAGCGCATAAATGCTCCAGTCCTTTAATGCTTTAGGCTCCTCATCATCTTTGTTGGTCTCTGCTGGACTCACTCCAGGAGCTCCCTGTCTCTGTTGACCTGAGGAACCCAGAACTGGACAGAGCGTTCGAGGTGAGGCTGAGTAGAGGGTAAGCATCGCCTCCCTTGACCTACTGGCAATGCTCTTCCTAATGCACCCCAGGATACCATGGACCTGCTTGGCCACAAGACATGGGCAGCTGGCTGGCTCATGGACAGCTTGTTGTCCACCAGGACTTCCAGGTCCTTCTCCATGGAGCTGCCTCCTGGCATATCGGCCCCAACCTGTGCTGGTGTGTGGGTTATTCTGCCCCAGGTGTAGGACCCTGCATTTGCCTTTGCTGATTTTCAGATGATTTCTGCTGAAGGGCTGCACATCTCACTGGGGAACCAGCCACTCCTCCCTGCCTTGTGTCATCACTGAACTTGCTGAGGAGGTATCTGCCCCTTTGTCCAAGTCACTGATTAACCAGGCAGGGTACTGAACTGGTGTCACAGCACCAGTGACAGGCCTTCAAATGAACCCTGGGCAGTGATCACCACCTTCTGGGACCTGCTGTTCAGCCAGCTCTCAATCCTCTGTCCCCTCATTCTTTCCACACTTGCTGAGCTTGCCTGCGAGGATGTTGTGAGAGATAGTGTCTAAAGCCTTGCTGAAGTTGAGGTAGACAATATCCACTGCGACAAGGGAATGTACCTATGTAAGTATCCTTGTTTTGGTGGGAAATACAGGCACACATCACTGAGCACGTGAGGGTATTCCCAACTGAGCAGCCCCGTGTTTGCGGCGGAGCTGAGACCTTGGGTGAAACTCAAGGTGTTTGAAACACGTAGAAAGATGTTTGCCAATAGACTCAAGCAGTTGTTTATGCCAGCCTAAGCTAAGCTGCAATTTTCCTGTTCAAGGGGAGAATCTGGACCTCCACAGTGTCTGGAGGGATGTTTTTGACAGAGAAAATGGGTGTGGAATATATCTCAGAGCTGCCTCACTGTTTGTCTTAAGATTTGGCAGCAGCAGATGGGGGGTTGTCTTCTCCAATGCCTTTATGCTTGGTTGCTCCCTCATCCCGAGGAAGCAAAGGGCAACCCAGCATAACCTATGAGCCAGGCTGTAAGGGTGAGGATGCCAGCTTCTGTTTGACCCTTTTCAAGCTGCAGGCTTGAGCACAGCAAGAGTCCACAGTTATCCCAAGTTCACGTAATTTGGGGGCAAAGCCTATTTCAGCAGTCGTCATTGTGGTAAAGCTGATTACTTAAATGCATAAATAAGTAATTATTAAGAAACAGAGCAAGTTAGACAATGGTGAAATAGACAAGAAATAGAAGAATAGAAATAGACAAGTTAGTGAAGAATACCATTTAAGTCTGGTCTGTAGTAACACAGATGTATTTTGCAGTAGTAGTAACATAATGCTGGATTTTTGAGCTGATTCTACTACAATAAAATAAAGGGCAAAGTGTATTTTGGCCTAGGGGTGCCAAGTCCACTCCCAATTTCTAACTCAAAATAGGTCTATGCTGTACTGCAGTAGGAGCTATAGTTAAACATCAAGGAGATAATCATGTTTTGTTTTGTTTTGTTTTCCTGTAAATCACTTTTCGTTTTATACCATAGACATTTGTGTGGATGATTGCTTGTTGACCACAGAGAGATGTGGTTTTTGTTGCCTTCATGTACATCCTCTATTGAATTAGCAGAATTATGCAGTTTTGTCTGTTGTACTTGGGTGGGATGCTGCAGTGATTTCATTTAAAATGAAGGAGAGATGTCTTCATTGTAGGGAAAACCATGGCTAAGTGGTGAGAGTAAGCAGGTCTAGCCATTACCAGAAGCCCTAATTAGAAGAAATCCCATGTTCGGTTGACCTTGACTATTGAGACAACCCTCAAAGAAGAAAGAGCACTAAAAATTAGTATGCTGCCAGTGCTGCGCTTTTATTATTTGACGTTATTAAGCAAACTTGGTGTGTATTTCTTTTTTGAAGCGTTTGATTAAATGTGTGATCTTATCTTGGTGAAATGGCTTGCTGGGCTGCAGACAGTGGTGTTCAGAAATGAAATTTGTTTAGAGCCTCTGAACAGACATTTGTTCAATGAGACCTTTCTTGAATAATAGATGTGACAGTGAGACATCTGTGCAACGTGTTCTGGGGGGTTGGGCTTTTTATTTTTTTGGTGTAGGGTTTTGCAGTGTGATTGGGGGGAGAAGATAACACAAGAGCACAGGTGTGAGAATAGGATGTAGGGAAATTATCATATGTTGCAGATTCAGGCCCTAGTTCTGACAAGAATTATTTTCAGATCAAGATTTACACACTTCAGGACTTCCCTGTTGGCATATGGTTTGGCATATCAAGTGATGCATGTATGTATCTAGCTCTGTATCAATAATCTTATCCTTTAGCTAGAGCTTTTAGGTGCTTAAATTTTGTAGAAGTAAAAAAAAATCAAAACCCACAAACACAAATCCCCAAACAGGGATTAGACTCCTGTGGTCAGTGCTGATGTAGTTGATGGTAGCTGACTCCTGTCATCAGTGCTGATGCCCTTAAGCAGTCCTGTGTTTTATGATAGTTCCAAATCAGTGAGACAAAGGGAGACTTCACCACAGGGTGTTTAACATCATGTATTGTGTCCAACAAGAAGATGATGTGAAATGTGGGTAAATATTACCATTTTACTTGTTTTTATAATCTGTGCGCTGGTGTTGGCTGGGCTAGAGTTAATTTTTTCACAGTAGTTGTTATGGGGCTGTGTTTGGGATTTGTGCTGGAAACAGTGTCAATAATTCAGGGGTATTTTGGTCACTGCTGAGCAGCTCTTGCACAGCATCAAAGCCTCTTCTGCCTCTCACCCACCCCACCAGTGAGGAGGCTGAGGGTGCACAAGGAGCTGGGAGGGGAACACAGCCAGGACAGCTGATCCCAGCTGACCCAAGGGATATTTCATCCCGTATGGCATCATGCTCAGCATTTAGAGCTGGGGGAAGATGAAGGGAGTGGAAAACATTTGGAGTGGTGGCTTTTTGTCTTCTCAAGTAACCACTGTGTGCTATGGAGCCCTGCTTACCTGGGCTATGGCTGAGCACCTGGCTGCCCATGGGAAGTGGAGAATAAAATTCTTGTTGTGCTCTGCACAACTTTTGCTTTACCTATTAAACTGCCCTTATCTCAACCCATGAGTGTTCTCACTTCTAGTGTGATTCTCTCCCTCTCTCCCTCATTTGCTTGTGGGGAGCAAGTGAGCAGCTGTGTGGGGCTTGGTTGCCAGCTGGGGTTAAACAATGACAATTGAAAGCAAATTGCTTTTTTATTGGGCACAGCTACTGTGGAACCCTTCACCAGGGAAAAAATATTCCATAGGAGCTTCCAATTGGGAAACATTATCAGACATACAGTGGTATATGTTTTTCCAACAAAACAGTCAACTTCATTATTGTTTTCCATACAACTCAAAGGGATAAAAATTCATTGAATGTGTGAACTGCACAGGTTTTTCAGGTGCTGACACACAGCTACATGACTTGCTCTTCTCAATACGAAGCTGAGAACATGAGTACCTGGAAGTATATTATTTTAAACTTTTTTAGTAGTGGGCTGTAGTGATCTTTGAGGGTTGGATGTGTGTTTTCTGAGTGCCTTCATCTTCCCCTGCAAAAGAAGGGGGAAATTCCACTTTAAAGGAAAGGAGCCACAGAATGCCTCTGCTGCGAAAAAACTTTTCCTTACAGGAGTTGAGAGAAGATGTGAGCTCCATGCCTTAATGGTATTTTGAGGTGCCAACTTAGGAGGCCTCCAGTGTTTGATGCTCCAGCTGCTTGCCTTCCCTGGTCTTTGGTTAAGGGGATTGTTTTTCCTAGGAGCTGGACAGGTCTCAGGATTTTCTAATAACTTATAATTATGCATATATTTTTTCTCTCCTAGTGCACAGCTAATCCCACCAGATGCCAGATGCAGATTTGTGAGGCTGGGTGTGAAGTGCAGGAATTTGTGTGTCTGTGAGCCCTGCGTATTTTGCCATGATGTTTGCCTGAGCTTCAGGAATAATTTCTCCTTGCAAGGTGATTTGTGTATATGGTACACTGAGGAGGAATATGGCCTGTAAGCATGTAACTGACCATCATATTTTAAGGGGCTCTTCCATACATCTGCAGCTGGATATGAGTTGTCTTTTTAGCAGAGACTGTAAACCCAGAGCCATGGGTCAAAGACCAGCAAACATAATTCTTTTTGAGCATCCTAGATGGTGACCCCAGGGCTGGCTTGGTGCTGAGGGTGGTGAAACTGCCTGCCATGAAATAATCATCCTGTGATGGTGGCGGACAAAGAGGAAGGGTAAGAGCAAGGAGAGCTGGGTTTATAACCATTTATAACCATTTTACTGGTTGCACGAGGATGACAGGTGTTCTTGGCTCTGGTCGGAACTCAGGTGCTTAGACAGGCCTTGTTTCATCTGGGTCCCTGTGTGGACCCAGATGTGGAAGCGAGGTTATAATCCAGCCTTAAAAAAACCCCAAACATTTAAAAATGGTCCTTTATGGAGATGAAATTTACATATGAAAGCACAGCCTGCTGGAAAAGTAATGGTCCCATTATGTTCTCCTTATTCTGGAAGTCAGACAGGAAAAGGAAGATGGAGAATTCACTGGACTGAAGTCTACTTGACATCTGCTCTTCTAGAGAACTAACTTGGTCTAAGTAACTCCACATGTATCTGTTTCTGAATTGGAAATGACATCTTCTTGTAATATTTAAAATTTTTGTTCTTCTTTTTATGTAAGTGCTGCAGAACTGTAGTGTTTCCCATAATCTTGAACTTCCAGTGGAACTTGAAAATTAGCCAAAAAATTCACCACTGATAAATTTCTCAGGCAGCTGTTTAAAAAAGGGAGGTGGCATTCTTTACTAGCATTTTGTTGCTCCTAAAGGTAAGCTATCTTTTAAAATTAAAATAAAAATCGCTTGCCACATGTGCTGGGTGTGCTGGTTGGGTTGGTGCACATTGTGAAAGCACCAGTGATGCTTCCATCCTGAGAGATGTGGTGGCCCTTGGCAAAGGTGCATGGGAGCAGGAGGTATTTTATAGTCCTTTTTTCCTGTCTGGAAGTCATCTGTGCAGAACTTGAGTACTTTGTACAATTGTGTGAACTTTGAGGCTGAAGGTCCCAGATGTGCCAGCACTCTCAGTGGAAAAAACCAATGGTAGGTAAATGCCACAAGTAAGGGAAAGAGCTTAGAGCTCTTAGTTCCCTTAGAGCTCAAGGGAACCCCCTTTGCCAGATGTTACAAAACCTATGAGAAGGGGATAGTGCCCATGTTGGAGGCAGCACAAGGTGTCCAGCTGCAGTGCATACTAATTATTGCACTTGGTGACATTTCTTGCTTTCTACACCTGTTGAATTTTTGCCTAATTTTGCCTAACATGGCTAATTTGTGTTAGGGAGTAAGAGACTAATGACTGCCATACAGTTAAACCTGTGTGTGTATGCACTAATAAGGTTCAAAGGTCACTGTGTAATTATGTTAAGTTTCCAGCCTCCTTGCGAATTTTCTGTTGATTGAGGAAGAAATGGGGATCCTTTTGTGTCCTGACAAAGTGTCTTCCCTTCCAGCAAAGCAGGGGCTGATTCCTGGCTACTCCAGCTTTTTCCTAGCTGGATGCTGACTCCATTTTCTTTAGTTTCTCCACTTTCATTTCCAGACTCATTATGTCAGGCATCGAGGGTATGTAAAGATGATCAGTGCTGGTGCTGTTGTAACACAGAGCAATTATTTAAAAAAATCAAGAGGACATCGTTCATGAACAGGATGGGATAAAATAATAGCAGGAGCAATGCTTTGTTTAATGCAGGTCTGTGGTCTCAGTATCGAGATTTTAGCTGCTGGCAAGACACTTCATCATCTGGGAAGACCTGCTGGGAGCCACAAATAAATCATGTTGTGAAATCTTGATGCAGCCTTGCAATGTGTGCCCTTTGGTGTTCAGCTCTAGGTGCTGGTGTCACATCATGGCAAAAACGGTGTCGGCGTGTGCCGATGGAGGAGGATGAGCAGACAGCGTTGGGGTTACCTCAATTTTCTGGGTGCAGTGAAGAGATTATGAAGGGATGGATGGGGCCTTCTTTTTTCTCCTTCCCTTTTGACTTTTCCCACCACCTTGCTGATCAGTTCTCATCTTCTTTACATTTTAGGGTATCAGATCAATGAAAAATGTATTTCCTGTCTTTTTGTATTGGTATGATTTTGTTGTGCTTGTCTCTATACTGTTCTTGTCAGGTAAGGGTATGGTAAAGGAACAGTTTCTGTTTTTAAACTAAGAACTTAATAATTTGGCTTTGGCCAATGCACTGAAATCTTCAGAGTGACATGGGAATGTCCCTTAGTTTGCATGCTTGGATGAAGGCCAGATGAGGTTTTCTGGTGTGGGCTTGCTTTGTTTGTTTTCCTCAAAAACTCTGTGTTGATTCAGGCCAGTTGCTGCTGATACAGTCTTTGGAGATAGTGTTTGTAGCTAATTAAAAATAGCCTCTAATTGAGAGCTGAATGTTGTGGACTTGAATTTTCCTGCACATTAGTCATGTAAGAGGTTGCCTGGAAAAGTAAAGGGTGAATCAGTGTGAAGAGGCTTGCAAATATCTGCTTCATTCAGTGTGGAGACACATTTGAAAAGTAATCTAGTGGTGACTCATAATATTGCTAAAATATGGAGGAAATTAAAGTTTCTTTTAAAAGTACAATGTCTCGTCACTTTATTTTACTGATACCTGATAACTTAGAGGTTATTATAGACCTCTTATGTATTGTATGTATATTATAATGTTATGATTAACAGGACTGTTGCCTGCAGGACCAGGCAGCAGAAGAATTGAGTTCAGCTGTACAAGTGTGACAGGGTGTAATCCCCTCGTACCCCATGATTCGTCTGCTGAACTTCCTTCAGTTCCCATGCTGACCTTTATTGTTTCATGTCATTTTGCTTTGGACAGCTCAAAGTATGTCACTGATTAAAAATGATATTTGAACACTCCAGTGGGAAGTTGCAAGTATACAGCAGCTTCACCAAAACCATGATGTGCCAAAGCCTGTGAATTTTGGAGATACCTTAGAAGTTGTTGCTGTTCCAGAAATCACATCTGTTATACCTAGGATGTGAAAGGAATAAAGATACAAAAATTTTTCTTTCTTTTTAATTATTGCTTCATGCAGAAATAGTGGTTGGTGCTTGGATCCTGCCTGTGTATATTTTTATAATGACAGATGCTTAGCTTTTTCTTACAACTAACCTTGGCTCCAAATTTCTTGAGCTTCTGCCGTCTGCTTTTTGATGAGTATGGCACTCTTGAAACTTTGCCTTTTTCTCTTCCTGAACAAAATTATTTGAGCTGGTCAAGTATCTACAAAAACATCCCAGTGAGCAGCCTGCCTTGCTCTTGTGGTATCTGTCCAGACACTGAGTTGGGGTGAGCTGCAGCTTGGGAGCATCCACTGGGACACGTTTGGTGGTCGATCAGCTGGTCACTGCTGTAGGCAATGACTAAGTCTGGTGTGGTTAACTGGCTCATTAGTGAGCTTTTATTGCAGTGCTGAAGTGTGGTGGACAGGAAGTGGGCATTGTTCAGGCTTGTTTGAATAGCTAATTGGTATTTTTATAATTTCATTCTTTTATTCTGCATCCCACTTTTGCCATGGGATTAGCATGTTTGGCTTTTGTGGTCTTTTGTTTTGATTTTGGGGTTTTTTTTGGGATGGGCTTTTGTGTGGGTTTGTTTGGGATTGTTTTTTGTGATTTTTTTTGTTGTTGTTTTTGTTTTGTTTTTTAAAAGCAGAAAGATGAGGTAGGTTTTGTTTATCTGGTCCAACTGAGATGTCTGTATGCAAGCTAATAATTTAAACTGACCTTCCATCTAATGGAAAGAGGCAGGCGCTGTTGAGATATGATTCCTTTCCTTCTCATGCAGACCTTTAAAATATGTCAGATAAATCGCATCCTAAAAAGATTATTTCTCTTCACTGACTGTAAAGGGAGCCTAAGGTGCCAAACTCAGATAGAGACATTTACATTGCAGATACCTTAAGATGGAGGAGGTGATTCCCACCCCAGGAAATTACTCTCCTTGGCTTGCAGTGCATCTCCAATTCAAATGTGAATCTGTGTGATAAGCTGGTACCTGGCACAGCAAAGCTGATCCATCAGGAAGTGCATGGAGAGGAATTGAAATGGCCCCTGATCTTCACAGAGCTGGTGCCCAGGAGGAGCTCTCACTTCAGGTGGTGTAAGACGTGTACCTTAAATATTACAAAAATAAATGCAAGCGTGGTGGCACATGAGTGATTCCTCCTGTTAGTTCCTGTGCAGTCCTGTATGTTATGGATGGGACTCCCAGCATGGGCTTTTGTACCTCCATGACTTTTTTTGCTCAAGAACATGGAGTAACCTGCAAACCTGAGCAATTACACCTCTGCTCTCCCTTTTTTTTTCAAGGACTGTGAACATAAAAGTCTGAAAAGGCAGGTGCTGGGAGATGTGTCTGCCTTGACTCGTGTGGGAAGGCGTCCCTTGGGTAGGTGTCCTGGGATGCTGAGCCAGTTGGTGGGAGAGGAGCTTCCCAGAATGCAGCCCTAAGCTCCTGGTTCCAGGCAAATGAATGATTTCTCTAACAAAGCTATGTCCTATGAATAAGCTATATATAGATCCTGCTAGTCTCTCCAAGGAAGAGACTTTTTTTCAGGAAAAAAAAGAAAGAGTTTTTTTCTACCCTCCTTTCTTGATTCCCTGAGAACTGCAGTTTGGACAGATGTTCCAGTGCAAGTTTTGACTGCTTCCCCTCCACCCCCAAATCAACCCTCTTCATTTCCCATCTGTTTCTGTGGCTGTATGGGCAACCAAGCTGGGAAATAAAGCTCTAATTTTAAAATCGCTGTTGAATTTGTAATCTTGCTAGGCTGTTTTCACCTGGGATCAGCTTCCTGGCTGGTTTACAGCTAATTTTTCTGTGGCTGTGTAGTAGTAGCACAAGCTCTGGAGCAGTGAAGAGCTGCTCGAAGTGTGTATGATGTTTGCTCTGCGGTGTTGGAATCTCTCTCAGCCTTCCTGTTTCCAATCTTAGGTGATCTGAAGGTCAGTCCCCAATGTGTTGGTTAAGTCTCCTGCCCTAGGGAGCACTGAGCATTGCATATATGTGTGCATATGTGTGAGTAGGAATGTGTGTGTACATACACATGCATGTGTACTTAATGCCTTCTTTGCCCCAGTCTTCAATATCAGGGCCAGTTGTCCTCAGGATACCCAGCTCTCAGAGCTGGAAGTTGGTGATGGGGAGATGAATGAAGTCCCCATAATCCATGAGGAAATGGTTGGTGGCCTGCTCTGCCAATGAGGCACTCACAAGTCTGTAGGCCCTGATGGGATCCACTGTCAGGTGTTCAGGAGGTGTCTGGATCTGGTGCTGGGTGATCATTTAGTGGTTTAGGGGTTACAGTGGCAGTGCTGGGTGGATGGTTGGACTTGATGATCTTAAAGGTCTCTTCCAACTTTGATGATACTGTGATTCTCTAGATGTGTGTGTGTGCATATGCATGGTAACTTGCTTAGCAAGGTGTGTTCTATTCTCTTTCGTCCTGCTGTTTCTAATACAGTCCAGTGAGAACTAACAGAATCGAACCTCATCATCATGCAAATTCATTTTAAAATTTGTACAGAACTTTGGAGAAAGAGAGGTGCGAGAGCAAACTGCATCTTGCATCTCCAAAGCAGAGCTATATATGCATGGCACACGCCTGAATCCATCAATATTGCAGGTACGTAGCACTAAATTCACTCACCCTGTTACTAATTACTTGGTGCTGGTTTCTTCTCCACACTGTTGGTTTTAATTTTTTAAGCAGGTGACGGGATCCTTGAACAGCCCTGACTTGAACTGGATGGAGATGGGGATTTTAGGAGTCTACTGTAGCAGTCTCACACTGGTGGCTGAGTTTTTTGTATTTTTTTTAGCAGGTGGTAGAGTTCTGTGGTGTCATTGGATGATTTTGCCCTCATTAGAGGATTAAGGGGAGATTTCTTTGTTCTTTAGTCTTGATGGAAAATGGTGTATGTTGCTTTTTCTGAATAGAGGAGAGCTGATTGAAGTATTTAAATACAGAATAACAACTAGTGATGGAGCATTTAAAACTTCTGTTGTTCTGAACAAGTTTTAATGAACAATGAAAACAAAGCAGATGTTGCTGAGTGTTTACTTCAGTGTAGCTTAAAAATAATTTGTGCTTTATGGTAATAATTGTCAGATCTAATTAAAAAATTGGAGGAAAGCAATATGGAGTTAGATCCAATGAATGATTTTGTATGACTCGTTACCTCAAAAAAAAAAAAAAAGGATAATATTGCTTGAAAGTTTTAGCCACTTTAGCTAGAAATGAGCAATTCTGATTCAGGGGATTGAGAATGTTCTGTTGATGTGTTTGTGTCTGTTTACAGCATAGTTCTCGTATTTTGCTGCAGTTGCTGGGGATTTATCAGTGCATCAAACATCCATACTTACTTTTAAGTGACCATTGTCCCCTAACTCCAGTGGCCAAGCGAAGTGCTTTTGCACAGACGTCTTCCCAAAATTTTCTTGAGGTCACAAAGACATGTGTGTTCATCTTGAATAAAATTAATTAGCATAAAAAAAAAAACTTGGAGCAGTTTGAAGGCTATAGCTCTGTAAAGCTCCTAAGTGTGAGTTCAAAATCTGTTACTCTCCCAGGCACCACTTGCTGACAGAGCCAGGGTTCAAGGGATTTAAACGTGATAATTATACCTTAGTTGAATCTTATTTTCAGTGATTTTCCTAATATTTGCGAATTTGAACTCTGAACAAATACTTTTGCTGGAGAAAGCTGCATTAGAGCTTGGTTAGAGCTTGTCATACACTAGAGGCTGTGCTCAATGCAACTTAGGGTCTGCCTCTGTAAGAATTGATTGAGCCTGAATGGCACTGAGGTGTTGCATTATAAACAGCCCTTCCTGCTGAAGGACACACTTGAATAGACAAGTCCAAGCACTGGCTCTGTTCTGAATACTTTTTTGTATTTCTGCAAATGTGCTCGTCTCTTGTTGTGAAAACCTCAAATATTATTTTAATGTAGGCTTGTGTTCCCACTGGTTTTACAGCAGCTGTTAATATAAAGTGTTCGTAAAGCTGCTCAAGCTTCTGTAGTGTCATGTTAGGTGGGGGGTTTTTGTTATTACATCTTCAAAGATTGTCTTTTGTTTGTTTGTTTTTTAAAGCATGTAATTTTGAGGCTCTATTAGTAAAAATGGGCCATGGGGATTGGTTGGCATAATGTATATGAAAGACAGTGTAGCAAAGCAGCAGCTTGTTTACAGAACAATGAAAAGTTACAGGAAGCACTTCAGTAGCTGTATCTGCACTTCAATGGTTGTATCTTGGCAAGATACCAGTTTTGATTTCTATATCGGTAAACTAGTATTTGGATAGCTTTTTCTACAGGTGGCTTTTTTAAAGCTGAAATTCTGAGAATGTGCAGTGTCTAAGATTCATCCTGCTTGAATGCATTGAATGTTTTTAATATTTGGCTTTTATAGCCACAGCTACTGTTCTTGTGAATGGTTTTTAGCATCGTTCAGGAATGGCATGTATGCTTGCTCTTTTCTTGCAGTAATTTATTTTTATATTTTCACTCCTTTGTTTAAAAACAAAATCTTAAAAGGGGTATGATAATTACCAGTTATTAACCTTCATTTGCCATTAGTTGTGTTGAAAGCTGGCATCAAAAATGCTGTGAGTGTTAAGAAGTGTTTTAATTAGGTCATTAGATCCTATGTGATTTAGTGATAGCCCAGGGAGAAATGATAACAGGAAGAGGTGTAAATGGGCAGAGCCTTAATTCAACAAAGCATTTATACAGATACACTAATAGGGTTTAAATCCTCTCTTGTAGCTGAGCTTGGTTTTGCAGGGTTTCAGCCTAAAACCAGATTTTCACCTCAGATGGGGAGGGCTCAGCATCTTGGCAGAAGTTACTGGTGCTGTGCACCTGGTGAAGTTGCTCAGTTTTGGCTCCGTGGGTACCATTTCTGTGTTAGCTGGATGTGGTGCCACACATTGGGTAAATCTGCCTCAGAACTTCTCCCTCCTCTCCTCTGCTGTGATTTCTTCTTTGGGAGTGTTGTTAATCTGTTGGGAGAAAAAAAAGAAAAAAAAAAAAAAAAGAAAAATAAAAAAAGGAGTCAGTATTAAATTAGTACATTTACCTCAAGCTGGAAAATGACATCTTGTTTCTTGTTTGCTGCCTTGAGCTTCAATGGATGCTTTTCACTGTGGCAACATAAATGTGTGTATTTTTATCAATATAATTTTTTGTGCTTGGGGGTAGAAATGTTTCCTAAAGGGCCCATTGCCTGACTGGATTTTTGTCTTCCCAGTAAGTGGCTTATAGCAAAAAATAGTGGGTTAATTTCAGAAGTAAAAAAAAATTGACATTTAATTAGGGGAATATTTTTTTGTTCTGCTTTACTAAAAAGGGGAAAAATCCAACATAGTAATTTTGAAGAGATGTTTAGTAGCCAGAAGCTGTCATGTCCTCTGCAATCAGATTCTAACCTTTTTTTTCTTAGAGCACAATCAATAAGATTAATATTTTATCACATATTCCCATCCTGTCTTTAAAAAGTGATTTGCCAGGAGAGAAAGCTTATTTAATGGTTGTACAGGTCAGTGTTCTCTATGCCATGCCCTGGTAACTTTTGAACCTGCTGCTGAATTTGATTACCAGAGGAGGAGAGGGCTCAAATTATTTTCTTTGAATTCTGTGCAGGCTGGTGCCAGGTTTTTCATAACCTCAGGTTTTGTTTACTTTTTACAAGTGGAGACCAGTAAGACCTGAACCTGAAATGATGTATTGAGACAGTGCTTATAGCACCTTCAGTGGGGCTGCAGTCTATTTATACCATCTGCAGCCAGGCTGTAATTGATGGGGTTTTGTACCTTTTTAGGTGAACATAAATTATATGAACACTTTACAGTCCAAAGTAATAAAAAATTTGAATTGTCACCATTTCTTTCTAATCGTATCACAGGGCAGATTCCCACGTAAAGTATGCACATAAACTTTTAGCCCATTGAAATATGCATATATAATTTAATTTGCATACATTAAATTCTTAGTTTCATTAATGATTTAAGATTCTTTTGCAGTCGGAAGTCTCTGTCACATTTTTTCTTGATTGAATTGCCTATTCTATTCAAATAAGACTTGGTAATATTGCATGTGCATTTCAGAGTGATATTGGTAACTTTGTTAGGCCTTTTATCAACGTGATTAATTTATAACTGGCTGCAATTTATTATTAGCTAAAGATATATTACAGTGTAAGATAAGTATATTCCACATATGTATATGTATATTCCACCAGAGTGGAAATTTTAAAGTGCAGCTAAGATGGCAATTGCAGGGCATGTAGCTGAGAAGGGAGGAAACCTTGGCATCTTACGTCAAAAGAACATTTTCATATTAACATTGTTAAAAAGGCAGTAAACTTGATTTCTGGTTTCCTTACAAATACAAATACTAACTTGTATAAAAAATTTAAAGAGCTTTTTTTTTCTATTGAACTCCAGCAAAATACATGCAGCCTATTTTAAATAAATTTTGAGCAGCAGCATGCTAAATGAATGAAAAACCTTATTTTGCTTCTTGCCCAGTGCTGCCTTCGAAGCTGCTTTTGCTTGTGGGCTTTTTCCTTTACTGGAATTTTTTCTTTCTTTTGGAGGGTTGCAGGAGTATTGCCCCACTAAGACAAGGTAATTTTTTTTGTTTGTTTTGAGGTGACTTCCCATTCCTCTTTACCAATAGGCATCCTTTCGGCACTCAGTAAACATGGTTTTTAAAAGGTTGATGTATAGGAGACTGCTGTTGTTGGGATGCCATTGGGTTGCAGCTTCTCTTCATCTCTTCAAAACCTCAATTTTCTTCTGATTTCCTTGGAAATTGGAGTAGTCCCCATAATCTGAACTCTGAGCAGAGCTGCTTTGTCTGTGGAGCACCTGTACCATGGTTTCTAAGTGCTAAAGAAATTAATGAAAGAAGCAAGCAGCAAGCAGGGTCTGGAAGGTAGCGGCTCAGTTCATGGAGAGAGTCAAGCGACCCTGCAGGAGGGCTCTTCTGGGAGGAACGGATGGACATCCCTTAAAGGAAAAACAAGGACTGGGGACAAGATGTAAAGCAGCAGAGTTTGAGGTAGGAATGGGTGAATTGAGGAGCCCTGTGTGTTTGGTCCAGGCATGTGTAGACTTCTTGGTGGGGTTTTATGATCTCAATGTTTTTTTTACGGGGTGGATGCATCCTGCTTTTTTATCCTTTTTCCCTGCCTAGTGCGTGTGCTGAAATGGGAAGCAAATCTGGGCTGTCCTGTCCAAGACATTGTTAGTGAGTGTGTTAGAGGGTTGTAGCTGTCCATGACAGCCCTGATCCTGTAGGAACATGGGTTAGCTGTAGAGGACAATGGTCCCATGAAGCTTAAGTGGGACTTCTTAGGTATTTGAACGTACATGCGTGGGTATTTGTGCTTGCCTTGGTTTGACTGTGGGATGTTGGTATGGGCTAGTCTTGGGTTTCTGAGGTGCTCTAGTTGCAGAGAAGGGAGGATTAAAGAAGGTGTAAGAGCGAAAGTAGACAGTTATTGAGAACAGCAAAATCACACAGAGCTGAAAGTTTTCTTTTCACCGAACATTAGATATTCCCAAAGAATGTACTGACACTTGCTCTTGAGTACTCCCAGTTTGCACTTTGATATTAATTGAACCAAGGACTAAAATTCCTGCTTTGTTGATTGATTTTTTTTTAAATTTTAAACTGATTAATGTTTTCATTTGAATAGCACTGCTGACTCTGCAGAAGATGTGATCTTTTAATTAGCAGATGTCAGGATTAGCATTAGTGTTGAGCTGTAATTAGCATTTGTACGCATAGTAAAAGACCCAGGCTCAGTTTGGCAGCAAGGAGAATGAAATTATAGGTAGTGGTGTAACTTGGCACTTGGCTGCATATCTGTAATGGGGTTTTTGGAAAAGTGAAACCCACAAGTATCATGATCAAAGCATGAAGTCTAGCGGATTAATCGCTGATAAAAAAAAATACATATAAATTGGTATTGTTTGTTAGCTAAATCGTAAGTTTTGTTGGCCTAACAGAATTTAATACATCTAATTGTCACACACTGATGGTCTTAAATTGAAGGCTGCAAAGTGCTAATAGTTTCTTGGCTAGACTGCAGCAGCAGCAGTGTGCACGGACATGGATGTCTCTGGGAATGGTGTTTGAAGTAGGAGAGACCTAACTAAAGCAGGTGCCATTTGGGGCTCTTAGAGTCCCACTTCAGCTTAATTTAAAGAACAAAGGTGCATTGCCTTTATGCCTGTTTGCAGAAGTGAGGGTTTGTGTTGGAGGAAACAAGACTGTGTTTGTCACAGGTCAGAAGGACCTAGATACAGGAAATAATGAAATCTGGATGTCTCCTAGGAATGAGCCTTTTCACGTCCTGCTGATGAAAAACAAGCATGACTCCAAGTTAGTGGAAAGAGAACACCACTGGCTGATATGTGACTTAAAAGCTGGTTGTTGATTGATTATGGTGGGGAAATCTATTCAGTATCATTTTATCCATGCAAAGGAAAAAGTAATCCTTTTTAATCCTGCTAAGGTAGTTGAAGACAATGGTGATTTCTGTGACTGTTAGTCAAACAAGCAGACAAAACTCAGTAGTTCTGCTTTTTGGTACACCAAAGGAAAGTAAAAGGTACTTAATTATACGTATTACAGGAATGGAGGTTGAGAGTTCACAGGTCAATGGTGCTTGGAGAGAAAAAAGGAGCCTTCTGTAAAGCACATCTGTGATAATGGTCATATTGTTATGATATAGAATGAGTTTGCAGTGCTCCCATGGCTAGGTAGGAGAGAAGGATTCTGTTCCTGCCTTGTGTGCATGCGTCATTCTTTCTGTTTTTGGTCTCCTTATTGCATCTAAACCCCAGTAAAATGCAGTTAATGATTCTGACGACCTTTGTCAAGGTGCTCTGAAATTCACCTCTGACAAGTGCTGTTTTAGGATGATGAGTTATTTCTGCTTGCCACTTCTTGTGGTTTTAAACTCTATTGGAGTTTAAAAAGACAAAGAAAAAGACAAATGTTATGCAAGTTAAGCTATGAAATGGTGCTTTAAAAATGAACATCTTTTGAGAGGAAACAGAAATGAGCCTTGAATCCATATTAGTATTTTTTTCTCTCCCACTTTACAGCTGAATACCTGAATACTTACAGGTAACAAAAAATTCAAATGCTTAAAGCAGATGACAGGCTGCTCCCCTCTTGAATTTCCACCAGGGAAAAGCGAGAAGGATTTAGCTGTCATCTTGCACATATAAATAATGCTTATGAGCATAACCACTCCCCACAAACAAACCTCCTCTTGCTTCCAAGCCCCTGTTTGGATCTCTGTAAACAGCCATGAACGATCCTAGGCACTTAACATATGCTGGTTTGTGTTGGTTTGTGTGGTTGCATTTGAACTTCCCTCCAGTGCTTTAATTCTGAAAGGAAAAAAAGAAATGCCATCAAAAATTAAGGTTTTTCAAGGTGTTGGCTTTTTGAGGGAAAAGCCGGGTGCATACGTAGCAGCGTAAACCTGCAATGATCAGTCCATAAAGTAGCATTAGGAGCAGTGGTGTGTCTGATTTGTCAAATGAAGAGGTGGCACATCTCACCTTCTTGCTGGATAAATACAGCTCATAGCGGAGGGTAATACTGTCATCATAACATAATTGAAATTATATTATTCCAATGTACAATTCAATAAAACTAACCACAGTAGTGGGGTTATCGATTTAAACTCAGTTCAAAGCAGTTCACATATTCAGTTCAAAATATTTCTGATGAATATCAGCCCTGGTAATATGATTTTCTTTATTCAGTAGCAGAAGTTTTTATCTGCCTGAAAGATCAGATAAAATATTAAGAAACAATTTGATTTTTGTACCATTGTCCTAAGCAAACTGACTCCTTAACAGTGAGAGCTCCTAATTTTTTTCAGTCTCTGCATTTCTGATACATCCTCAGCCTTTAGTGTAATTAAAAAAAAAAAAGATTATTTAATGGCACTTTTTCAAAGGAGGGGTCCTTCTATGCTGGGAGCAGCCACTGCTGGTTGTAGGCGTGATCATTTGTCATGTAAATGAATGTCTCCGACCTCTTCTGCACCAGAGGAAAGAGTCTGCAGTAATTACTTGGGTTTTTCCTAGTGTAATTAGTGAGTAATCTGCTGTGACACCTAAGTACAACATATGTAGTCAGCCTGTGAGTAAATATGTTGTTTAGTGAATTGTAAAGCAGTGTCACCCTTTTTTAAGTGGTATTACAGGAAAGCCTTTTGCAGACACTGGCTCTCGAGGCTATTTGTTCATGGATCTTTCTGCTGTTTCCAAAGAGGAGCAATGGAGCTGGGGAAGGGTCTGGAGCACAGCTCTTAACAGGAGTGTTTGAGGGAGCTGGGGTTGTTCAGTCTGGACAAAAGGAGGCTCAGAGGAGACCATATCACTCTCTACAACTACCTGACAGGAGGGTGTAGCCAGGTGGGGTTCGAGTATTTTCCCACAGATGACAGGTGACAGGACAAAAGGAAATGGCCTCAAGTTGCAGCAGTGGAGGTTTACATGGGATATTAGGGGAAAAAAAATCTTCATCAAAAGGATTATCAAGCACTGGAATATGCTGCCCTGAGAAGTAGCGGAGTCACCATCCCTGGAAGTATTTAAAAGATGTGTAGTTGTGCTTAGGAGCATGGTTCGGTAGTGGACTTAGCACTGCTGGGTTGAATTTGATCTCAGAGATCTTTTCCAGCTTAAATAATCCTGTGGTTCTAAGAAGTCACTGAAATACAAGGATGCAAAGCATAGATGATTTCATGGGAGGGGAGATGAAAATGTATAGGATTGGCAGTTGCTTCTTGCTTGTGAGAGGATCAGTACTTCAGTCCTAAGGCCAACATTGCTCTTCTTTTTCCTTCCTGTTCTCTTCTTCTGTTTCTTCCTGTTTTAAATCCACTTTTAGGAGGGCCTTAACAATGGTTAATACCTGGAAAATTTAGATCTTGCAGTAAGTGTACTAGTTTGTAAGTTGTCTCTAGCTTTACAGTCAGAATAGCTATCAACTGTGTACTATCACTTATTTTCCTATGGCAGCAAGAGAGTCTTAGAAAAAATTTGTAAGATTCTTTCTCCCCCCTGCCTTTCAAGAGCTGTGTTCAACTCTTTCCATTTTATATGTAACTTCTGCCAAAAAATACTGACTTGTATACGCTCCTTTTGTGCCTACTTGCTCAAACTACAGTACTTGTTCTGGGCTTGCACACATCTACCTGATTTGTGGCAAGTGTTTTACAAAACCAAGTGTGGTAGGAGCAAGCCAGTGCTATGCAACCTGCTGAGCTGATCTCAGGTCCTTGCTTTGTCTAGACTGCTTTGTCACTCTGAACCTGAGATGTAAGACGTATTCCATGTTGCTTCTAAATGTGATGGCGAGGAGGTCATTGATAGCTGAAAGCACGTGACAAAACCTTTACATTTAGTTAGTCTCCTTGCATTTCACTAAACTTAACTTTTCCTGTTTGGTGTGTTCATAGAGATGCAAACCAGTTTCTTCTATCAGCAGCACATCTAATTTATTTTAGAATGAGGGGAAAAAAGTAAAGCTGGAGCTCACAGTGAATGTTACTCCTGCTTGCAATGTCCTGAATACGTCAGTTTATTACACCATTCCAATTAAAAGGATGGTTGTGTGTGTAAACAAAGAAACGGACAGTGTTTGCACTTGCTCGTAGTTGTTCATTAGGCTACACCTAATTTTCTTTTACCTGTCATTGCTTGGGTTGATGGTTTCCCACCTGTATCCACACAGCTGCTGCCCCACCTCCTTTGTTCTGTATAGGTCAGGTAGTACTGGAAGTGGTTTGGGAGAGAAGAACTCCAACAGTGAGATAAAGGGTTGTCCTGGAAATGAATCTTGGCTGGTGATTTGAAGAGGTTCGAGCCCAGAGTCAATATTCATAACTCATCTGGCCACAAATACAGGTAACCTGCAGTTAGAAATGTAAGCTTGAGTTTGTTGTGTAATGGTACTTTTGGTAAGGCCAGAATTTGTAATTTGATTCGTGGTATTAGAGGTTGTTGCTTTTTTTTTTCCACTTAAGAACTGTTAAAAAAATTAGTAGGGAATTTTTGTGGTGCCCCTTGAGGCAAATTAAACACACATTTGTGTTTAAATATATGTACAGAGTCCTGCTGAAATACCTGGTTCTACAGGGAGTCTTTGAAGATGCATCACAAGCAAATGCCAAAACTGGCTCCAGCACCAATCCCAAGAGTATTTGCATAGGTCACCCCCAGCCCAGCTCTGCTGCCCAAAGGTGTCCCTGAGCTCAGCCCCTGAGGCTTCAGTTCCAGGATGGCTGCAAAACAGTGCTGAGACTCTCTTACCACCCAGGGAAACTTCTCACCCTTGTAAGAAGTCCTTCTGTCCCTGGTATTCCTGCTTCCAGAGAGTTTAACTCCTTCCTATAGTGGACTTCTTGTCCTCTGTGCCAGATCATTTCTCAGTCACAAATCACCGCTGCTGAGTTGTCACAACTAGAATTTTTCCCTCTATGTCTTCCCCTCACTCCTGATTTTTTACAAATTCAGGAAGAGTGTTTCAAACAGTCTCTAGCAACGCTGCTGCTGGTACTTCACCCATGCAGCATCCTACCAAAATCTCTTGCAGAGATTAGATTAATTGAATGTACGTTCATGGCTGTGCTCAAACGTTGCACAGTTGCTGGATTTCATGAAGCACAGTTTAGTTGTTGTCACATTGTTCTGAGTTTTTAGGAAGATTTTTTGTTTGAGATTTTTAAAGTTTGAGATTTTAAAAAGTGGAGCTGATGTGCTTGTCAGTCTTTTTGCAGGGTTGTGCCGTGATCCTGCTTGGTGAAAGCATCACCAGCTGGGACTCATTGAAACAGCAACAGCAGAAATCAAAATGGAGCTTTTGGGGTTGCACTGAGGAGAAACACTGTTCCTGAAGTAACAGCACACCCAGAAACTTGGAGTTATTTCAGTGTACCATCCGTTTAGTCTTGTCTATTAATGTGGGTGTATAGAAGTCAATTTTCCTTCAGTGAATGAGGGTGGTGAAGCTGTTGGTTTGGAGGTGCAATGTGTCAGGAGCAGAGATCTGGAGGAGTGGTATCATGCAATGTCTTCTGTCCTCCTGCAAACCCAGGGATGAAACAGAAGCAAAAATGAGCCCTGCAAAAAGAAGCCTGTGTAGTGGTGTGGGAATGGTTTAGTTGAGAGGTGATCAGCATACAGAGGAATTAGTGTATCTGACCAGATGAGCTAAAGTGTTTAGCTCTCTGAGTGGAAAAAAAAGGCTTCACTTAAATAAACAGCACGCATATAAGCTGTACTGATTTGGCTGCTTTTACCTCCTGGGTCTCAGTTATTTGAGCAGGTGGCGAGGAGAAGCTCTGCTTGTGGTGTGGGTGAGTGTGGAAATTCATTAGCTTGAGAAAATATCCCCACCCTGGCAGTACTGGCTGGGTTATTTGAGGAGGAACGCTGACCTTTGCTGCGTTTCCGTGCGCTGGGCCCTGGCAGGAGCAGTCAGCTGGAGGGGTGCTGCTGCTCTGCCCTAGCAGGCAAGGCTGGAGGGCTCTTATCTCCTTCCTTCCGCCTCGATAACAGCACTTGTCATCTCGCCGCACATGTGGATTTTACACAGCTCAGCGTGCTTTCCAGCAGACACCAAAATATTAATTATAATGCTGTAAAAATTAATTGAAACACAGCATAATCTCTGTTAAGTAAGGTCACTGAAATTGTCTTAAAATAGACTGCTCAAGCAATAAGATGAAATCTCTCTAAAGAGAAGCTTAGCAGATTTCCTGTGCCAGTCCTCTTGAGATGCTTCTTACTGCCGTGAAAGTGCATTCAGTATTTCTGTATTTTCCCTGAGGGTTCCTGCCAGCTTTCCCATCCTGCTCATCCCTGCTAACCTGTTAATAGTGTTTTGGCCTCCTTTGCCCAGATGGTGGTGATGGGGGCCAAGACTGGTGGTGTCTTTGTCTAAGCTTTTACTCCTTGGGAGAAGACATGGGCCTCTGGAAGATGTGGATGGAGATGCAGTCTGGTGATTCTTTGATTCCTGTTACAGTTCTAATTCCTGTGCTGATCCTGAAAGAGCAGAGCTGGCACAAAACATTTAGTTGTTAGCGTGTACCCAGGGCCTTCAAAGTTGGTCCAGCGAAGCAGGTGGAAAGATGAACTCCTACCAGCTTCCCAGTGGCCCCAGTCCAACTGGTTTATGGCTTTTAGGAATAGCAACCGTGTCCTTTTCATCCCATTTGAAGCCAGCTAGTACTAAATGTGGTTAGATTTGGAAATAAAATGCATGTTTACTCTAGCGATTGTTGTTATTTCATTGACTTGGCCATTGGAAATAGATGGCCCATAACTTCAGTGTGACAGTGGGATGCAAGGTGGCATTTTAGTTAGGGATGCTGCCAGTGATGTCATTGCATCAAGAAATTCAGATGGCCATGTGGTGAGATAAGCCTTTACTTTCAGAGGGCTGTGTGAATGGGAACTCTTGACAGTTTGCCATTTCTGGTGACATCTGCTGCATTTTATTTTATTTTAAGGTAAACTGCTGTCTGGAAAGGTAAAATTACCACCTGCAGTCAGAGAAAGACCTAACTGGACGAAACAAGATTCCTGACATGTAATAGTGTGACCTTTTTCCAGCTCTGGTTTTCTCTTCTGGTCTTGTAAAGTCCTTTGCTCTGACTGCACATCAATGGCCTGCAGAAATAGTAACCTTCAAGTGGAGAGGGGAAAGAAAAGAAATAAGAGTTTCAGGTGAGCAAGATGAGAGCACATGTGGAGGAGCTGCTGTGTTGTCTGGATGCTGTGATGTGCTGTGCATTTCAGCCCTGCGCTCCAAAGACAAGTCCTTCTACAACTGCTTCTTTTTTTAAATTCTTTCCAGTTGACAAAATCCTAGGGGGGAAATAGGCATGTGTGAATCCAGCTGTCTTAAAGCTGATAGAAAGGAGTTGCTTGGACATCACAGCCAGGTGAGAAGAGAGGCTGTGGGGCTTTGGTAGGGAGAGGAGGGAGCTCAGAGCAGAGGCAGCCTGTGCTGCGTTTTTTTTCATTTGTTTTTGTTTTCAATGAAAATCACATGGTTTTGGAAGGAGCCTCCCAAGGGAGAGAGCATAGCAGCATTGGGTGTGAGTCTTTAATTCACTCATATGATAGAGCTTTGAGGGAAAAAACTGGAAGGCACTTAATGATTTTCTGTGATTTTGAATGATATGAAGATAACTTTATGTAGTGTGAACTCCAGGCTGTCATGGTCTGTGAACTCATGCAGCAGTGGAGAAGGGAATATGTTGCAAACTGCAGCAATTAATCCTAGCAGTTTGTTCGTTAGGCTTCGTGGAGGCATGCCTTGCCATGTGGAAGTTGAAATAAGTCATTGCAGTGGAAATCTGAAAATCAGGCAGCACCCTTCTCTTAGATTTGACTTCACACGAGGCATCTGAACTGCATTAAATCCGTATTTTTTAAATTTGTGGCTAAATTTTGCAAGAAAAGAGCAATCAGTCTTCATGTTGTGATGACAAAGGGTGGATCCACTGTCAAAGTGATTAGAGGCTCGGGCTATCCCCAGCAATTGCCATGCTGTAAATATTCAGGCCTCCTTACCCTGAAGCCAGCCGCCTATAACCCTTTTAGAGAAGAAATGCAGTGAGGTTGTGAGCCAGCAGACCCATTTGGAAATGTATTCTTCCTGGGCTGTTGGGTGTTACAGCACTAAAAATAAATTAAAAGGCACCATCATAGGATATTACTACTAGCTTATGATACAACTTAACTGCTGATAGACAGTCTATTATACCAATTCCTTCTGGCTGCTGACAGCTCACCAGGTGCTTGGAAATGTCAGCCCCTGCCCCAGGATATATGGAGGGTTATGGTTTAATTTTCAGGTCGTCCATGCTTTCTGTGGGTGGAGAGCAGCGTGGAGTTGGCCCCAGGAGTCTTGCATCCAGTTTGTGCTTTTTAGTGTTGTTTAGCCTGTTACCTGAATACTGCTCTTGCAGATCTCTTTGTTCTGACAGACTTGTGGGTTTTGGTGTGTTATCACCTCCTGTGCTGGTAGTCACTTTTTTTTTTTTTTTTGCTGTATTGAAACCATCTCAATTAGTTCATATTGCTGCCACTTGTTTTTTGGTTTTTTTTTTTCTTTTTTTACTTGTTCCCCTTGCTTAAGGAGGGACCCACTCAGCCTTCCTGGTATGTTTGGTAACTGTATAATTAGAAAGCTAAAAATAATGTACGGAAAGCAGCAGTTTCACAGGAGGTGTCCCAGTTTGGCAACACTGGGCTCTGAGTCACACTTGCTTCACTGAGAGCCGAGCTGAAGACAGCAGTGAGTATTGTGCACTGCCTGTCTGAGCAGCCAGGGTTTGCCAATGTGTGCTGCAGCATGGCTGAGGTCTGGCCATCCAGCCCAAGTGCTGATAGTGCCAGAGTGCCGTGGGTGGAGATTTATTGCTCCCTGTGTTCATTTAGAATGTGTTACGATGCTGACCAAAACCCTGCCCAGCGCTCTGAAGTATCTTGGTGCAATGATAAAACTGAAAGAGTGAATGTCCCCATCTTTGTCTGACAGCCTGCAGATCTCAGCTCTATCATCAGGAATGCTTTTATTCTTAAAGATAGTACTTCAGGCAGGATCCAATTTTCTTTTAATTTTTTTTTTTTTTGCTTTCTTCCATGCAGTGACAAAGCCATAAATTTCTCCTTCTCTCATGCTGGCTTTTATTATTTATTGATATCGTGTTAATTTCCAGAATCTGAACTCCAGTTGGGACCTTATTAATGTTGATTCTTTACAGGCCCACCATAAGAAGGGAGGTCTCTGGAGTACTGAGGAAGCCTGTTTTACACCCTCTCTTTATACTTTGATTACATGCTGTTCTGGGATAGAGCTTGAATGAAGGAAATTGCAAATTTCATACTATGGTGTTGCACCACATAAAACCCTCTTGTTTCCAATTTATCGTCATTTTTATCATGTATCTTTCAGTGTATGCTCTTTTTTCATCAGCCCTATCCCTTAGCTTTGTGTGGTCCCAGGGGAATCTCAGCACATTAGCTGCTTCACCTTGTAACTGCCTGGGAAACTTTTAATTATGGATCTTAAAAACGGTGGCACCCAAATACAAGTGGAAAGGCTCCCAAACTTCTTGTCTTTAGGCATTTATTGCTTTGTGGCTCACTCACCTGGTCTTTCTGGGGGCTGCTTCATGACTTTCAGGCACTGAACACCTGAAATTCCATTGCGGTGGCAGGAAGTCAGGGTGCACAGAAAGCTCATAGGGATTAACTTAGTTATTTGTCCCCTTTGTTCTCACTTTGATCTTCTTTTAGTAACCAAATTCAGTGAACTGCAGATCTGCTTAAAGGTCTGCCTTGTTCTGAGCAATTTCTTTCAAACTTTATTTTGTCTCTTAGGTGAAATAGGGATTGAATTTACAGCATGGTTTGTGAGCCATGCTTAGTTCAAATTACAGTAAATCATTAAATGTGCTGCCATTGGCTTTAGAGGGGAAGCAAATGCAGCCCGGTACTGAGACCATTAAACTTCCAGGAAAGGGTGAATACCAAAAATAAAAATGCATGAGAAACAGATTTTGGCTGAAAAGTTCTGACCTTCATTACAAGTGCTTTTTAGAGCCTCTGAGCCTGGTTTGCTGTCTTTGGAAGGAACATGATTTTTGTCTTGTTTTGTCTTGGCTAAGCTTTGAGGAAGAAAAGGGGGGCTGCTGTGCTAGGTGTAGGTGCCCCAGTATCAGGGCTGGGCACTCTGGATCACAGCACATAGCCAAAACCTGGCATTTCTAGCCCTGTGATGGTTTACCTTCAGTAAGTTGTAGAGTTTGAATTTATTCTTATTGAGTCAGTGGAAGAGGGTATAATAACTGTCTCGGGGGAAGGAGGAAAAGATGTGCATGTACATTTGTTTATCTGGGTTGCTGTGGGTCATTTATTCATTGCTGGAGCACAGTGTGGCTC
Organism: Leptocoma aspasia; assembly: GCA_013399835.1. NCBI lineage: Eukaryota > Metazoa > Chordata > Aves > Passeriformes > Nectariniidae > Leptocoma > Leptocoma aspasia. The sequence continues at coordinate 1,413,007 of VXAX01004289.1, read as the reverse complement.
TTCCACATATTTATTTACTTGCTAATGAAAAAGCTACAGAATTTTGGAGGAAGGGCTGGGAACGCTGATTTGGTATCTGAATACCTTCCATATTCATGCTGTGTGCAGGCAGATATTTCTTTCTATCCCATTTTCAAATTCTAATCTGTGATGCTGTAGATGAGCTGTGGGATGGTGGCTGACATTTCAGCTCATTTCTTATCATTTTAGTTTTAATCAGAAGCTAGTGCTCAACTTTATATAAACACCAGTAAATCAACTTCACTGGTCTCATTGAGTGGTAATGAGGATTATGATTTTATTCTTTGTAACATGAAATTTTGAACGTTAAATTTTGACACAGTAAACTAATTTCTCAAGAATTCTTATCAAGAGTTACACAGAGAAACATTCACATGAATCCAGGGTCATGGCTGCAACTGACAGGAATCAAATACTTCTGCTACCCAGGTTATAGGTGAGTGACTGACCTCACAGAATTCAGTGAGATTTTTATGAGTGATTTTGCAGTCTCTGGCCTCTGATGTCACCAATCTCCTTAGAAAAGAGAACTTCAAAAGGAGGACTGTGCTTTATCAGAGCTCTCATTTAATTACTGAACCTTGTCCTTACCCTGTTTTTCAGACTGATTTGTAACTAATCTTTTAACAGCACACAAAATCTGCAGGCCACCTGCAAGAAGGGGGGGCTATTACCATTTAATAATATTTTCTCAGCAGAGATACAAAAGAAATACCCTGCAGAGTTAATCACAAATATCCATTGAGAATAAACATGCAAAATGTTACATCAACAGTGTTCCTACGTATGCAGCGCTCCAAGCTCTGCTGCTATTAATAATATGTTGAGAAGGCATGGGTGTGTAAGGGAATGAAGATATTATATGCATATATATATTTATGTGTACCCACCAACTGTATAACCTACATGCTAGACTCTACATAGCACTGTATCAGTTTCATCCTCCTGCTGCCTGCAGGACTTCCCTGGACTTAATTACATGCTGGAAGATCTTCACAGCGACAAACGGTGGATACATTATTAAAAAGAAGAGCTTGGCAATGGCACAAGCTGCATTCAGGAGTGTGAGCTGTAAAATGCTGGATGATGACTTGTTTTTGTCGAGCTTGTTTGCCACACGTGAACCCCAAACCGTCCTAGCTGCAGGTGGAAATATAGTTAGGTCATCAGAGGGAGGATGGATGTGTAGCCACCTGAAATTTATTTAGATAGTAAACAGTTCCAGTACAGAAAATAATCCTTAAAAGCTGAGTCCTGGGGATTTCTTCAGAAGAGAACTTGCTTTTGCCCCTAGGAGCAAACCAATTTGCTTGAGAGAGCTGGTGAGCAAGCTGCCTGCTGCTGGCTGTGAAAGGAGCGGTGCTGCGAATCTCTGCAAAGAGTAGAACTCTGAAAAAAATTATGTTTTTACAAGTCAAAGCTGGTTTACTTGCATTACCTGGGTTACTTGTATTACTTGTGTTGCTTTTGGCACTACAGAGCTTCTTTTGCCCCATCCTCTCCCTCCCTATTTTATTTTCTATCAAACAAGACTCCTGCCTGTGGAGGAGAGAAGATTCACAGTAGTGAAAGCCCACCTCTTGGTTCACACCTGGTCTGCTGGGCTTTTTTTGCCCTTTACAGTTTTATAAACAACCATGCAGGAGCTCAGCTTTAGGTATGTCCTATATAGAGCTTTAGGTGTATCCTACATAGAGCTCTGGGTGTGTCTGCTTTGCAGACAGGTGCAGCTCTGGCAGTCTCATGGGGCTGCAGCCAGTCCTGATTTATTTTTGTGTGCTTTTACTGGTGAGACGAATTACCTGTGTTTGACTCCTCTGATGGAGGGGGAATGTTTAGTGATTAGCAACTTGTAATGCTGGACAGTCAGCTTAGATCCCAGTGTGGGGCGTTGGAGCTGGTGTTTGGCTTCAAGACAGGAGATGGGGGCTATTGAAACCATCCTTCTGCCTCCCTGTGCTCCTGGCTGGCCACGTTTTTCCCCCTGTTGTTCGGCATTCATCAAGACACGGTGCTTGGAGAAGGGATTTGCTGTGCTCTGCAGGAGCCTCTTCAGTGCTCACGTGAACGGGGAAGAGCAGCAGTGTCCCACTCTGGCTGAGTGTGGGAGGATGCTTGGGCTACATCTGTCTGGGTGTGAGGGTGGACATTTACGTGACACCTTGGTGCCTATACTTGTTGCAGATGAAATATATATATATATGAGTATTATGTACTCATGTGTGTACTCATATGTATGCGTACATATATACACACACATATACTCAAGAGTATATATAGAGTATATATAAGAGTATATATATATATGTACCTTCCACTTCCTCAGCTTGGAGTGATAAAATTACTCTTTACGTACCTGGGTATGTGCATTGCCTCTACACGTTTGCAAAACCAACAAGAGCAGGACACAGTTCTCTCTTCCAGGGACACTGTGCTTCCTTTAGGAGCCCCAAGTTTACCTATTTGCTTTGCAGGTCCCAGGGTGCTAACTTAAGATGGTATCACTTTCTGGGCAATTTGAAATGCAAATATTAGTCAGAAATTTTTCTGGGCAGGAGACGGGATGCCAAAACCAACATATATCCATTAAAATTTATCTTAATTACAACAGAGCTGAGTATTCTGATCTGACCACAAGATTTGCTTTGAGTTTCCTTCTTATTATTTATTTTTTTGCCAGTTCATGTATTTCTAGTGAGCCACATTCATACTTAATTATGTTTTTAAAAAAAAAAACAACTGATTTCTAATTTTTTTTGTCAGGGAGAGGGATTTAGTTTTGCTCAAAGTGGAAATGCAGACTCAGTAATTCCTTCCTTTCCTTCCTTTCCTTCCTCTCTCCCTTTTAACTTCTTGCTGCAGTCCTATCCTCCCCCTTCTTTTTGTCCAGAAATACTCACTTTTTCAGAGCCCCCTGCCTGCTTGAAAGGCTGTATCTACCAGCTTGACCAGATTCCTCATGTAATCACCACAGATGTCCTACACCACCTTTCTCCTCCCTGGGTCTGAGGCTATGGTGATTTTAATGGGTTTAAGGACAACTTCAGCATTAGTAACAGCAGCGTTCATTTATTTCTATTGCTTCTGACAGGTGATGCAGATGTTGCAGTTATTGTAACGTTGTGCACTTCAGATATCAGATGTACTTTGATGATTTTACAAGATGTGTTTTGCCTAATTCTTTCACCCCTGTTTAATTCAGGTTGTCCTTGACGTCAGGGCAGCGCCAGGCACATGTGACATGGATTCCTGAGAAGGGATTTAAATTCCTGGGCTTGCTGGGGCTTGCAGAAATAGCTCCTTCTCACCTCAGACATCAACCTGCAGCATCTCTGCTGTCCATGCCTCTGCCAGGTCAGAGCTCCTTGGCTTCTGCTCCACCTCAGCTCTTCCTGGCCTTGGTTGGGTGGTGGCTCTGGCTTTCCCTGAAAGCCATGGGTGACCCCAGGCAATGTTGCTCCAGCCCCCTCCCTATGCTCCTGAGGTGAATCTTCAGCTTGTAATGCTGGAGGATTTCCCTTGAAAGGGCTTGAGAAAGGGAAAGTATTGTGGACAGACCAAAAAAAGTGGCTTTTCTTAGAGATGTAGTGCATTAACTGCAGTCAGCAGTCGGGTCGTGTTGCTTTTACTGCATTTAGTTGGGTTTTTTTTATTCGAGCAAGCACTGTGGGGTTAAAATTAATTAAATTCCTCAATTTCTGTTTCCTTAAGTTCCTGGGGCTTTGTTGTTGTTTTTATTTATTTATTTAGTACTTATTATTTCTGTTTTAAATTAGAGAAAAGGATTTATTTAAAATGGCTGCACAAAAAGCAAGGAGTAGAAAATGAAATTAAAATGTGATGAAGGCAGAAATTAAGAAATTAATCAACTTCAATGAAAGAAAAAAGCGGACTTCTGTTTTTTAAAAATTATTATTATTTTGAGGGCATCACCTTTTAAGTATTGCAGGTGGAAATAGGCAAAAAGTATTAAAAAAAACTCCAACTCTTTCCTTTTTACCATTGCTGCTGGATGCACCCAGCTGTGCTCACAGCAAGTTTTTCTGAAGGAGTAAAGTCAGCATGGAAAGTCTCAACACTGAGCAGCACAGTTTTTGTTGTTCCCCAGCACACCTCCAGCATACAAACAAGACTTGGAGCTCTGTGGTAATTTCAGGGCTGGGGAACGAAGTAATTGCATCCAGGAAATTATTTTCTAATTGTACTATACTGAGCTTGCAGAGGAGAGATTATATCCAAGGCAGTTGCTCCTACAAGCTTTCTGTAAACCCCTATTTGTGTGTTTGGCCACCTTTTGGGGTAGCATTGGTGCCACAGGGAGGAAGAGCCTTTCCAAAGCTCCAGCCTGGCATTTCTGGCAAGGTTCTTTGACAAGAGAGCACAGAAAATCACTTCTGCTGCTCACTGGTGCTGATGTTGCCCTGAAAAAGAGGCTGTTGCATGCCTTTGATGCCAAGCAGGCAAGTAATTACACATGAGGGATTAAAAGTTTTGGAAATTTGCGTGTTTTGCTAATTCTGGATAGAAGCTATTAATAAGGAGGTGAAGGAGACTCTAGGTTGGTACCCAGTGAATCTTAACAAGGTTTTGGGGTATTTGGTGGCTCGATTGCAAATTAAGTCTGTGCTCTGTTGTGTGGTTGGTAGGTTGTGCTCCTTAAGTTGCTCTTGAAATGAAGGAGATGAAGATGGTTATGTGCAGAAACATCATTTTACAAGGAAGGAAAATTGTCCCAATCATACTTATTGAGTTTGTTGCTTTTTTGGTCAACCTGAAGCACCATGTATCTTTTTTAAAAGGCTGAAATTACTCAGAATAACTGGATTTGTAGTTTTGAAAGTCAGTTGTAAAGTAATTTTGTGATCATTTTGCTGACTGAGACAGCAGCATGTTATATTTCTGCTCCTTTTGTCCCTTAAGACCTTCATAAAATGAGATCTTCTACCTCATGAACCCGTCAAAATGACTGCATTCTAAAGTAAATATGAAGGCATCAGTGAACATAATTTTCTTTGAGTTCAGTCTTGGTCTAATGGCTTTGACAGAACATCCAGTTAATTTTGCTCTAGGCTTTTGCTGCAATCTATCATAAGGAAGTTACTGAGGATGATCAGATTTCTTTGTTTGTGAGAGGTGAATGCTGCTGAGTTGCCTGCTTGCTGGTGTGACCACGAGCTGGGGTTGCACTTCCAGAGAGCGTGCCCAGGAGCGGGGATGCACAGATGGAGAGTTCCTCCACAGGGAGGCATACCTGGTGTCCACCACTCAGGCTGCCACTGCAGGTGGCTTTAGTAGGGCACTGGCTCTCTAAATGTGCTTTCACTGGCCTGCAGTAGGGCCAGTGCCTCAGAGACCTCCTCAAGTAATTGTGGGGCTGATCCCTCCTTGCCCTGCCAAAAATCTACTCATCCTCCCTGTTCCCAGCTGACAAGCACAGCACAGTGCTTTCCCTGCATTTAAATGCCCCTGGGTGAAAGTTGGGCATTAACCATTAAGCCACTTGGGCTAGCCATATTTACTGGCCCAGAGGCTCACCTGTTGCATGGTGGAAAGTCATTGCATTCTGTACACCAAGCAGTGCTTTGCCATCAGAGAAGCTGATGTGGAGCTCTTGGCCCAAAAATTTTGTACACCTCACAGTTAGTTGTTTAGCAAATAAATGTTGGTAAATGGATGGCTTGTTTGCCATCTTGTAATTAATCCACGGGGTCTTGCCCTGAGTAGTATTTGTGTGTTCTTGGGTGGTGGTCCTGCTGTTTGAAGTTTACTGTTTCCTTCAGAAAAATATCTTAAAGCAGAGAAGAATAGGGAGAAAGTCACTTGTCCTTATAAAGAAAAAAATATACCAAGAGTGTGCGCACACAAAAACCAAGAAAAGTTAAATATCACAGAATCACAGAATGGTTTGGTTTAGAAGGGACAATAAAGATCATCAAGTTCCACTCCCCCTGCCATGGGCAGGGACACCTTCCAGTAGACAGGTTCATCAGAGCCCCATCCAACCTGGCCTTGAACACTTCCAGGGATGGGCATCTACCACTTCTCTGGGCAACCTGTGCCAGTGCCTCACTACCATCACAGTAAAGAATTTTTTCCTAATATCTAATCTAGATCTACCTTCTTTCAGCTTGAAGCCATTCCCCCTTAGTCTATCAGTACATACCCTTTTAAAAATCAGCTTCATGTAGTGGAAGGGAAACAAGAAACAAAGCAATATCACTTGCTAACTGGGAGCAGGGCTCTTGGAACAAATCCTGAAAGAGGCAATTTCTCCTCCTCCTCTTCACTTTAACACAGCAAAACACACTGCCTTTCCCTCTTCCCAAATTGGTCCTCCTGCTTGAGCCCTAATCTCGCTGAGTATAGAGCATAAATACATAAAAATATTCTGTGTTGGTAGTTTTGAAAACCGTGTGTTTAGAATCAAAAAGAGTATTCGGAACAAATCGGTACAGGGACTGTGATCTGAAACCACTGTACTCTTGCATTCTAAAAGCAGTAATTTTGGACTTCGAGTCTCAATTTACTCTTAAAAGAAAAGGGTTGTTTAACCTTAAAAGGAATAAAATGGAGCACAAGTTTACTACCTAGCATCTTTGCAGAAGACATATGTTTTGCAATAATGTCAGTGTTTTTAAGTTTTGTTTTATCATAAGATAGGCTTTTTGAGTAAATTGTTTAATCAGAAATGTTGGCAGTAAAACACCGTTTTCATTTTCTCCAAAATAGCTTCGGTTGTTGTTTTTTTACACAGAATATTTATGGAAAATCTTCCTATTTTATGTTTTCTGCAGACAAAAGTTTATAACTGGTTCAGTAAACTATTTCATGCCTTTGCTACTGATATCACTGCATTTCTAAATGTTAGACTTGAAAATCTGTAGTCATTCCTTGGAGGAGGTAGTTTTCCATCTTCCCCATTGCACTAAGCCTAAGCAGGAGGAGCGCAGATCAGGCTATGCCATTCCCAAGTTTACTCAAGGCTGATGCTCCTGGGTGCTGGTCTGAGCCATCTGAGCTTTTCTGGGCTGTTGACTTGATTCATCTCCCTGCATTCATCTCACTGCATATCCACAGGGCAAGCATTTAGCCAGGAATGTGTCCTGTTTTAGAGATGGACTAAGCCCTCCACCTCCTACCCCTTCCCCATGGTATTTACTGCCAGTCGGTGATGGTTTGCATCACAATCATCCAACCAGTTCTCCAGGAGTTGGAAGACTATCTTAGGAGTTACTGAGGTATTCCCTTGTTGCTGCAGCTAGTTGTTAGGCAGGGTTTGCAGACAGTCCTGAAGGTTGGGAAACACTCAGTAGATGCCATATGCTGATTTCCAGCCCTCCCTGTAGAATCACAGGCTGAGCCATGTAGGTTGTGCTGCCCAGGCAGGTATTTAAATCCTCTTAGTCAAAGACAATATCTCCCATTTAAACACTGCCTGTTATGGCGAATTCTTGCATAGGTATCTTTCTTTTTGTCTCAAAAAACCCCCAACCCTTTTGAAATCAGTGTTTCCTTTCCTTCTAAGAAAGAAGATGTTTCAATGGGAGTACTTGAGTTACTTGTTTCTGCCTTGATGGTACCCAGTGAAGAAACCCTGGAATATGCCAGTGAAAAAGTTATCAGAAATTATAAATTTAGATATTTTGCTTAGTGTCTTAGTGAGCTTTTTAAACCTTTCTACTAATTTACTTTCTCCTTCTGAGTTTTGCACTTCCATTATGTTTCTCAAAATCAGTAATGCATAGAAAAGCATTGCTAGAAAAAGAGAAAATGTGGGTTTTTCCTGATTTTTTTTTGTTATTCTTTTTTCCATCTCTCCTTTTATTTTCTTTCTCATCCGTTACAGGCTAGGAACTGAAATGACCAGTAATTCATGAAGTTTTAAAAATCTCCTTTAAATAACATGAAAGTTCAATTGTTCATTGCCCTTGGGGAGTATTTTTGAAGGTCTGTGGCTAATTCTTGTTGATTTCAGGATGAAATAGGAGCCTAAACACCTTTTAAAATTCTTTCTGGTAGCACTTAGGGCACTTTATATGTCAATGGGATTTGTGTGCTTATGTCAATGAAGGACTAAAATCATATTTAGCAGTTTTAGAGTCAGACCCACCAGTGGAAGCTGTGGGAATTTGTTTTTCTAAGTTGCTTAGGTGCTGCTGATAATCTGAAATGATTGCAGGTTTCCTATGTACAACTTAAAGTCCACTTCCTTCGGCCCAGGATCATTTTTCACTGCCTTTCCTGTTTCATAGTAGAAACCATAGAGGCCCTTCATGTTTCTGAAAGTAAGGCAACACACAAGAAGATGTGCTTCCCTGAAGTGATATAGAAATCTTAATTACAAAGACTGAGGAGAAGAAAAGCATTCTGCAGTTAATACAGCATGTATTATCGCTCCCTCCGTAGGCAAGCAGGCAGATCAATTCCTATCTGACTTTCAAAATAAATTCACAGTTAGAGGGATCCAAGGCTCTTCTGTGGAGCTGGTTGCATCCTGATTGCTGGGAAGGGCTAAACCTGCCTCCAGCTTGGCTACTGCTGACTGTCTGTGTCAAGGTACATGTCTGTAAAGCCTTGCATGCAGAAAAATCTGATTTCAGTTTCAGGTGAAGCTGCGATCTCGACACGCATTTTTTCCATCCCTTTTTAAAAGTATTTTTGTTTTGTAGTGTGGTTTTGGTTTTTTGTTTGTTTAGTTGGTTTTTTTGGGGTTTTTTGGGGGTTTTTTTGTATTCTTTTTTTTTTTTTTTCACAAACCCATACATTTGGGGCAGGAGCAGCAGTAAATCTCATAGCAATGGGTTTTAGAAGGGTTTCCGTGGAGAAATGCTGGATGAACTTTCAAAAGGCAGGACAGTGCCTCATAGCAGGAATGTTGTCTGCTGAAGAGTTACACTGGGTGCAGATGACTCTTCCCTAAAACAATCCTCATCTATCCTTTGCTGTCTGCTTTCTGCCAGCTTCCATTGCTGCTGATGGGGTCCAGCCAGGAAAACCATTAAAGATAGGCTGGATGGGTGATGGGTCTTCTGAAAATCTGCCTCTAATGTTAGAGAAGTCAAAAAAAATATGGCTGAGTACTTGCTGTAAGTAAGTAGTGGTACAGAGCATGACTACCATTTTCCATTTCCATTAATCTTCCACTGGAATTCATTGAGCTAGCTTAAGCCAGGGTTAAAGCTGGACATGTTCCTACTCTGGATTCTTACCTGGAATCACAGCCTCAGTGTGGCAACAATTTTAAACTTACCAGAATGTTCTGACTGCCTGTAAAAATATTTCTTAAGCATTGCTTTTCTGGGATAGAGGTGTATAGATGAGATACTGCCCTCGGCTTCATGCGTTGTATCGAGAGGGGGTCTGAAATTTCCTAGTGGTTTGCGATTAAAAGTAATCTATAATAATAAATGCTGGAACAAGCTGAAATAAAAAGTGAAAAAAGTTCAACCTAGGGAGCCTGTTTTGGTTTTAGGAGTATTTAACAATCGTTAGATCTTAAATATTGGAATTAAGGGTTTGTTTTCTGAATACTGCTGCCAGCTAGCATGCTTTGGGATACTGTAGAAAAGCTGAGGGATTCACCTGCTAAATTTAGCTCTTCTCTACTCAAAAATCTTTTTTTTGCTTCTTTCTGAAAGCATTTCTGAGCAGATTTTCCTGCCTTAAAATACAGGGTGGTGTAGAAGACGTAACATAACCCTCCTAAATAAACATACACACTTATTCCCCCTCTCACCAGCTTTACTTACAGAGATCCTCCAGACCTCTCCAAGCCCCTGTACGAGGTTTCTTCAAAGAGGAAAACTTTCACAGACTTAAATACTTACTTTGAAATGGTTGTAAAGATTGCAGCTTCTGGAGCAAAGCCTAGCTTTTGCAGGAGTCTGTTGGCCAGGTGTGAGAATCCATGGGCTGCTGGCCAGTATCAACCCCATACATCAGGTCTGCGGGCCAGTGTAAACCCAATAAAGCATCTTTGAGGTCTTGCTGCTTTGAAGTTTGGGGAAGGAGTCTTGCCAGCCCCAAAGAAGGGGGCTCTGAAGTTGGAAAGAACCACGATTAGTTTAGGAAGGATTTGCTGACTTGATGTTTGTCTGTGGGATGCTGCAAACATCTCTGCAAAGAGGCTGTTTGCTGCTGCACTGAGATTCCTGATTTCTCTCCTAACTATTCCTAAGTCTCAAGTAATGGTTTGATGAGCGATTTTTATAGCACTTCTTTCTGGTTCATATTCCAGACTGTCTGGTGATATCAATCTTGATTTTCTATGAAATATCAATTGATAGCATAAATGTGTTTTTAAGTAGCAAAATGCCATTGAGTTTAATATGAAAATGAAGCAATATTGGCAGAGACTAAATTACATGCTGGAGTTAGAAAACAGAGTGGATGCCTGTTCCAGCATGGATTGATCCCAAGCTGGTGTGAATTCCTGAGCATGGTTATTGTGTTTATTGCTGAGGTGGGTGATGAGTTTATGCCATCTCTTTTGCCCTGGGAGCCAAAGATAATGTGTCGCTTGGGAGCTGGCTTCAATTCTTATTTTCCTACTGTAAAGCTCTCCATCTGAGCATGGACCCAACATCTGTCCTGAGCTGAGATAGGTGTGGTTTTAGCTGAGTTCAGTGTCTTGTCTCAGAAAGTATCAGCCAGCTTTCTACAGCAGGGAGAATTTTGAATCAGTCTGTTAGTTTTGATGAACATTTGCCTGTAGTGGCAAGAGCTTTACTGAGTGAGGTTGCTTTTGACCTTTCCAAAGATTCCTCTGGTTGTCATTAGTCTGTCTGGGTGAATGGAGGAGTTGGAGGCCTTGGCAGATCCCCAGCTGTGCTTCCTGCTCCATTTGGAGACAGAGATGCGTGCACCAAAGTGGCTTTTCATTTTTGCTGTTCAACTTTCGTGGCACTCTACTCCCCAAGTGCTGATACAGTAAATCTTTGCTTAGGTCTGTAGTTTTCTAAACTTATGTGTGATGCATCATCAGGATGGTACTAAAGCAATCTGTAAAAAGATGCTTGCTGTGCAGGTAAGCATTTCTTATTTGTCTCCACTATCAAATGAAGTGCAATATTTTCATATATTTTGCATTTATCCAGCTATCTTGGTGCATAAGTGATGCAATTCAACTGGTAGTTTTCCTTACTGAGAAGTAATACAGCTCTTCATTTTAAATACAGTCCTCTTTTGTCAGTATCATTTGAGGATCAGTTGGTCCTGTTCTAATTACTGTCTAGTTTACTGTGAAGAGAGCTGGCCATCTGATTTTTGGCATGTATCAGGTTTGAAGCTACTTCACTTTCACATAGTAGATGATGATGGTTCTGTCAAACAAGCCCTGTTAAAACTTGTTCATTGCTCAAAATGGAAACATGAACAGCTGCTCGTTGCTTGTCTGTGTCTTGGCTAATTTTTAGGGATGGGTTTGTTCTCATTTAGTAGCAGTTGTATGATAGCTGTCAAAATGTCTGATTATTTATAATTTATAATAATAATTATTTATTAATTTTGCTTCAGTGATTAATTTATGTTTCTAAATGGCCTGATGTTGCTCATGAAGTGTCAACAGAATAACTTGAAACTGATGAGGAAACTATTACTCTGAAATAGAGATTTGAGCATCCCTGGATATAGGAGAAGCCTTTTATTGTCTGCTTGTATTTTTTGACCCTCTTTGCTGTCACAGCTGATCAACCCATGAATTTGTGACATGGAATTCTTCCTGTTCTATTGTCTTACAGGTGTGGAGCTGGGGCATGGTGATACCTTGAGTCATGAAGGTGCTCTGGCTCCCTTTCCATTTGGCTCTGCTCCCCCTGGGCCATGGAAATTGTGTCTGTGGTTGTAACATTAGTGTAACATGGTGCTGTGGTGGAAGGTGTGCTTGCTAAGTGATGCAAGAGCCCTCCACAATTCATAAGATAATTATTTGAGCTGGGTGAGCAGAAGTTGAAGGCTCATTCCCCTCCCAAGGCTTGGGGTATCATCACAAAAAAAAATGAGGGTAAAAGAGTCTCTTGGTCTCCCCTTCCTCAAGGTCTAATAAAACACTTTAAAATGCTGCCATCTTCTTGTCAATGGTTCAGTCCCTTTAGCTTTCTAGGAAGCTTTTTGCTGGTGCCAGAAAGTGATGCTTCTGTCCCTGAGCCTCTCCCCTTCAAGACATCTAGTCATAGTTGTCCATGTGTGAAAAAATTCTTGGAGAATTTTATCTCCCAGTTAAATGTTCTACCTGGTGGATATGATGATTTAAATTTTTTTTTTTAAATTGATTAATTTACTATTACTAAAAGAAAATATAAGATGGGGCTTTCCTAGTAGCATGATGGTGTTTTGTTTGCATTGCTCATGAAAGTAAGCGAAAAGCCACTTAAGCAGGAATCAAGTCTCCTTGTAGAATAGAGGTCCTGTTCGGATCTCTTCATGCAGCCTTGCAGTAAAATAATTTTATGTTTTCCTTTTGATATTTTTTGTTCCTACACGTGGACAAGATGAATAGGCCATCAAGATTTCAGCAGCCCTCACAGTCCCTGAGAAAAGGAGGAAATTATGGAGATGTTGGAAGGAAACACTATGATCTGAAGCACCCTGGACTGTTGAGCAGAACCTCCCAGAGAAGCTTGCTGATAACCTCCTCCCTTTGCTGGGAAAACAGCTTTGCTGATATTTAGGGTGTGCACAAAACTCTGTCTCATGATGCAGGAGGATAGGGAGGAGGTGAGGGGCAGAGAAAGCTTGTTCCCTGGGCCAGTCAGCTGGCTCATGGGGCTGTGTGGGTGAGCAGTCTTGGTAAAGGAGGATCAAAGGAACAAGAGTTTAAGGTCATTGCTGCTGTACCAGCTCCAGGCAACAGCCTTGGCATTGGGCAAGGACGTCTGTTTTCAGGGCCACCTGGGAAATAGCACTGTATTGTTTTCCCATCCTAGTAGTGGCAGAGCTAGTGGGTACTGGTAGGGGCTTAAATAAACCCTTTCCTGCTTTGGAGATCAGAAGGGTTGTGGCATTTCTGATTTAACTCAATTACTCTAGCCTGTGGTTTGAAGGGAGTTTTTGTCTGTTGAACAGAATTGTAATTCCCTACATTTTAAGGTCAGATAACTAAGGCTGAGTTATAGAAGTCTGCTTTTCAATGTCTTAAACAGGAATAATTTGTATCCAGAGAGAAAATAGTCTAGAAATGAAGGTATTCAGGTGAGATACAAGTGAAGTAATGATTGTGCTGTGTTGGGCAATTTGTTGAAATGCTTTTTACCTTGGAGCTGTGCATGGACTGACACCCCTGTGGGCTCCAGGCTGACCTCTTTGGTGGGTGCTTGAGATGACATGCAGGGAAGGAATGTTCACTTGATCATTTTGAAGTTTTAAGAGTCCCACGTCTGCATAGCTGAGGCGTCATTATGATAAGAATCTTGAAAATTTAAGAAGCACTAAGCAATGTATTTGCACGAGATGAGCGACTTTAAACATTCACTTTTTAAGGCAAAATTATTTCCAGAATTTATCTTCTTGACCTGCTGTGTAACTATAACACATAGTTCTAAATATAACATTTTTATAAACGACCATTCCTGTTGCCAGTAATAGGTCTCATGCAGTGCATTGCCATGACACCTGACTTGCTAGAAGTACAAGTTTTTATTGATGGGTAGATAAAGTTGCTGTTGCATTGCATCTTGTGGTCATTGCCTCCTGGAGTATAAATACACATAATAATGTTGTTTAACGTGACACATACTGTTTCACCATATTGACATTTCCATTCTAATGCACTATACCTGTCTGGTGAGGCTACCTTTAATGTGCACCACGAGCATAAAAATCATCAGCAGAAAAGAAAAACAACCCACTTGAAGAAATGATAGCTCGTTTAGTATTGTATTACTTCTGAGAAAGTTTTATGTATAAGTGAACAAATGTTGCAGTTTTTCAGAGCGTGCTCCAAGCCTCAAAATGTGTTGTGCAACCAGCGTAATAAAATGGTGATTGGGCTGTAGGAAAGGTGCTGTGTCTCCCAGAAGGAAAATTGCTCCTTCTTACTCATTTAGCCTATGGCTGTTCTAAAGGAGATGCAGTCGCTGAGTATTGAATTTGAATTATGCACAGCCCCCACTTAGGCGACTCTCCATCACTATTAAATTGAATGGAATATCTTCTGCATGAAATATGGAGGGAGGAGAGGGAAAGTGTCTAGAGATGCCAGGGGAATAGAGCTAGAAAGGACCAGGGGGCTTGAGGAATAGGACTTCCAACACAAAGAAGTGCAGTAGTCTATTCTTTTCATCAGGGAGCAGTGCTCATTTTGTTGTTGGTTTTTATTTTGCTGTAAAATTTGAGAAGAGAGAGTGGAAAACCAGTGGGATTTTCCTTTTTTAGTACTCCTGAAGACTACTGGGAGAGTTCAAATTTACAACACAAAATTTAATAGACTCCGATTGCAAAAGGTAAAAATACCATCCTTAGATATCTTGGAGAAATAAAATATATGCCAGAGTATTCCTTCATGCTGAGCATCTTTTTCCTCCTCTGCCCTGTGGGTACTGCTTGTGCACTGCAGTACCAAGATCAGCTAGAGCTTCATTTTGCCCAAATCTTTCACATCTTCCTATGGACCTCCAACAAAGTAAATTCATAAGTTTTTTGAGGGTTTTTTTCCTTTTAAAATTTTTTGTTTGGTCCCCAGACAAGTGGTGCTTGTGCTTTGGCAAGAGTAAATAAGAAGTGACATGGTCGGCAGGAGCGGCTCTGAATTGGCCCTTGTCTCCCATTGTGTCCTTTGCCAATTAAAGGTCATGCACAGGGCACAGCAGTGGGGACATAAGGGCTAAGCCTATTGTCCATACATTAATGTTCACTGAGATCAGAAGCAGCTGAAAAATTTGGGGGCTAAACCCAGTTTTTGTGTCTTGGCAGGGTGATGCTGGGAAAAGAGGCACACGAGCATTCCTGCCAAAGGATGCACTGCTGTCACCAGCACCCAACTCTGCTTGATTTTTCCCCAAGCTGCTGCTGGCTCTGTTACCTTCCTCTGTGTCTTGTTGGTGGGATGCTCTTTGGGACAGGCATTCAAGCTTCTTGTTGGTATCACTATGCAGATGGGATGCTGGAAGTACTGACATGGTAAGAGCAGACCTACTTCCCGAGAGCGTGTGGCTCTGCTGCTTTCTTCCTATACAGCATTTCTTTGGAGGATGTCAGGGTTTTGAAAGCAGTCATGGTTTGAAGATTGTGACACTCTTGTTGGATGACCTATAGGGTCTCTGTTTTCGATGTGGCAGAACCAAGTGGAGAGATGTTTTTGCTTCAGGATGATGAAATCTCTGCTGAATTTTTGTAAATGGCAAGAGCTTAAAAGGGTGGTGTGGAGCAAGTGATGCCCAGTGCAAAAAACCAGTAATAAATGGAGAATTTTGAGCTGGGAGGACCAGCTGTGTTTGGGGGCATCGTCTCCCATGTTTAGTGGTTTACTTTCTGTCCAGGTACTTGTATTTTCAGTACTTCTGGTGTGCTTATTTACCATTCTGGCAATTTTAGAAAGCAAATAGTGAAAACTTTGTTTCTCCACTGCCTTTTTGGAGGCTTAGGAGAACGGAAATGAGCAGCTAAAATACAGTCATTGCCATGCCATATATCTTTATCCATAAATTACCATTGCTAACGGCAAAAGGCTAAAGTGGGGTGGACAGGGAGGGATGATAGGTCTGGGACTGGAATTAGGAGTTTTCTTAAACAGAATGTGTCGGAGATCAGACAGCTACAGAAGCTGAACTGGGTAGCACTGCAGACCTTTTGGCCCTGGTACAGTGAAAGCTGAGGGAGAGATAAACTCAAGGCAAGAACAGAAGTGAAGACATCATGTCTGGTCACTCTGACCCTCTGACGCTGACTGCTTTGACGGAGGAAGATGCAACAAGGATCTCTTTACTGGGAGAAGAGATAACAAGGGATATTACTAGCATGAGAAGAATAATCAGAAGATTGTGTTTCTAAAGGGGACCAGGACAAATGGGTCAGAGTGGAAAATTTTGTACGAAGGTAGTAACCTATAAATACTGGTAAAATCTGTAATAAACTGGCTTTGCTTTGCTGGCATAAGCAGAGTCCATGTCAGTCAATCCTTGCAAGAACGGAAGTAGACAACAGGCTTCCCTTTGAGTATGCAGGGTGGGTTAGCTCTGGCTGTGGTGCTTCCATGGGTTAATGTCAGGCTCAGGTGTGATCCTTTGAATTTGTAGCTGAGACGGAAGAAGTAATGGTGTAAATGTGCCAAGGCAGCAGGATTAATAACAGGTGTTAAAACAGTATTTCAGGAGATGTCAGTACTCAGAAAACATACATCTCCAGCGTCTTCAGCCCTGCATTGTTTTGTAGGAGCTTTATTTCATGTTGGGCATGACAATTTGATAGTGGATTTTCTTCACCTTACGTTCTCTAGGCAACTTCTCAATGTGGCTGTCATATCTTGTTATCTTTTTTACCATGAATCGCGTGGTTTAATTTTTTTTTTAATTCTGGTGCAGCTCCTGGAATTGAAATATTTAGTACTGATTTTGCCATTCATTAAAAAAATAATTTTCAGCAATTATATTTAGCACCGAGTGTCAGCAAAAGTACACTGAAGTCTTTAGAAAGATAGGCTGATGCACCCGTCTTGTTCTCTGGGTACTGCCCAGGGCACTGAAGGAGGCCAGGAGCTGAAGATGCTCTTCAGCCATGGGTTTCTGCTGCATTTTTATTGTTGTCTAATCAGTGTTTCCTTGGAGAGACAGGATGAGCTGATGAGGCACCTGTAAAAATTAATGTCAGGGCAGCTTTTTCTTCCAGGTCTGAGTAGCATCCCAAGGTGAAAGCCTGGTTCCTTTGAAAGGATTGCCAAATTCACATCGACTGGAGGCAGTCAGGGTAGCACAAGCAGGTTTTATTGCACTGCTTGCAGCTACAGCATTATAGCGATTGGCAAAAGAGACACCACAGGTACTATTGACTTTGGCTGCTGCAGTAGGAAGTGCATGGTTTAATAAAATGAATGCCTAAATGCAAGGAAAGATAACCAGTGTAATCTTCCTGTGCAGGAGTCCTTGATGTTATCCCTGTAAGTGTGTGTCATGGCCAGGGTTTTGGCAGAGGTCATCCAGTGGGCAGTGGAGCTTGTAAGAGGTTAAACCCTTGCCAGCCCCTCAGCTGATGGTCCCAAACATGAGGAGGAGGGAGCAGAGCTGGATGTGTCCCTCAGTGGGTGTTGGTCCCTCCTCCCCTGGCCCTGGAGTGCCATCCTTCTGATTTATGGTGCCCGCCTTTGGTTTCAGCATCAGCATTGCTCCTGTCTGCTGTCTTAATTTCTCATGCCTGACAACCTTCACGGGTGAGCTGGCTTTCCACTCCTTGATCCAGAACACTTCTCAGTTTATTGCTCACACAACAGAGTCTTTTAATTTAATTTATATTTGTTTGGATAGCACTTGTCAGTGTGGCATGAATCTTCATCAGGTTCAATTGTCTTTCACCGAGCTCCTATGTAATCCCCACAGTAAATGCTCCAAAACTGGAATGCTTCTTCCCCCTTGAGGGGGAAGGAAGCTGCTTTGGGGCATGGCTGTCTTTTCCCAATGCCTGTCTAGTGCCTTGCACCATCAAGCTCTTGTCCCATACTGGAGACCATTAGTAAGGTTGTGATGCTTGGTTGGGTTTTTTTTTGGTTGGTTGTTTGGTTGTTTTTTTTTTAATTCAAATTGAATATTTATTTAAGGTAATTGTAACTGTGCTTATTTTTAATACTGGTGAAGAAGTACAGTATTTTTAATACTGGTGAAGAGATATGCCAAGGCATCATGCTGGAAACCCTGAGAGAAATGGGGTTGTATGGTCAGATGCTTCCCCTTCCCACATTGGAGGACCAAAGTCTTCTGTGGAATAAGCAGCTTCCCTTTTGCAGAGTATGGGTTGAAAGGCCCTAAGACCTTGAGAATTACTGACACAGGAAACATGGTAACAGTACTGGAAAAGGGATAAAAGAAACAGTACTGTAGTAATTCAGTTAACAATATGTTCGACAGAACGCATTCATAACCCTTCCTACTCAGGGACACAATTTGCTTGCTGTATTATGCCAGTAGAGATAACCCGTAATTCCTTTCGTATCCTGTTTTTGAATCATTTTGTTAAACAAAGGCCTTTGAGTCCTCCTTTGTTGCTGAGAACAAATGATGAGATTTTGGGGACTGTAGCTACTTTTGTTATTCACAAATTCCAGAGCCTTTCAAAATTCTTCATCATTCACATTCTGGGCTTCACCACACAATCATTCATTATGTCAGCAGCTGCCCGGGGAGTCTCACTTCAGCTCATTCAGCCAAATAATAAGCACTGGGACAACTGCTTCCGCATTAAAATAATAATAAAATAATAAATAGAGGTTCTTGCATGTGAAGAACAATGTGGCTATCTTCTGCTTTTTGACACATCCCTGTGTTGAAGTCAGTGATTGGTTTTGCTCAGCATCTGTTTTGGAATAAACCTGACCATTTGGGAAATTATGTTTTTGATATGACCAAACACTTCAGTTCTGCCCAATTTTTGGTGCTTTTAAAATATGTTTTGTTTCTCAGATACCACTTCTGTATTCCATTCATTTGACAGGAGGATTTGGGGTGCTCACCTGCCATGCCTTTGCAGGTGTATTAGCATATATTGTACAGCTGTGGAGATAACACAGTCCAGCAAGCACAAAGTGGTTATTCATGGATTGCAAGTGAGTGACCAGCACCAGTGAATGTGCATCTTTTAGTGCGACTGTTTTGTTTTTTCAAGTGAGTGCATAGAAGAACCTAATAATAATATTAGTATGAGGCTTCATTCCTTCTCTTTAGTTAGGATAAGGAATGTAATTTTCAGAGTGAGGCAGGATTATTCCTTCCATCTCCTGTGCAAACAGGGCGCTTGCTGGCTTCCCGTGCAGTATGCAAATATCAGCGTCCCATCGTGCAAGGTATCTGTGCTGCAATCTGCCTGGTAGCAGACTAATCCAGGATGGCTTTATCCAGATGTCATTCTGTCCCTAAATCTGAGGTGATACAGCCTGCCTGTGCCGATGCCTCACTCATCTAAGTGAAATTTGCATGCTGATTCAGCTGAGCAAAGGGAAGCTGCCTTACGGCTTTTCAGGGATGTATAGCTTTCCATACATCAGACAGGCTGTGTGTGACGTTGCCACCTTTTGCTGAACTCTTCCTGCCTACACAGATAGTGCCACATGCAACTGAAACCCACTATTGGTTGTGTGGAAGCAGTTCTGCCTGTTAGAGGAAGTAATTTGGATGTTTATGGGAGGTAGAAAAAAAATAAACTATTTCATTTTTATTATTTTTTTTTCTTTTTTAAGTGAGCATAGAACTATATGGAGGTAAACAAGTGTTCACTTGTAACACCCAAAGACTGGTATTAACCAGTTGTAAGACAGAGTCTGGAAAGGTTTGGTGAAGATTTTCTCTGTGAGGATGAATACACTGTCTGGACACAGGTTTATTGTCCTGTCCAGCTGGCCTCACTCCTTTTCCTACAAACGCTGGGCAACAAAAAATAGAAAGGGA
Source organism: Leptocoma aspasia (assembly GCA_013399835.1). Lineage (NCBI taxonomy): Eukaryota > Metazoa > Chordata > Aves > Passeriformes > Nectariniidae > Leptocoma > Leptocoma aspasia. The sequence continues at coordinate 1,393,406 of VXAX01004289.1, read as the reverse complement.
GAAGAAAAGCATTTAAATTGTATTTATAGCTGTTGTTCTTCGTGGTGAAGCATACAGAGCTTGTATTTTCAAATGACATAATTTATTTTCAAGTATTAGTCCAACAACAGGAGCTCCTTGTACCCTGCCACCTCCTCCATGCCTTGAAGATGGGGGTGCTGGTTTTCCAACTTGAAGCTGAGCTTTGATCTGCACAGTCTCCACTGTTGCTCACCTTGACCGTGCTGTGGCCACTCCATATTTATGGTCAAGCACTTTTTTGTCTATTTATTTTTCTTCTATTTTTTCCTGTTACTTTGGTGGCTTTTTGGTTGGGTTTTTTTTCTTTTGAAAAGTACTTTTTCTTTTTTCAGTACTTCTTTTGAGTAATGGAAAATGTCCTCAACTGTTGCACCTTTGTTGAAGAAACTGTTTTCTTTTCTCCTTGAAGAGCTGCTAGCTCAAGTGAACCCCCTCTTAGCTGGGCATTCTGTGGCAACACAGCTGGCAGTTATTTACATATTGCATGTTTTGTTGGCCTTTTTTTGGAGGTGGTGTTGATCTGAGCTTCCTAACCTCTTGTGCAACTCTAAACCCAAATAACAGGCCTTGTGAGCCACATTCCTAACTTGATGTGTAGCAAAGTGCCTTATCCTCCCTCCTTCCACACCCCCTACGCCCCAATTTGGCTCCCAGCCTTATTCCTTCTATTTCTACACCTCCCTGCTTCAATCTCTGCAGAGGATGCTCAGCCTACGCTTTCACATAGCTGAAGCATCTCAGAAGGGCACGCTTTTGATGAGTTTCAGGTGGCCTGGGCCCCAGCCTCCATGTCCAGCAGCTTCAGCCTGATTATTTGTAAAGCAGTTCTTAGTCACTCCCTGGCTGCTCCACCTCTTACTCATTTCTCTGCCTGATCTTAACGTTTAGAGTGTTTTTCTACTCTCTTTGTGCTCATACAGTGAGGTTGGAAAAGCCCTTTTTTTCCTCTTGCCTGGAGAGGTGGTGTGAGCGATGGCTCTTCTTGGGTGAAGTCAGTGCTGGGCTTCACCGGTGGAGAGAGGCAAAGGGCTCTTCTAGCAGGTCTTTCAGGCAGCATTTGTGAATCTACATTAAAAAATCCCCTCTTATCTTCCCCAGAATACCCAGGGCGCATTGTTAAGTGAGATGGGCTGCAGTCTTCGTTGCCAAATCTAAATGTGTCTTGCACTAGAGCTAGATATGCTCAATAAAGAAAGACATTAAAAAAACCACAAAGGCAACAGAGTCTTATGGGGAGAGTTCCTTTGCAGAATTTGAGTGGCTGGAAAGCTGCCTGGGTGAAAAGAACCTGGGATGCTGGGAGACAGCAGCTGAACATGAGCCAGCATGTGCCCAGGTGGCCAAGAAGGCCATGGCCATCCTGGCCTGGGTCAGCAACAGTGTGGCCAGCAGGGCCAGGGCAGTGATTGCCTGTCTGTACCCAGCAATGGTGAGGCTGCACCTTGAGTGCTGTGTCCAGTTCTGGGCCCTTCCCTACAAGAAAGACACTGAGGTGCTGGAGCATGTCCAGAGAAGGGCAACAGAGCTGGGCAAGGGTCTGGAGCATGAGTCTAATGAGGAGCAGCTGATGGAGCTGGGAGTGTTTAGTCTGGAGGAGACCAAGGGGGATCTTATTGCTCTCTAAAATTACCTGAAAGGAGGTTGTATAAAGGTAGGGGTCTGTCTTTTCTCCCAGGTAACATGTGACAGGACAAGAGGAAATGGCCAGGGGAGGTTTAGATTGCACATTAGGAAAAAATTGTTCACTGCGAGGGTGGTCAGTCACTGGAATGGGCTGCCCAGGGAAGCAGTGGGATCTACATCACTGTAAAGAGTTTAAAAATTAAACTCTGTTTATGTGGCACTTAAGGACATGGTTTAGTGGTGACTGTGGTGGTTCTGGGTGAATAGTTGGACTCAATGCATTTTAGAGAGCTTTTCCATCCTTAACGATTCTATGATTTCCCACTCTTTTTTGTTTTTTTTTCCCTAGGTTACTATGAGCTTCCTAAAAAACTGAAGTGGTGCTTGTCTGTGCCATAGCTTCCTAGACCTTACCCAGCACCCTGGTGCCATTTCAGAGCTCTGTCAGCAGGGCAGAGCCTTGTGTGTACACTGTCTGCAGAGTCTGCATGTTGAGGTGTGTTCCATCTCCCTTTTCAAAGTTGAGAATGCAGCCTGGACATGAAGGGTGAGGTCTGATTCCCTTCATCTGTTTTATTCAGTTTAGCTGCTGGGGCCCTCCTTGCAAAATTAAACAGGAGTCTGAGAAGAAACATAATTACATCTTTTTGCAATATCTACTCAAGTTATGCAGAGGCTGTGAGGACAAGCATCATTTGTGCTCGCCTGGCCTCTTGGCAAGCACTTTGCTTTTTGTACATGCTTTTGGGACACTTCTGTCTGGGTCAAGATGAATCACTCCCTGAATTCCCCTGACTATATTTACTCAATCTCTGCTGACTATAAAAGGAGCCTGGTGAGTATTTAGGCTGCTGATGGCTCCATTTTAGCCACCAGCCTTTGGGCAGCTGAATCTTTTGTTTAAGACTCATTAGCCTGGAAACTGCTGGGAAATGATGGTCTGAATGCCTGGAACCCCTGCAGCTGTGCCACCCCAGGAGGGGGAGAGGCAGGTAGGCATGGGGGCTGCAGCCTCTCCCATCTCTCCAGCATTTAACTGTGCTCAATGGGAAGCTCCTCCTGAAGCCTGTACCCCAAAATTTGGTTTCACTTGGGCAAACCTACCTGTCCATCAGGACTGTGCCTGCAGGTCAGCTAAGCGGGATTCTCCATTCACCCTGTAAGGGTCCCTGCTGTGGCGTTCTGAGCACCTATTGGTCCTTGAGGGGGTCTGGGGCTACAAAAACGTATTGTGTAAGACTGGCAACCTATCAAGTTGCAACAACTTTCCCAGGAATTAAACTTACTATGAGTGTGGGAGCAAATAACTTATCTTCCAGTCTCATTACTAGAATGGCTATGCCATAAACATCCTAGAAATACAGTCTTTAAAGATACATAAAGAAGACTGTGTAAAAATCTGTATCTGTTCGGTTACAGTGTGATGCAGCAGCTATGCTTTCAATTCCAGCAAGCTGAGAGCTGCTGGAGAAATGGTTGAACATGGGGCAGGGTTGCAAGGAGCTGTTGGCAGCACATTCTCTGGGTTTCCTGCACTCCAGCATCCCTTTTCCCTGACAAAAGGCAGCAGCTGTTGCTGCTGTACACAGATGTGGCGAAGTCCTCCAGGAAGGGAAGAGCTGCCACTCTGTCTTAGGAGCAGCTGCTCTTAAATGGTTATTTTCCTCTATGATTTCCCCCAGCTCTGAGTCTCACTGATATCTCCTCATATGGTGCTTGCCTCTTCCAGCTCTCAGAGTACTTCTTGCATGTCAGGGAGGCATTTCTACTTTCTTCTCTTTTTGAGGAGATAAGAGCTGAAGGCCTTGCTCTTATTTTTGGAAGCCTCTCTGCAGTGTATCCAGATTAATTTGTCTGTAGTGTGCTGGGCGACCTGTGAAACCAAGGATCCTCCTCTCTTCCCCTGAACAGCCCCTCCAAACTCAAACTCAGATCTCTAGATCTCCTGTATCTGATGCATTTTTATTATTTAAGGCTGTGAGTTTTCATGTTATTCAGGGAAAATTCCTTTCAGTCTTGTATTTTGACCTTTACTTGTTTAAACAAAGGAAAAGGAAAGGAAAAGGGAAACAAATCACTTGTTTTCCCTGTTACCTACCTTGCATTTAGATACCAGCAGAGTTAAAAAGTACCAGTTTGACTTTTTGACTTTTGCAATTTGTTTGTATGAACTTTGATCCTCTTTTGCTTTCCTACATCTGCTTTTACACTGGATTTATATGTGCCTCCCGTGCCTCAGCCACAGCTGAGAAACTTCACCATAGTGTAGGTGTGGATTGAGCTTTTCCATATTTCTGCTTCTTTGCTCTTAGGAAATCCTTTTTCTCTAGCACAACTGGTGGTCTTTGCTAACTTGTTTCATTCAGGAAGGAAAGGCACACCTCTATGTGTGTCTTTGCTAATCAGGCATCTTGAATATAATTTTCTTTTGACTGAGCACTATTTTGAGATACCACCTCCTGTACCATGATCTAGAAACTGCCTGGCAGGAGTTGTGCTTTCAGGTGGCAACCCCGTGCTTTTGTGGGGCCTGCACCTTTACTGTGTTCACGTTCAAGTGCCCGAGCTCACTCTTCTTATCAGTGTTTTTACAGGTATTGTTCCTCGCTCTAGTATCCTTCACACATCCTTCTGCTGACCATAAGGTTATCTTTCCAGGTGGAAGAATTTTTTTTTCAGGGATGAAGTAATTTTCTGGAGAAAAAGTCCTTATTTTTTAAATAAGAAGTTTGGGGGAAGGATAATTGTTTCACTTTCTCTAAAATGTCATCATAGTCTTTTATTGTTACAGATTTGCAAAATACTTTAATGTGCATAATCATCTTCCAGTAATCGAGGAGTAAATGAATAATTATTTGGGTTAATGTATTTTAAACACTAAAAAACCAGGTTTGCCTTTTTGCATCCTGTAGCTCTGTTGGACTCGTGTGCAAGTTTGAAAACCTGAAGAGATCAACCTTCTTCTTTCACTGTCAACTATTTGCATTCAAGCACTTGTTTATTTTTTGAAGCAAAGGACAAAAATGAGCTAAAACCTTGAGCAGACTTTTTTTCTTTGACCAGAGTGTATAAGCTTTGGCCATAGATCACCAGGAAGGCATTTTAGTTCAACTTTCTGTCTCAGTTTTCCTCAACAGAACACAATAATGGAGATTTTAGTTTTGTCAGTACTCTTGGTTTGACCACATTCCTGCTGATTTGTTGATGGTCACTGGTGAGCTCAGAACGTCCTCAGTCAGTGCTGGATGACCCTTTGCTGAGACCTGGCTCCTTAGACTGCTCTTACCCTGTTGGTTTGTGTTGCTTCCAAAGCTGTGCGTGATCTCTGTGAGCCGCAGGTACCATGAAAAGATGCTGTGTGTCTGTTCTCAAGGACAAAAACTGTTTCTGAAAATGGTCTATGTGCGTCTGGCCAAATGAGAAAATAGCACTGTGGAGGTGGTCTCAAATCAGGCTAACGAGAGAGGAAGTAAAATTTAAACATATAGATTTCAAAGGAGCAAACCCACCCCACTCTTGCAGTCCAGGGCACTTAACTTCTTTCCATTTAACCTGCAGACCTGTGGGGCCATATTTATTTAATCTGCTGACACACAGGGACGGATGTACTGACAGGGACTCTGTGATCTTAAGCTTTGCAATCAGTCCTGTCTCCTGCCCTCAAGAGCTGCTGGAGGCACATCCCCTCTCTTGGGTTGTGGGGCTTTCTGGCATCTCTCACACCAAGGAGAAGCTGCCACCACGTTTTGCCATTATCTGTGCCATCCCCTGCCTCTTGCCACGTTGCCTGATGGTGTAGGTCTGATTTTTTTCTCCCCCGATCTCAGTGAAGTTGGTTTAATGCTAGTGGAAGGCTCAGTCAGAGCTTAGCAGCCCCTGGTTTATCATCCATAATACTTAGAATAATATGACAGCAAGGGCAAGGATGAGAGCACTGGAAGAGCCTCTCAATCCGCGTGTGCAGCTGGGTCAGGGTGTGACCCCCACTGTGCACAGCAGTATGTAGGACACACACCCTGGCTCTCAATAGCCAAACTGGTTTTGTGTCCTGACTTTAATAATAAATCTCTCTGAGGGGTGGTTGCTGCAAATGCTCCCTGTTGGCCTGCATTCCTAGTGCGGGCTATGTCTGGAATCACCCCTAGCCCTTTCAAGCTACTGATGGTCCTTTTACTTCTGTTTGCAGCGTTAAGCTAGAGTGAAATAATTCTGCAAATCCTGTGCATCACCACTAGCACGTCTTTAGTATTACCAGGCAAGGTGTATTTTTAGTTGTGATAAGCTTTCTAAATGCAAACAAAGCAAGCAGCAAATTCTTCCTTTCAGCTGTAACAGTATTTTTATTTGTGTGACTTTGTGTATGTCAGGAGAAATAGAGTTTCCTTTTCTTCTACTTACGCCACGTAGTGCAGAAAAGATGGGAATATGTAGGGTAGTTTAATGCAGATGTCAAAAACTACTATAGAGGAGTAAAGTGGTCACAAAAGAACAATATATGAGGTCTTTGGAAAAGAAGGAGATCCCAAACAGCAGTGTGTTTGAAAGGAAACCTGCACAGGATAAATTCCTCAGTGTAAATCCTTTCTAAGTTACTATTCTTGCAGTTTGTGGCTTTGTTTAGTCAGATTGCCTTCATCTTGTGGGCTCCTGCAACTGGAGTTTATCAGGATTGAGGGACGTGAAAGTGTTTGCATATTCAAAAATTAGTCTTTTTAAGACTTCCCAGTGGGACTTTTAACTATGCTTAGTCTGCTTATCCATTCAAATCCACCGCTGCAGTGTTTTAAAATCATAACTGCATCTGAATTTCACCATGAAATAAAATATTGTAAGTGAGGACACATGTTAGCAATCATCACAAGGTCTTTCAAATGAACCCTTGTGCTGCAGGACGGGAGGCTGTTTCCAGGGAAGTATTGACAGACCCTTGATCAGTTGGAGCCTGGGGCACTGAAATCCATCAGTAGGCACAGAGGTTAACACAGAACAGGTTTTGGACGTGCTCGGTGCTTCTCAGCAATGGACCAGATTCTTTCTGTATCTCAGCCATAGCTGGCTGAGCTTCATCAGGCTAGCTGTAAATCATGTCATGGGGAAGGTGCAGAGGTAACAGCAAGAAGAAGAATCTGCTTAAATTGTATGTGTGGAGCAATCACAGCTTTTTCACAATCTCCATGTGCCCCCGAGTGCTGACATTTTGACTGGCAGTACATTTTTCATGTAGAAACAGGAGTTGTGTTGGATTATTTGTCTTATCTCAGTCCTTTTCTCCTTTTCGTTTTCATGCAAGCTTTGGCCAGTCTGTAGGATTGCTGATTGAATTTGTTCAATTAACAGAGACTTTCATGTTACAGAAAGGAAAATTCTTTTTTTTTTTAATTTATTGCCAGATAGCTAAAATGGCCAACTGTGGATGAACTTTTCAGGAGATAAGAAACAATTAAAGTTGAGTGTCATGGCTGTGGTTTTCCAGCAGACTGGAGATCTTGTGGGTCACACTTGTTAGATGTCTGACTTACTTTTACTTTCTTTTCTAAATATAATATTTTATTTTTAAAGGGCAATTGTGCAGTATTTAAAAAATTAAAAAAAATCTGACGGCAAATTGTTGTGCTCATTGAAAGTAGTTGTTTTTGAAACAAGTAAGTAGATGACTAAAGATACTTGTTATAGTAAGGAGAAGCAGAAAAATCCAGATATTTGGTCCATTACAATACAAGGGTGAAGTCCTGGCAAAAGTGCTACACCATAACACAAAGCACTGCAGAATGGAGGAGCTGAAAATAAAGGCACAGGAATATCTTACAGAAAGGCTGGTGTAGTTGGCTGAGGTTAGAAAAGTACAAACACATCCTCTGTTATTTGTGAGGGCAGAGGGCAACTTGTAAAAATAGCATGTAAATTTCTCATTTAATATTTTAATGAATTCTGTGATTTGTAAAGCCCTAGGCCATGTTTATATATATATATATGTATATATATATATTTATTAAATTGAAATTATTTTTTCTTCTAAGTCGCTGTGAAATTCCTTAATTCATTTGGCATGCCTTGGCCACTACAACAGCAGAATAATAAGAGAGACCTCTGATCCTGGTGTGTGCACCTTATACTCTACTGTATAGCAGCCTGCATTTCCTAGCAGTACTCTTATCTTCTTCTCCTTTAAAGCAATACAATTTAACTTTGCAGGCCCTGTCATCCAGCAGTAATTTTCTGTCACTGCAGGATACCAATCCCGTTTGCAGCTCAGATGCATTTTAGCACTTCACCCTGTTAGAACATATCATTGTTTGAGGGCTTATGTAGATGAGGGATCTGTTAGCTGAGTCTCTTAAAACTGAACTCACTGTCTTGTTTCAAACACTCAGCACTATTTTTTGCCATGGTTACTTCATTTTCGTCCTTGACTTATATTTGCTTTTTGACAGATTGAAGAATAGGCAAAAGGGAAAAACACCCAAACCCATCCTCTGACATCTCTCTATTTTTAATTCCTGTTGGTAGTTCTTGTCTTATAGATAGGTTTGCATGGGATCATTTAATATAGTTTTCCTTAGACCACTGTTATATTTCTTTACCCATCATGACCAAATTAGGTTTGATTTTATGTTTAACTTATTAAGACTAAGGGGAATAAGACTGTAGAAAACACAAAAAGGACTCCAGAACTGTTAAAGGTTAAAAAAAAAAGTTTTGCAAACAGGAGGACTTAATTGGCTTAAAGGATGTAAGAAGACATAAAATGAGAGAATAAAGAGAAATGGTAGCATCTTATGAAGAATATTGAAGTGCTCTATGTGCATAAGCTCCTGCTTTTTGTGTGTGGATGTGGGAAGTCAACTCAGTAGAGCAGCTGACTTGTGAAGGATTGGAATTTAACCTGCTCTAGCTATGAGTTTATCTTGGTTTTTTATTTTCTGTGTAAGGCCTGAGTATAGGCTGGTGGAGAAGTTTGGAAATTTGTCCTTCCTTGCTACACTACAGCTTGTTACAACACAGTGTATTCATGACTTTGTAAGCAGTTTTGTGGTTGATAAATTCACTTTTCTCGTAGTTTGATGTGATTTTTAGATTACCCATTTTCAAATTTCTTTTCCTTTTAAAAAGACACACTGTATTACTGTTCTTTGAGCCCTGTGGAAATATTAAAATAGGTTCCATAAATAATAGATGAGTAAAAAAAAAATCTTTGTAAAAAAAAAGTCAAGAATTCCTGATCTCTACAAGATTAAGCTCTCACCCTCGTGCACTTGAAATAAAACCACCCTAAGATACTGTAACTTTTCAGTGCAAACAGACCAAGCCCCACACTTGTTCATGATTCCCAGTTTCTCCCCTGGCAAGCCCCCTGCTTCCAAACTGGCTTGTCAAGTTTAGCATTTGCACAGACATTGCAGATTCTCCCATCCTGAAGGTGCCTGTGGAGATTTGGGAGCACCTGTGCAAGGCTCCACATCTTTGTGGAGTTTTGTCCCACTCTCCCTTCCCGTTGTCAGTGATGCTGAATCCCAGCAATCCTATATGCTGAGGAATGCAACTAGGCACTGGGGCCTGGAGAAGCAAGGGAGAAAACTACTTTTGGTGCAGGTTTTCCCTAAGTGAAAGCTGTTTTCCTGAGGGCTGGTACTTGGCAGAGAGGCCTATGCAGCTGTGTCCCCTAAAATGGGCCCTGACCTTCTTTTCATTGCCACAGAGCTGGATCAGACCCTGGTTCTTCTTTGAATGCTCTGCAGTACTGGTGATCGTGTAATATACATGACAGTGAGCATAACTGGGAAAGGAATCCCGGAATCCCTTCTCAAGCACCTTTTTCTTTCTTTGACTATTTTTAGGATATGTTTTATTTCCTTACCTCCTTGTTGTTGTTGTTTGGTTTTTTTTGGGGGGGGG
>VXAX01004289.1:1251869-1383766 GCA_013399835.1 Leptocoma aspasia | reverse complement strand
TTTGTTTTTTTTTTCTTAAAGGTGTGAAGGGCCAGAAGCATCCAGCAATGCCTGGCAGCATGGGGTTTTCAGGGAACATAGCATCACTATGTGTTCCCTGTTTGGAAAGATGGTGGTGGTGTGTGGTCAGAGCTGGAAGTTGTGGTTCCTGGCATGGAGTAGAGGTGGAAAACATTGTACTGCTGGGGGCTGAGGCATTTGCAGCAGGAAGGGCTGTCGTTACCTGGCTCAGAAAATTTCAATTAAGGAAAGAAGGGATCAAAGGAAGAGCAGTTTGAGCGAGTTGTCTTTTGTTTTTTTAATGTGAAGTCACATTGACTGAAATAAATTTGGGGTGGAGAAACAAAATGGTAATTTTAATGATGCAGCAAAATGTTAATGAGGAAATATAGTTCCCCAGGCTCCATTTCATCATAGCCTGTACCTTTAAAACCATGGGCTTCAGGGGGCAGAGTTTGCAGCATCTATCTGTTCAGGCTTTTTTTTTGACATGGTTGGGTAGGCTATTGAATTCTTACTCCCTGCCTTTAGCTTAGCTGTGTACTATATGTTCTCCACAATACCTCAAGCTGAAAATTGATCTCTGGTCAATACTGTGTGATGATTCGAACCACTCCCGTAATCAGCACCGCTCGCTGAATGAAACTCGTTGTGGGAGGCCTGATTATTGTCTCCACCAAGACTAACTCTACTGAAAGGGCTATCAGACTGTCTGAATTTAGACACTTTGGACAACTGCCATCAGGAGTTATCTGTGCTTCCAGAAAGAGCTAAATTGAGCAGAGATAAAGTGCTGGTGTTTATTGATCTCCTTTAAAAAAAAAAAACCAACAAAACTTTTGTCTTTTTTTCTTTCATTCCTCCTGACTAGGTAGAGCAGAGGCAGCTTTAGCTACATGTTCTAGGTGTTGAGATAGCATTGCTGCAGTGATGATGCATCTTTTTTGACCCCATGTCAAATGGTCTACAGCACACACTGGAAGATTTCAGGGATGCTTTTTAAGGAAAGACCTTTTGTCAAAAATGCCATGTTGTGTGAAACAGCCTCATGGTCCTCTTGGGTATATGCTGTGGATGAAGTAGAACAAAAAAGTGCCACAGATGAGGCTGAGCACTTAGCAGTTTGTGTATCAGCCTCAATACAGAAGTTCTTGATCTACTGGAACAAGAAAGAAGAACTGCAGCCTTCAAGTAAGAGCTTGGTTAAAAGGATTCGCCATGCAAATTATTTCCGTTAGGTCATTTCTTGGTATACCTTTGTCTTACATTATGAATATTTCTGGGTGTATAAGCAAAAGGGGTATACTATACCAGCACAATGAGTTTAGTAGCAGCTATTAATATTTAAATACTTGATACTTGTTGTCTTGATAATTTCTGAATTTCTACAAGCCTGCTAGGTTTTATTCCCCAGGGAAACATCAGTTTCTCAAAGAGAGATTTTATAAACATATCTCTCTAAGCTGTGTCCTGCTCAAGCCCACAGGTTGGTTGTTTTTCTGTCCTGTTCCACAAACACAGAGAGATAGGTTTTCTCTCTCTAACCAATGGTAAGAGGGAGCTGGTCTTGGTTACCAGCCCATGAATTTAGTATGGTAAGGAGTAGGGGACTTGTATAGCTAAGACTATGAAGAAAAGACTAGGAAGATGAAGCTAAGCTAAGACTAAGCTAAGAATAAGCCAAGCAATAAGCTAAGCTATGAGCCTTCTGAAAATAATCCTAAAACCTTCTGTAACAAGCTATGAAATAAGCAAGAACCTTTATGCCTTCTGATATCATGGAGTCATTTCTTTAATAAAGCCTTCTGAACCAAAGACCCTGTGATGGAGTCAATTCCTGCCCTCCAAGAACAGCAGCTGCAATATGATACTTGCTTAGATAATGCTGTTTATTTCTCCTATGCTGTGTTCAGGAGTACAGAAAGTTCAGAAGGTGGGTTGGATTTTTTCCTCCCCTTACTAGTGTAGAAAATTTCAGTAGTGCTGGTGTGACCTGTATTGGGAGACCCCATTTCATTCTACAGGAGCACATGGCACTGATCTGTATTAAAAATGTATTCAAAATAGCAGTAACGAATGAAGTGCAAATACCATGACTGCATTTACTTCATGCAATGTTTTTAAAGCTAGTGTGGATTAGGGCATGCCAAGCTTTAATCATGGAAAACCAAAGAGTGAAACTACACCACTGCACACTGTTGCCTGCCTACTCAAAGAGCTTTATGCAGTAACAGTGCATGGTCCAGGCTTGCTAATAGCACAGTTTGTCTTCCCAGTGACAACTCCTCTGCCTCTGACTCGAGGACCTGGACTGAAATCTTAATCTCACTGCAAAGCTCTCATTGACGTGTATGGACTTTGCTTCAGCTCCGTTTGATGGAGTGCAGTGGAAGCTTTAAAAACATTCAGGCCAAAGTCTCTTCACCAGGGGTGTTGTGCCTGTTTGTCACCAGATAACCCTGTGTCTTTTAATAGAGTTAAAGCTTCGTGGGCAGGCTCTGCCCTTGTTTAGTGCCATGGCATTGTTCCCATTGGCTTCAAAAGGAGGACTTAGACTGGGACTCTCAAAGGCCCTTAGGACCATAAGTCCCATTCATTTCCAGATTTCAGTGGGACTTAGAATTCTAAATCCCTTTGTGAATCCAAGCCATAATGCTCTACTGTCTAGGCATAAGTATTAACAAGAGTTCTCTTTATCCTCTTAGCATGGTAAGCCTGGAAAGTGGAGCTCTGTGTTATCTTCCCTGTGCTCCTGAAATAGGCTGAGAATATGTGTAGCTGTTTAAATATGGAGTTATCTTCTTATTTGACTCTGGATTATCATCTCCTCCAGAACTATAAAAACAAACAAGTCTGGATGATCAAGCTCCTTTTTGAGCTGAAGCTTTGCAGGATGGGTGGAGAGTGGGTAACATGAGTGAAGGGGGAAAAGCACATCATTGCTTTAAACCCTTTCCATCCTTCTCCAAAGCAGCTTGAATCCTTGGGATGTGCACGAAAATCATCTACATGATTAAACCCTTTCCATACTGGTAACCATGAAGAAGAGCCCTGTGCCATAATATCCACAAGCACATGATACACAGAATCTGTGGGGAAGCTAGGTACTCACTAGTGGGGCCGTAAAAAGCAAACCTTCGGTAAGAAACCTTTGTAAGAGCATCTTACAGCCACTCTTTCAATGCCAAATGAGTTTATTGCATCTGCTTGGTCATTTCTAAATTTATTGAAAATGGGCCTGGTGTTCAGCTGATACAAATAAGCTTAGTGCCACTGAAATCAGGCCACTGCCTATGTTGATTTAAGTTGTCTGAGGAGCTGATACAGGCTCTCTGGTTCTTCTGGTGTTAAGCAGCTTTCCCTCTGTAGCCATCTTCTTCCATTCAAGAGCAGTGTGAGTCTAGAAATGATTTTGAGTAAAAGAAAAAGCTGTGTGATGTGTTATGTCAAAAGTAAATAATGTATAGGCTTACAGAGGATCTAATGATTAGTTGTTGGCATATATTCTTGATAGATTAGGAATCCTTATCCCATTAATGGGTCAACTCTTAGCCTCTGTGATGAATAGCTGGGATTGACAGAGAAGGAAAATGATAAGGTATATTCTCTTCGCTATGATGATCCTAAGAAACAAGGCAAAATCCTTTCACCAAAGTGTATGAAACACCCAGCTGATCTACAGTTAGTGCAGGGAACTGCTACAGAGGAGCCACTCAAATCCTACCATTTACAGTGAAGCGTGTTTGCAGCAGGTAGGGCTTTCACTTAACTGATTTTGGGTCAATTTTCAAATCACTGAAATACGAGGACTCACCATCCTCCACCGTTCCAGAGAGGAATGGGATATTAATAGTTGTGCAGGTTAATGGGAATAGAGAACATAGCATGCTCTTGCATTTAGGGGCCAGGTGTAATAATGCTGCTGGGCTTAATTCTGCTCTTCCCTTAGTGAGCCATCCTGCTGAGCCAGGATGAGCTTTTCCAGAGCACTACAATGTTGAGTTTCTTTCTCCTTCTGTTGTGGATCACTGTGGTTTTAGAGGCTTGTGCCACAGTTTTCTCTGCAAATGGGGCCCTTTCTACTTTTAGGTAATTTTGCTACGAATGAGCGAATCCCAAGATCCCAAGCAGCACAGAGTTTTGTAACTGGAGAGATCTTGATTAGTTGTCAGGAGATTTTGCATCCCTCAAGGGACGTGTATTTCGCCACACTTGGTATCTGTTTCATGCGTCTCGTATCATTTGTGTCTGAAGGTGCTGAGAGAGGCTCAGAGCACAGCTCTGAAACAGTCAGTTTTTCACAGGGTGTCCAAAGGGATTTCCCTGCTGAATTCCCAACTCGTGGTAGCATTCCAGGAGGATGCACAAAGTAACTAAGCACAGCCTTTAGCAGTTCTGGCCCAGACATCAGAGGGCTGGCCTTGCAGTGGACTCCAGACTGCAATTCCGGTGACCTGTGCTTGCACGCCATTGATTTTTCACCTGACCTTGCAAAAAGGGCATAACTTCCTCCTGCCCTGGTTGGCCATCTGCACCACAGGACAGTGCCACTGCCTCTTTCATGGTCTTTGTCCTCAGGCTTATTGAATATATATTGTTCAGGGCAGAAGGGGTTTTACCTTACGTGTGTGCAGTACTTAGCAGGCTGGAGCTTGGGACTCCATTGGGATTTTTGGGTACTTTGGTAGTAGTAAAATAATGAATGATAGCTTGCGTGCTGCTTTCCTCCCACTTTATCACTATTGCCATCCTGACCCTGTCCTGCCTATAAAATTCCCATATTGGCTTTGAAATGGTCTCCTGTGGCTGTCAGTCTCTGCAACGACTGGTGGGTGATGTGTAACTTACTCCACCAATGGACATTTTGCATTTTTACTTCATTACTGGCTGCAGGTGCCTTGATTTGGGAACAGTCCCAGTCTGTAAACTCATTATTTGCTGAAGCTATGTTGAAAGTTTAATGGAGTGGCAAAAACCTACCCTGGCATACCTGTGAGAAGTTCAGTGTGTTATTCCACCATCAAGAGCCATTGTTGAAGCTTCCACAAACTTTGTTGCATCCTGGCTTGAACAGATATACTGGAACAAAATGTCAAAATGTTTGCTTGAAAGTCTGCAATTAGACTTGCTGGGGAATGGTTATAGAGCATATTAGACTGAGTGGCTCTTAAATAATCTTCTTAAAAGCAAATTCATCTGGTTCTTAGTTTTCTCTAAAAGTGCCAGTTGCCATGACCAACAGGGCTTCAGTGACTCTCAGGAATGTATCATTTGTAAAAGTGATTGGAGATTAATTAAACAGAGTTCCATCATCTGGTAGAATAGCTAAAACACACACTTGCTTTGTGGAAAGTTGGCAATAAAAGGGATGTACATGTTTCTGGTGGCCAGAGGTGCTGCTGTGCATCGTGGAGGCAGCATGTTGCCCTTTCTTGCCACTTTGGCAGCTTCCTCAGCTTTTCTCTTCGTGACTTTGGTGGTGAGGCAAGAGCAGGGCATGGCTGGATATTGCTTGGGGCATCAGGGACCTTCCACTCAGGACAGGAGGAAGGGTCATGGTCCCTTTCAAGAGAAAGCCAAAAATTGTATCCTTATCTTTTGTGGTTTCCCTGCGTGATAGCTTATCTGATAACAAGGGACTCAGAGATATCTATTTAATCCCAGGGTTTAAAGGATGAAGCTTTTCTTTTCTGAGTTAGAATAAAAGAAAAGAAAAAAAAAAAGATGCCTTCTGCATGTCATGTTTAACTTTCCCTGGCAGCTTCTGCTTCTCCAACTGTTGGTTGCTAAAACGTGTGTTTGTTGTGGGTGGAAAGCAGGGTAGTAAACACATGAACCTCTCCAAACATCAAGCAAATTTGGTGTCTCCCCCCACTCCCTCTTTTGAATCACAAATTTTTCTTTAACCCCTTGTAAATAATTTGAAAATCTGTGCTGTATGCCTGTGAAAGATAAGTGTAACTGTAAGATCCTGTGAATTTAAGCTTAAAATCTTCATGTTTCATACTCTGAATGGTACTTTACCACATGCCTTCCTTAATTTTATTTTTAAAGTAGATATTCCTATTCTGGCTTTTCCTGGAATTAACAATGTCTTTGTCATTTATGATCAAGGTAATTCCAATAAGAAAAAAATCACATGGATTTTTAAAATGGTTCCAATTCATGCTTTCTTTCTTCTTCTTTTCACCCTGCCCCATGGAAACGATTATAAATGTATGAGAAAATGTATGGTTATGGAGGTCAAATTATCCTTTAACAATGGTTTTAATGTTTTGAATCTTACTCTAATACCCATGTGTCAGAATTTTGGAGGCTCAGATTTACTGATCGTAATGTCACTTCGTTTTCTGGCTACGGGAAGCGACGGTAGCCTTGAAAAGACAGGAGCAGAGCGGGTTCTGTAAGCACGGGACAAGCCAGCCAGGATGCTGCGCCTGTGTTCAGTGTGCAGAGCGTGTGCTGTGACAGGCAAAGGCACTGGATGTAGCTCCACACCAAAAACCAGCATTCCTGGTGCATCCTTGCTGGCACTCCTCACTTTGGCTGTCCTGCTATTCCTGGAGCATGAAGAACCGGCGTTGTGTTCCATGCTGTGCCACCCTCAGCAGCTCCGCCGCTCCCTCGTATTCCTGACTGCTGGCTGAAGGACTTCCTTGTGGCAGTGCATCCCACCACTGCATCGAGGAGGCTTCTAGCAAGGTGCTGATCATTTCATGGTGTCCCTTCTTGGGCAAGGACATGAGGTAGCCAGACCCTTTCCAGGTCTGTTAGAAATCCTTTAGGAAAAAAGGTGGAATGTCTACTCTTGGTGGAAAATTGTCTGGGATCACGTGCTGTAGCAGATGAACATCGTTGTCCTGATCTCAATTCTTACTGTAACTTCTTTTTATTGAGATCTGAATACAAAAACCAACTTAGATGGTTATGTTAACTGTGCAGTTTATTTCTCCTAACCTACTAGAGTGTATCCTTGCCGAAGGCAATACAACATGCTGTCAGATTGTCATAGTGAAGTTGTACCAAACGTGAAAAAGAAAAAAAAAAAAACCCTCTTCATTTTGTTCTGGCCTTAAATGCAGCAAGATGGCAAAGAAATCCAGTGTAAACCTTTAGGCAGTGTGTGCCTTTATTGCAGCTCTTGAAAATAATCCAGTAAACAAGCAAACAAGCATAATTTGGAGTGAATGGTGAAATGCTGTGTTTCTCTTTAGTCAGCTCTCTGCAGCCTTCAAAGATAGGTTCAAGTGTCTGGCAGAAGGAGGATTTGTGTGTAGTCACAGGCCATCCTTTGTCCTAAAAGTGACCTGATTGCCTAATTATTATTTTTTCCTCAACCAGCTGTAGTTGTAAATACCACCTATATATGGACTGGAAGGGTTGGTATCTGTTTTTACATTGCTTGCTTTGTGCTTCCCCTCTGTGCTTCAAAGATTTGCTGTTTGTGGCTTTGTGTTTTCCTCTGGCAAGCAAAAAAAAAACAAACCCCAAACCAAATCATTTTCTCAGGGTATGAGAATCTCAGCGTCAAATTGCAGACTTGGCAGTAGAATATTTAAAATATTTTTGGATTTAATTTTTATAATGGTACCTGCCAACTCAACAGTGCATCCTTTTAAGAAAACTTTATGTTTCCTAGTCCTGAGATCACGGTGTGTCAGTTGTTCTGTATATACATGCATACACACACACACACACACATGCACGTATATATATGCATCTAAATGTGTGTGTACATATATATATATATATGTATATGTATGTATATTGAGTAGGAAATTTAAGTAAATCAGGTAAGTAACCGTGTCTCCTCTTCCCTGGAACCATTCCCTTTCAGCAAGGTTAACCTGCTCAGTAGCAGAGGGTAAGTCCTTTCTGAAACACTTCCTGAGAGCCAAGTGCTCAAGTACTTGAAGAAAGCCTGAAATCAGTGGGCTGTGGGCACCTCAACCCTAGTAATTCCACACTGTTGTTTAGCTTCACATCCTGAGCCCCATCCCACTGGTGTAAGAAGGAAAAATGGATATATAGTGAGCCCCTTTACAATATTTTATTTTGTATTCCCTTGGCTGTTGGCCTCATATTTAATACCTGCAAATTATTGAAATGCTGAAGACACAATTAACATAATTTTGACTCCTTTGTGCTGTTTGTTTCAGATAAATGGCTGTGCTCCAGAAGCAGTGATGAGTTTCTTTTCTCCTGACTTTTGCAGACTATCTGTGTATCTATGTGTGTATTTACTTGGGTGACTGTGCAGATGGGGAAGTCAAGGTTGGAGAGCTCTGCCTACTGCCTTCAGGTTTGGGGTCAGACTTGCCCTCATAGAGAGTGTGTGTTGTGCTCTGTTTATTTGAAGCACGAGCTCCCCTGACTTCAGTTGTGGATTTCTATGTGCTAAACTTTTGCAGTGGAAATCCTCGGTTCTCACTTCAGCTTTCCTTTATCTTTCTGGAAGTTCAACTCTTACTTCAGCTTCTCAGACTCACTCCTGTTGGATGGGGGGTTCCCAAAAGAGAAAAGATGCTGCTGTTGACTGCAAAGGCACGAATGCTTTGATCACCTTCTTCCTCAAGACAACTCAGGTCTTCACAGAAAGCTCTTGGAAATGTGTGCATTGAGTGGAAAAGAGCAATGCAGACAGCCATTCAGGAGGAAGAGAAAAGGCATCTGGCAGCACGAGAAATAGCCAGCATCATTCGTATGGGAGCATCCAGTTCAGGAAGGCCAAAGTCATGAATCAGTTCCCTTTGCCATGGGCTGCAGCAGAGAAATTGGTAGGTTTCCACTTAAGTAGTGCAGGGCCAGGAGTTGGACTTTGATGATCCTTGTGGGTCCCTTCCTACTCAGGGTGCTATGATTCTTTGAAGTGCTGCTGAGTGCCCAATGCCTTCCAGCACTTGCCTGCTCTCATCTCACTGGGTGCTGCCAGCTCTGCCTGCTGGGCTCTGAGTGCCTCCCAGCCCTGCCATATTCTGCTGAATGTGCTTTTTCCTTGCACAGCTGCGTTCATTTTCCTGCAGTGGAGTCCCTTGTGAGGCTTCCTGCCTCAGGAATTCGTTCATCAGCCTGCAGGATTCAAAAATAGCATCCAACCTTCTGCAGGGACTCCCTGGCTGGAGTAAACAGAGCAGCCCCCATGCTATGACTCCACACACTTCAGTGGCCAAGCATCTCCTCTGGGCACTTTGCTCTTATTTACCTGTGAAAAAAAAAGTAACTGGCACTTGGGGTTCTTGATTTCTCCAAAGCCTTAAGCTGCCTTTGGCATACTTCCATCCACAGCAGAGAGAGGAAGGGAAGCTTGGCTGAGCAGTGCCTGCTGACCTTGCCATGGTGACTCTCTTGGGGAAGGAAAGCATCTTTGGTTCCAGATGCAAACTGGCTCCACACAGCTTGCTGGGGCTCCGTTGCTGCCTCCCAGTCGAGTTGAGAAGTTACATGAGTCCAATTTTCCTTGCAGAGGAGTGCAATGCTGCTGCCTCCCTGTGCCACTTCTTCCTCCCTGGGAAACGAAATGGCTAAAAGGTATAAAATGTTTGTGTGGACTCTGGAAGGAAGCCTGTGTTTTGGGGTCCCACTGCTTTCTCTCTTACATGCCTTACTGATATTTATGGAGTTTTTTTCATTTGAAGGAATTGGAAAGTCCGCTCAGTCCTCCCTCTTAAATATTTGTTCCCAGTGCTGTCTCATTTGCAGGCTAAGGCATAATGTAGCTATCAAAGCCTCCCCCTTGGGCTCACCATGCGGTGTAGCATATTTTTGGCCTTAAGCAAGGGGAACAGATGATAAGCTGAAGCTAGTTATCCTTGTGTTGAAAGTGCCAGAGTGGGGCCAGCAATCCCTGCTGCTGTGGGTATGAACCTGCTGCAGACACCTCACCTTCCATTATTCTGTGCCCTGTGCCAGCTGCTTCTGTTCAAAGCACTGCAGCATCCTAGGAAGTTACTCTGCAGGGGAAATGATCAATGTAGAGTCCTGCCTCCACATGTCCTTGTGAAGCAAAGTGTTAAATATCCATTTCTTGTAGTGGTGCGAGATGGCATTTTTCTCCTCATGGCTTATGTGTACATAGTTTCTGGTTTTCCTTTAGTTTTGATAGCAGGAAAAGTGCTGACTGATAGATACAGATCCCCATCCTAGACTTGGCTTTCATGTGAGGACTGTGCTTTTGACTTCAGAGGGTCCTGAGCAACATTGCTAGGTGAGAATGCATAGGTATGGTGCAGGTCAGGAGAGGAAACAGGAGGAAAAGGAGCATTGCCATGTAATATCTGCAAATGAATTCTGTTTTCCCTTTTTGAGGGTTCAGCCAAATTGCCTGCCTTCAGCTTCTGTTCCCAACAAAATATAATGGTGAAGCCACAGTGCTAGCCAGAAGGAACATAGCTGTGGGAGGAGCACCAGGTGCACCCAGCAGCACTGTCCCTTGTGCCTCACAATTGCCTGTTGATATTTGGCGTTCCTGGAAAGCTGTCTGTGCTGCTGCTCCTTGCTGAGCGTTGATACTTGCAGGAAGCACATGAAATCCTGCCGTGACAACTATAATGAACACAGGGCATTACTTGGGAGGTTTCCTGCCTGCTGTCAAAAATGCCAGACCTCTTGGTTGCCCTCAAAGACGTGGAAGCCTTGAAGCACTTTCAGACTTTCCTGCTGTTGAAGGAAATTCTGTGTAACAAATATCCCAAAGACAACTTTAGAGCAGTATGGCTCTGATTGCAGTACAAAACTATCACATGTTTCTCTAACCCTTTGATTAGTTTTGCCCTTTTTCTGGAAATGGGGGCCTGTGCCTTGCCTGCCCTCTATCCAGTCACTAGTTCAAGTCCCACGGGAAATACCAGCAGCATTAGTGTTTTCAGAAAAGCAGAAGTGTCCTTTGGCTTGTCAGAGTTCAAGGGAATACAGTTGTCTTTTCTGTGGTAACAAGTGGTAGATTTTGTGATCCAGCATCCTATCTTAACCCTCTGAATTGGGAACCCACTTGGACATAGATTTATATGCTGCAATATAGGAAAGACAAATATTTGGCAGATATCAGAAACTGTGTTTCCCGTGTTGCAGTGATACTAAATTCTCTACCTTTCCTTTTAATGTAGCCTCTGTTTTACTTATTCCTTATGGTGTGAGATGTACCAGCTCCTTTCTGGGCCATATCCCTTGCTGTATTCCTCTTGGTGTAGTCAGCAATGTACAAGACAATTACAATTATTTACTCTCCAAACTGCTGTGATTAGAAGAGAAAGCTGACTTGTAAGCATCTTTGAGGATAAGTCCTCTGTTATTTGGGGAAAAAAAGAGGAGCTGCTAAAATGCTCCAAAAGATCTCTGTAAAATGTTTTATTTATTTGGCTTTATCCCCCCTTTTCTTTGCTATTTAGGTGCTATTTTGCTGTTTTCTTTGCTCTTTAGCACTTGCAGCTTTCCAGTGCTCGGGTGGTGGGTGGCTGTTGGCTCCACCAGGGTGCAGGACTCAAGTTAGGCTGAAGGATGCAGATACTCAGGAATTAGAGGGCGACAGATGTGCTGAGCAGGACCACAAATCATGCTTTAATTTGCATTTGCACAGTGCTCTGAAGATGATAAATGTTGCCTAAATGTTCACTTGGACTTCAGCATGCAGCATTGCAACTGGACAAAGAGTTTTTGTAGTGGTTTTCTGGTTTTGTTTATTTAAATATTTATGAAAAGTATGGGGAAAAGATTTCATTAAGAAAGAAATCTTGCAGTATTCGACTGAGATGTCTTCATATATAGTTCTGTGGTGTAACTGCAGCACCAAATCCTGCCGATTCCTTTGTTTTTGTGGCTACAGTAAAACATGTAAGATGACACTGAGAAGGGAAGTCACAGATGTAGCTTTCCCCTGACCCTTCAGATTTTGCAACAGGAGTTACTACTAATTTCCCTCTTTCTGGAGCAGGTCACAGGCTGACCAGCAATGACTGCACTCGCTGTGGCTGGAGCACTGAGCTAAAATCCTTTGGCTGGTGTTACACAGAAATCCAGAGCAGCTGAGCCATAAGTCCCTTCCAGCCTGGAAATGGGAGAAGCTGGGCCAGGATTCCAGGGAGTGCTGCCCAAAGCTGGGCTTTAAAACACAGCCTTGCAAATCTCAGACATGCTGAAACCCCAGTGGCTCCTCTGAATGTTCAAAGCTGTCTTGGGAGTCTTTGCCACTTTATCCAGGTGACTGAAGGCTTTAGGACCAATTTGGGGAACCTCAGCCTGTATTTCTGGGATGATAAAGGCCTGATATGCAAGGACCTATATGGTCTTAGTAAATGATAAAAATATATAAGGAAGTTGGTTGGGTTTTTTTTTCCCACTCCCAGTAAGCCTTTCTGGGTAAGACAGTCCCTCTCAGTTTAATGTCTTTGTGCTCTTCATCCTCCTACTGTGCTGTGCAGAATCTCAGCCTTTAACATTTTTCACCTTGTTGGACTCACTGTGTCTATTAGTACAGCGGATGAGTCATCCGGCATATTTAAGTGCAAACCTTGGGAGGAGATAGCTCTAAAATTGCCTTTTCTTCTGGAAGCTGATAAGGTCATTACATATGCAAAAAAGGATATGTATATCAGGCAAAGCCAATATATGACTTGGTAGCGAAGACCAGTCGGAAATACAAAATATATGTAACGATGAATTTAAACACCATACTAAATCACAGCTATGCCGTTTTATTAGACATTCCTTCCTCAACTATGAAAGCTTTAGCTATCATATAAATCTGTCTCTTAATAGTTAGCAGTTACAGTTCTTTATAATTTATTTATCGGATACTGCTCAGCAAAAATGCACCTTCCTGTCAGCTTCCTTTATAAACCACATTTTGTTCAATGCTGCAAGCCCAGATTTTTTGCTATGCTCTCTCTGCTGGTGCCATGTGAATGACTGAAGTACGGTCCAGAAGTTGTGAAGACGGGTCGTACAAAGAAGTCCTTGGTGCTCCTGGCACTAAGCAAGGGCTTGAGATGGGCTTCTGCAAGCAGCTTCTCACATTTATCCTGAGGGACCATGCACTGCTTAGGGTTTGCTTAGCACTGTGGGCACTGGGACCTCTTAGAGCAGTTCAGAATGAACCTGAAAAATGTGCATCAGCCATCAGGGGTTGCTGGTATCCCAGTTCAGACCAGTTGCTATCATTTTTATCACCCTAATGTGATGTGCTTTAGTGGAGTTACTTGTTCCAGATGTAGGAATAGGTGTGAATGTTTCTGATAAGTGTTCAAGGAGATCCCAGCCAGCTAATAAATTGCAATTTGAGGATGTTGAACATGATAATGCTGGTCAGGTGTGTGTGCAGTCTGCCTTTCAGGGTGGTTCTCCCCTCAGCTGTCATGGTCCCCCCCAGCCATCTGGAGTGAAGCAGCCACTGACATCTGGGACCTGCCATGGGTTTGTCCATCCTTCTTTCCTTTTAGGTCATTGGTGTCTCACCAGCACTTCCAGTCAGTCAAGAGAGTGGTATTCAATCCTAACTCTACCAAATGTTTTTTAATTTTTCTGTTCAGGGTTTTTACTGATAAATCCAATACTGGATGAAAGCATACTGCCTGCAAATACTCTGCTAACTGACTAGCACTTTTTTTTGTTCTTCATGTTGTTTAAACAATTCTAGTCTCCTGTTGTCATTGGTTTTTTTCAACCAATATTCTTGCTCTGGTAAAATGTTTTGGGTACTGTGTGTCTGTTTATACTCGTGCATATCAGTGAAGAAGCACCAGCAGGACTGGGGTTTCTCTGTGAGGTTCAGGAGAGCAGATTCAGAAGATGTATTTCTCTGTGGCGTTCAGCTGCTGAGGCTTTTTGACCAAATGACCTCTGTAATGGTTTATGCAAAAAGAAGGGAAATTTAAAGCACTTCTTTGTTCTAATTACTAGAGGTCTGCCTTCTTCATTTCGGGTCAAACCATTAGTAAGATCTTCTCTTCCATGTTAAGGAAATCCTGAGCAGTGCTCGTCATATTAAGAGTTGATTATTCCTTTCGTATATCTAAATACAAGCCAACTGTGAATAAAACTGTGGTATCTTTTGGGACCTCCATGTGCAGATTGCTCTTAAAGGATCACCCAAGAAAAGTGAATTTTTTCTTAATGCCTTTATTTATTTTTTTAATTTCAAAAAAGATTAATAATTTATGTGGCTTGTGGAAAACATATCAGCCAAAACCAACACGCGTATAAGGTAGTCAAGTTTTTTACTATTGGCTTCAACTGAGTGCAGTTTTCTAGAAGAAGGGGCTTGGAATGGATAAAAATAACCCCACCCTGTTAATTGGTGCTTTTGTTATCAAGTATCATCACACAGAAGTTTTGATTTACTTGAAACCAGTGTCTCTGCCAGTTCCTGCAATAGGTTTTTTCACAGCCATCCCATTCAGTATGTCTCTGTAATCTAAATAAGTAATTTAGCTCCCTAAAAAAGCATATGATTACCTGGAATACTTTCCTGCATTTTTAATTTGCTTTTACTTGTGTCAGACTACTGATGACATTGCAAAATGAAATGAATATTTGATTGCAGAGTTTATAGCAGATGCAGGTCTAATTGCTTAAACCAGTCATGTTTATATACCTGATTCCATCAAACTTTTTTTGTACAAATACAGCAAGACCCCAGTCTGGCAAGGGCCCTTAACCACATCCTTAATTTTCATCCACACTAGTTTTATGGAGGCTGCTAGGACTTCCCAGTTATTTGAAGCTGAGAAGGGGGCTGGCTTGTTTTCCTGATGCAGGACTAATGCTGAGGTTTACACCTTGTGCTAGGGATGGTGTGGCAGCATGAGCTGGTGGGTCCTGGTACCTCAGAGCATGTGTAGAGTTAAGCTCACACTTAAACTGTGCAGTTGGTTGCTTTGCTTAGTGAAATGCACCCATCAGCTGAATGAGAAGTGCTACTCCGAGCATCCATCTTGTCTGAGACTCAAGGAGAGGCCAAGAGAGCGGCGGTTTTGCTGTTTGGTCAGGCGTGGCAAACCCAAGTGGCAGCTTGGCAGCAGGAGGACTCTTCTGTCACGGATATTTAAGCAAGTTATTAAAAAACTTATTCTTGTCCTTTCTGTGAAAAACTGTGGTGAGTAGTTGAGAGGTGATTTGTTTATGCTGGCTAACGGCAAACAAAATTTTATCGTTTACCTTTTTAAAAAAAAGTAGGATGAGACCAAGAAAGGAAATTTAGAAAGAAAAAAAAATAAATTAAGCTGTTGAAAAGCAGTGAACTTCTCAAACATACAGAGAAAACATGTGTTAGTGAGAGCTGGTTCTGTGCTACCTCTGGAAAACTAACAACAATTAAAATGCATTCATCTGTTCCAAAGGGAAACCCAAAATGGGTTTGATTATTAGTTACCCCTTCTGTATCACGGCACATAACTTGAGGCGTTTGTTCTGAATTCCAGAAGTTTTCGTGGAAATGGAGGATTACCCAAATTGGAGTTGAGCAGGTAGCAGCACAGCACCTGGTTTAGTTGAGAGCCCTGTATGATGCTTCACCTGCATGACATGGGGTTACGTATGTGAAAGCCAGGCTTGAGTGTCTAAACCTTCATTAAAACTGTTGTAGGGTGATGCAGGAGGGTAAATCCTGAGGATTTCAGTGGGATTGCAGGTGTGTGGCAGGTATTGTTGGAGGCACACCATTAAAGGTATGAGCACCCCATGCCACAAAAGTTTCCTGTACACCTACAGCAGCTCTTATTCCCCTTTGGCTTGGGATGCATCTGACATGCGATCCTGGAGCTGCCAGGAGCCAGGGTCCGTCTGCTTGTAATCTGTTCCACTTTCTGGTGCAAAGAAGAAAATACTTCTAATGGGAAATTCATTTTAAAACGCACATTAAAAAAAAAAAAGCCCCTACAGCTGTTTGAAAGCTGTTCGGAAGTATGGCATATTAGAAATAGTCCCAGCTGAAATGGATTAGCAGGCAGAGTTCAAGTGAGGAGGTCAGATTTGTAAACTGAATGCAATTTATCTTGTGGCACTGCAGTTTATCACATGGTTGCAGGAATAAAGAAATGCCACACACATGCACATATTCACACCTAATAATTTAAGAAAACTGGGAAAGGTCTTAAAAGACATTAAAAGGCTTCTGATGACATCATGCTATCTGAGGTAATAAAACAAAGATGGTTGAAGTCAGTTCCAAAGCAACTGTAGCCAGAGATGTCTTTATATGCCAGTCTTTATATATCTTCCATGTCTCAGGAAAAAGGTGATTGAATCCTAATATTGCATAGTAACTGTGTGAGGAGACACTAGTTAAGATTTTTCTTCTCATGGATTTCTTCATGCTACATTTAATTTATTTATTTTATATTTACAGAGATTCTTTAATGTCTGGATTAGCTGCATTTACAGGTCTTTAAAACTTGTGGGATGGTCTGTCCTGTAGAAAATCAAAAGAAAACCTTTTCAGGGCGTGACTGTGTAGTTTTCTTGGAGCCCCTCTTTTTGGGAAAATTTTATTTTCTGCTTTAGAAGGAGCAGGAGCCTTTCTTTCCTTTCTTTTTAAAATCTTCATCATGAGCTGGAAGGTTCCTCATTGAATTTGTGTAGCAGATTATTGGGTAGTTAACTTCATGAGGGTGTCTGCATAGAGACCCTCTGCTTTTCTGGTGGCTTCAGGTCCTGGTGGTGCAGAATTTCCGAGGTCCAATTTTCCATAGTTTGCCAGTGCTGCAAAGTTGATGATCTTCACTGTTTTGTTCACATGTGGTATTTTCCCTGACAGGATGCAAAACTCATAGAATGAGCTTTTAGAAGGTGCTCTTGAAAATCTGGTTATCTTGGGACTTTTAGATTGGACTGTGTTGTCTTGAGACAATGCAGCCTATTATAGTCTTTAGTCTTGGTTATGAGTGTCATCTAAGCTTGTGCTTGTGTTTTCATCATGCTCTGACGTGGGAAGGTATTCTTCTGTCCTTCAAAAGAGGTTCACAAATGTCACCAAAACAGAAAAGGTGATGGGCCTCCTTTTGGAGTAGGACTGTGATTCCTAGGCCACTTGGAATTAAAAAAGGTCAGGATAATTCTGCATTTGAGTCACATTTGGCGCTAAGTTTAATGATAAGGACACTTTTTTTCAAAGACACTTTAGATGGTGTAAACTCCAGGGAAAGATGTTAGTGTCACATTAATAATAATTATTTAGAAGTGTGACAAACTCATCTTGAGCAGCCTCTATTAGACACAATTTGGGAATGAAATTTAAAGTAGAAGGTAATTTCTAGATGCAATTAAAAACTTGTCAGAGTGGAGAAGCCACTTTCTGTCTCATTTTGATGGTAAGCACTGTAATGAAGTGGCTCAGCCTGGCATTTTCCTGCCTGCAGCTTGATCATGGACAATCCTAGTGCAGTATCTGATGGAGCTGCATTTCTAATGCATTAAGCTCTAAATGTTCTCAGAGCCAAAATACCCCGGACTTGTTTTCTATGATAATTTTCTTTTAAGGACTTCTTTTAAACAAGTCCCTGAAGCATCAGTACCCCTTATTCCAATTACAATCGTTTCAAGATGTGATCCCTACAGAATACTATGGAGTTGGTATGTTTGCAGCTTTTCCTTATCCTCCTGTGCCAGTTGCTAGAGAGATAGTAACTGGAGCATGCAGCCCTCCTTCCAGCCTGCCTTTCCAGGCTGCATATTTCTGAACTCCTCTTTTGCTTTTGCCTGCTTATCTTTTATATTATTAAGGAATTTGATGTGTGCAAAAAAAACTTCAACCACAGCCTTGGGGCTTCTTTGTTTTAGACGAAACCCATCATGTTTTACTGTTTATGCATTCCCGTTCACCACTTCCAGTTACTCCAATCTATTTCTAGCCCAGACAACCTCTGTAGTTTGGCCATGGATGGACTTCTTAATTTTGACCATCTAGCCCCAAGGATTAATTTCTTTGTTCCCCAGTCTGGTTTTGCCACCTGCAGGTCTTAGAGCCTCATTTCAAGTTAACAAACTTTGGCGAATGGCATTAATGCAAGACTACGATGAGCCTAAAATATTCATTGTATGCTAGTGTCCATGTTTTTGTCTTGACACTTCTCACAAGCAGAACATTTAATAGCCAATCTATGAGTGTTTTGTCATGATTTCTTGCCAGGCTGGCTTTTTCAAAGGAGGTGGTGGTGGCTAAGCAGAGAGAGCTAATTTTAAATTGGAATTATTGAACTTGATGTCCCTCAAACCCTCAGCACCACTGACCATGCTTAGATCATGTCTTAGTTCACATAAAGTGTGTGACCTGCAGTGAGATCCCTATCCATCCCTTTCTGGTGCATTTCAATGGTTTAGGATGCCCTTGGGCTGCAAATTGTGGCAGACCTTCATGAATGCCTGCCCAGTGACAGCTGGGGCTGACAGCAATACAAAAATCAATTTAGCATGGAAAAAAAAGGAAACCAATATGTCCTAAGTTTAGATGCTGGTGTCTGGTGAGATTTTTGATTTGTGTGTGTTGTTTTGGTGAAGATTGGAAGAGTTATAAGTTTGTGCAGTGCTAGGCATTTTATGGCATATTTAAATATCTATAACATAATTCGCTTTACCATCAGAAGGCATAAATGTCAGCCTATTGACACGTTATAAAGACACAAATGGAATGTAGCCTGGCAGACTGGTGCTGGTTTTGAGGTTTAATAGTACATCTGTATCATTTATCCCAGCGGGAAATAACACAGGATGTTGCCTTGTAATTTTTTACTACTGTATAATAAAATGTAACCACAATAAATGGTGTCTAAGCAAGTAATGCAGCAGATTCTGGATTTTGTCCAGTGTGCCTTTACCACTTGGGTTAGTTTTGCCCCCTTACAAGTTTAGGCAAGATGCGATTTTGACTGGATACAAACGGAATGTGGATCTCTTTCATGTGTTACATACATATCTATAGAGACCTTTCTATGCATTCCAGCTCTTAATTGGCTGGTGTGCCGGTTCATTCCTCTTTAAATCACTCCCATCCTAAGTTGAACTGTCCTTGAAAGGGTCTGTTCTGCATTTCTGCACTTCAAGAATGTCTTTGCAGGTTGATTGCTTTCCCAAATGTCCTCTCTGTGATATGGTGTTATGTGCAAGTAGGCTTTTGATAAAAACTTGAGTGGCGACATTTCATGGAAGCGTTATCAGACTCATGCAAATGGAGAGCAGGGATTTTGTGTATTTGTGTTGGTTGATTTTAACTTACAGTACGTCCCCTGCTCAATGCTAATGGGGCATCTCGCACACCTTTGAGCGCCCTGGAAGGTGCTGTGTCCTGCCTGGTGCCTGTCCTTTCCTGCCTTCAGTGTTTGGGCTGCTGCACTGCTGCAGGCTGG
This sequence comes from Leptocoma aspasia, assembly GCA_013399835.1. Classification (NCBI taxonomy): domain Eukaryota; kingdom Metazoa; phylum Chordata; class Aves; order Passeriformes; family Nectariniidae; genus Leptocoma; species Leptocoma aspasia. Next base: position 1,364,438 of record VXAX01004289.1, on the reverse strand, counting down.
GATTTTTGGTTTTTTTAATTAAAGCCTTGAGAAGTCTGAGAAAGGAGCCAGCACGCAGCTAGGCATTTCTGCAGGGGCCTGATAATGCAGAAGGGCTCTCTGGTTGCTTTGTAACATCTGTCCTGCAATGCTCCAAGTGAAGAAAAATATGAAAACATTATTCTGTGCGTATAAGAGTGCTGCACATTTGTAAAAAGACAATTAACATAGAAATGAGGGAAGCTTTTGATTCATCAAGTAGATGCAACAGACTGTGTCATTTCCTTGATTTTTGTTTTAATTAGGATTAATCAGTTTTATCTCCTAAGGTCTTTGCAGAGAATTTACACGAAACAGAAGATTTTGGTCAGCAGTGTGCCACTGTAATAGCCCCTACTTGAAGAAATCCAGCTGTGGCACGTATAACCAGGATTAGATTTGGCAGGGCTCCAGGCTCCCCTCTCTTCTCTCATTAAATGCCTTGCTGTTGCGGGGAGTTCTCTGGATCTTCCAATACCAGATCCTGGATTTCACATAGCTGCCTGGCTGCTTGCTTCAAAAACCACTTGGAACCAGTATATTGCTTGGAAAAAAATGTCTCTGGGATACCAGCTTGAAATTATGGCTGCTCTCTGCTTCAAAGACAGGCTCAAAAAGTCTCATTTAACCCCAGCACCCATTGGTTCTGACAGCTGAGGGCTAGAGCCAGCTGAGACAAAATGAAGCTGACCTTTTTCTCCTCAAACTCAATATATTTAACAGAAGCATTTGGGTTTGGATGGAGCTTCAGATACGTTAGAAGTGTAGAGTAAGGGAAGGGAGCCAGATAGTTCTGTAGGAAGGAGAGCAGCAAGTCAGTGGCCTCATAGGGGAAGCAGCAAGCTTTGAGTGTGTGTTCTGCGTCCTGCACAGAAGAAGCAGGACTCCAACATGCGCTTGGTGAGTGTTGCTGTCTTGGTGTTCGGCTGTGTTCTCCTTCTTCTTCTTCTTCTTTCTTAGTTTTTTTCATATTTTTTGAAGTCTCTTATCCCACCAACAAAAAAAAAAGAATCGTTGAAAACAGTTACAAAACCGAATGAAATCTTTCTGATTTAGTTATTAGATGTATTTCTGAGTGGATAAATTTCATCATGGAAATTAGTATGATTTGCAAACACGAGGAGCATTTTATTATGATTATTTTTCAGTACCTGAAATAGGTATCTTGCTACAAAAACTTCCATATTATGCAAAAGTGAAAATTTAGCTTCCGGTTTGTTTCTTTAGTGGAGAAGACATAATTGTTCCAAAATATGTGAACTATAAATGTTTTCCTATTAATTGTAGGAGAACAATATTTCATCCATGTGGGTCCTACAACAGTAAACATCAAGTGTAGGCTTTAAGCATCTTGTACACTCAACAGAATTGAAAGCCATTAAGTGCATGAACAAGAAGAAAAGGGAAACAGAAGGCAAAAAACGCTGAAGGGTAAATCCTACTGAAAGCTCACAAAGCATTTTCAAGCTTACAGAAATGACCTGCTCTGTTCCTGTTACACAGAAGTGTTAAAATGAGAGCAGGCGACCCCTTTCCCCCAAATCATTCATCTGTTATGTCTGCAATGTATTTAGACTGAATCCTTTCCCAGATGCTGCGGATCTGTCGGTTCCAGGGGAAATTAATGGGATTTTACCATTTGCTTTGAGGAAAAGAGGACTGGACTTTCTCCTGCTGTCTTTGGCAGGAAGGAGCAAGGAGCTTTCCTGTCTGCTCTTTTTAAATATTGCGTCTTTCTAAGCTTTTTTTGCCAGATAGCCTAATTTGTGTTACTGCAATATACCATGTTGGAAAATTACAGAGGTTAATGTACAGCACTATGATACACAACCATAATGGTAGACTGTAATATTTTTTAAATGGTAAACCAAAGGCATTTGTAATACGAGTTGTAGTGAATTGCCTGCACTTCTTGCCAGAGATTAGTTTAGCATTGCTTTTAATATTTTATGCACTGAAGTTGTTTGCAGAGACTAAAAGCTTCACTCACTTTGCACACTTGTGCTTTTTTCTGTCCCTGTACAAAGCACAACAGAACCACTCTCTTGCTGATGAATTGTATGTCAAGAAGTTCTATCAAATTACAGTTATACTGCATTGGAAAGTATTTTCTAGTAATCAGTGAAGATTACATCAGATTTATGGTGTCATAACTGAGCCAGGTAGTTAGAAATCTAACCTTTTGTAATATCACAAGCTGCATATTAATGTTTTAAATATCTAAACCACACATGAGTGACGTAGGACATTTTTACTTTAAATGTTACTCTAGGGATTTGATGGTACATAATCCCATTAAAACAGAAGAGTGCAAGATGAAATGATCCATTTGCAATTATAATTATGCATATTGAGATTGACCATTCTTTAAAAAATTGGAAGTGCAAGGTTGAGAAGGGTGCTTGAGCAATCACTCTTTGTTGAGAGCATTGATGGAAGAATAAAAAATTTGAGGGGGATTGATTTGTCAGTAATCTGCATGAAAAAGTATGGGAAGCATTTCTTTGGAATGTGAAGGGGAGGTAACCCTTTCACTGTCATGGTTAGCTTTGCTTGGAAAGCCACCACAAAAAGACATGATCAAAACCAGAACAGCAAGTAACACTGAACTACTTCACCTGTTCTTGACATTTGATAAATAAAGAGTATTAGCTGATCATCTTAGTATTGGAGAGTCAGCATGGCCTCGTGAGTACTCCAGAGGAGGTGGGTTTTGTTCTAGCTCTGTCAGGGGCCTGCTTTTTGACCTTGAGCAAAAAATTTTTGTCTCCTTGCCTTTCTTTCTGGTATTCCTTGATTGCCTTGTCTTTGTGGAGGATGAGCTCTTCAGGAGAGAGATTTCATTGCATTGTGTTCTGTGAACAGTGAAGTCTGAGCCTCGCCAAAGCCTCTAGGGGCATCTCTAAAATAAATTGTAATTGTTAGCTTTAATCACTTTCATCAAAAGAGCTTGGTAATGGAGGGTGTCAGTGTGGAGGATTTTGCAAAATCTGTAGGGTGCCTTTTAATTAAGTCACCGTGGGTGAAAGTTGCTGATTGGGTTTCCTTGGGCTGATGCAGAGATGCTGATGCCCGGGAGCAAGGCAGTGCTGCTCCATATGGGTTTTCATCCTCAAAAGCATGACACTGATGCTGGGTGCTCACTCCTCTGCTTCCATAGAGCCAGAAGTGAGGTGCTTGGTACATTTTAGCAAACAAGGCTTTTTCAGAAGCCTCCCACTGGTTGCCTAAAACTTCACATTCTTTTTTGTGGGTCCCTCTGTTGTGAGCATTTCCAACAAAAACTGGGCTGCTTGGCTTCTTTCAGTGAAAACAGATCCTTGAGGGTGAGCCATCCGTCTTGATGGATTCTCCTCCTAGCCTTTGCTGTTGCCAAAATAAAGTGTTTATCGTTGTTCTCCTTATTAGCAGCTTCTGGTTTGGAATGGAGGTGCAGCAGCATGTCACTTTGCAGATTAATTGCCCTTCTTGTGATGCAGAGCAATATGCCCTTGTCCTCTTTGGGTGGATGCATTATTCACCATAGCAGAGGATTTATAAATACTTAACCACATGAACACCAGCAGCCATGTGAGTAAAAGTGGGCTGTGTTGAAGTATCTCTGTTTTTCATTTAGCAGTAAACTTGGCAGGTAGAACTCCTGGGTAATACGGGATGAAGCAGGGGAGAGAGGTGATTTCCTCTCTCCTTAGCAGCCTGAGTAAGACCACTTTCCAAATTATCCAGGCAGGGGAGAACTGGGGAAGAAGCAGCAAATGCCTTCTGAGAAGCACTGTAGGTTTGGGGGCAAGCAGGTTAGTCAAGTGATGTGGAGAGCAGTAAAAGAGGATCAAAACAAGGTTCCATTCCATAAAGGGCAGGAGCACAAATGCTCTGAGTATAGAAGTCAGAGGTAAAGCAATGCCTATTTCTTTAGTGTGTTTATTCTCTGTTTTAGGGCTAATGCTTAGTCCCTGTAGTTCCTGCAGTGCACCACTGCTAGTGAGTGTTGACTCTCTAACAAGTATTTTGCAAGATCTTTGCTCTTGCAGGAATCCCTGTATGGTTCCCTTCCTATTTTAATAAGAAAAAGAATTCCCCAATCTGCATTTGAAATCTGCATAGAAATATGCATGTAGCAGAGGCCAACTCAAGGTTACACATTTGGCATTTGGGTAGGGAAGGCAAGGCAAGAAAAATTTATCAGTTGGTACACTCACATTATGATAAAATAAAGGTGAGCTGGGAGAAGAGCATGTGCTGAATCCTTAAACGACACAGAAGAGCCATAAACCACAGTATGTTGTGTTATCTCTAGTCCTTTATGCTTTAAGCAGAAGTAAAATGTGGGGTATCATAAATGAAACAAAGATCTTGTTTTAATTTTATTTTAAAAGCCATTGCAGGGCAGTGGGGTAACAAACATTAACTTCTTCAAACCAGGCAAATTACAATTTGTCTGCTCTGTACTGCTCCAATCAAATGAGAATTATTCTCCAAAAGCTTCTTTAAACCAGGTAAAGGTTTTGCTATAAAGCACAAGTAGATTAATCTAAACAAATTGCGTTTTTCCTAGAAATACAGTATATGGATGCCCTTGTGAGGTGTTGCCTGGTCTGCTCTACACTGCTGAAACTGTATATATGTGGTCAAAATCCAAGGCTGAAAATGGGTATAGTCTGTACATCTAGAGACTTTTTCATTTGTACAGTGAGGAATAATAACTGGCCTTACCCTGAGTTTGCCTGTAAATTTCATAGGTGATCCAAAGCCTGTTTATTGCTTACAGAGGCAATTTTGCTGACAGTCAAGCTGGAATAGGTCTCTTTTTCTTCCAGAGCATCTATACTTGCCTATTATAGAGAAATCACTCAAAAAGCAGCGTGCATGCTGGACTCTCAAGCCTTGTTTTAAGTTTTAATTTACTTGTCTGACTTCCAAGGTTACTGAATGCAAGCAATTGCTTCTTCAGTACATAAATAAGATGAATTGTGCGTTAGGGACCAATGCCCCGGCCTCGTTCTTCTCGTGCTCTCAAGGGAGGATCTGCTGAGGAGTGCTTAGAGCTAGGGTGCAACTTTCTTTTCTTGTCATTGAAAATTGAAGTAATACTGTTCTGGATTAGCTCAGATGTGAAACCGGAGCCCCAGGACCATTTTTTTGCGTCTGAAATTTTTGAGGGTGTAGGGTGATCCAGGGTGTGGAACCATGGCAGCAGAGTGAAAGCTGTGCTGCAGCCCTGGTTGGGAAAGGCCTGGGGACTCACTCACTGCTGTAACTGGAACAGCTGGCCCCAGTTTAACACTGGATCCTTTTTTAATCAGCCTTTAAAGTTTTTTTATTTCAGTGTACTTCTTTCAAATAACATGACCTGTGTTCTCCCCTATAGGTTGCAGAAAATGGGCTGGGTTTGTAGTTGATGTTGGAAGCAAAATTCAGGCAGGAGGACTCATTGCTCTTTCCCTTGCATGGGTTTTTAATTATGTTTTCTGATTGTTTCACGGGGATGGGATGAGATCTGGGGTCCTGTGCCATCCAGCTTGACTCTGACAAGACTGATTCTCACTGAAGTTTCATCTGTAGCAATCCCAACTGTGAGGAGCAACTTTTCATGTGTAATTAATTCTAATAAAACCAACACTTCCAGGAGGCTGACCTGGATCCATCATTTCATTGTTTTGTCAATTAATGTTATATTTAGCATCTAACACTGTAATTAGAAGAAAATACTGAAGATGTAAAGGGACAGAGAAATTTTAAGTTGTAGCTGCTTAGGAAAGGGAATTACTATCCTTGCAGTCATACTTTATTTTAACTTATTTTCAAACTAGATTTTTTTTATTCTGGTGCAGTGACCTGTAAAAACCTCTGATAAATCATCTGGTTTAACAACACTTTCTCCAGATCACATTGGAGCCTTTTGTGGGAAGAGATACTCACGTACCTGCTTGTGTGTTTGATATCTACTTGAATGTCTATGGTTTTTTTAATTATTGGCAGTGATATTGTCCACTGATTTTTCCTCTGACCATTATTTTGTATGTGTTACTACTGTCTTTCCATGCAGAGATCTACTTCATAGACATTAAAAATTCTTACATTTCAAAAATCAGTTCTGTTGACCAAAATCAGTTGTTCATTGCTCTGTCCTCCGGTAAATGCATAGCAGAAAGCTCATGAGTGCCTGATATGTCCTCAGAGGCAAGTAGAAATGTTTTTTAATTGTTTTCTTTTTCTCTTTGATTCCAGAAATGTTGAATACAGTACTCTGCAAAAAATAACGTGTGGATTTCTCTCACCTGAAGAACAAGAAAAGGTAATTACCGGACCATACAGTCGAGCCTCATTTGTTTGCTGTGCTAAAATATTTAGACCTGATCACGTGCATGAGCCTCCAGCACTGTGTCTGCATATGGGTTTTGTGTATTTTCAGTTATCCAGGCGCAGTTGTTTCTTGAGAATATTCCTTTATGTAAAGGGAACAGGGGAACAAAAGCAACAGAGCATGAAAATGCTGAAGCAAATGGTAGCGAAGAGCATACTGTGAATATTTTCAGTACATATAGAAGTGAAAAAGGTAAAAGAGGAGGGAAAAAAAATCAAGGCTTATATGTGCCAATGAGAAGAGGGCTTCAGACTTGGCTGTGTTTGCAGGACTGCCTGGTGTAGCCTTGCAGCCTGCTGGGCAAGTGTCAGAGGAGGCTCAGCCTCCTCTTGTTTCAGTGACCAAGCAGCTTGTGGGGTGGTGCACCCTGCTCCAGAGGCTGTGAGCTCCTCTGCTGCCTGCCAGCCTGCCTCTTGCAAGCGAGTTTCCTGATCCTCCTGGGTCGTGACATTTTGTTGGTGCAGCGCGGCTCGGCAGGGCTGTGGCTCAGTTGCTGGTGTTAAACAAAATGCTGTTCATCAAACTTTCATGAGACACTTTGCCAGGGGCTGCATCTTGAAAGAATAGGCTCCAAAAAGCAGCGAGCAGAGCTGTGCTGCTCCATACTGCTGCCATCTCCTGTATTTTCTTCTACCTTCTTTCCAAGGCTGAGAGGTGAGCACCCCTCCAGGGCCTCGAGTGGTTTTGCACTCTTTCCTCCCTGGAGGAAAAGCTGGACAAGGCAGGCATGGCCATGTTGAAGAGTGGTGGTCCTGCTTCAGCTGGTACATCCCTTCAGCTGTATGGTGATCCAGAAGAGAGACCAGGAACTCACCTCTGCCTTAAACTCTCTTTTGGGCATGATTCTTAATGGGGTTCAGCTGAGGAATCTACATGACTGAGCCTTTTAGTAAGTTTTTGTAGTAATTAATATAATGACTTTAAAGTAAGTAAATGTGTCAGTCGATACCAGTATGAAGAAGAAAATTAATATGTAATGTGAAAGTCTGTAAATCTGAGTATAGCAAAGCAAGCCTATTGAGACTTAAAAACATGGATGTGAAGAGAGGGACACTGCAGATGTTGCTGGGGTCAGGAAATTTTCTGTATGAACACGTGACATGTTGTTACAAGACACTTCATTTCCTGGCTTGGGTTTGAAAAATGCGTGTGAGTGACATCTTGTGTTCACTACACCTGCAGTGCCACACTGCTGATAATCAGCACGTGCATTTTAGAGGCAGTATGAAGCAAAGATAACAAACACAGACAAATCATAAGGTGGAACAGTTCTGCTTTCTCCATATATCAGCATTACCATTTTCTGAAAGTCCGTCTTTCCACCCTACAAATGGAAGTGTCGTCTCAAGAAGCATGTTGAAAAACACTTCAAGGCCTAAATTTGTAACTTGTGTGGAACTCCGTGTGTTTTTCTTGTGGTGGTCTCTGCATGCATCAATTCAGTGCAAAATTATGACAGCAGAGGAAAAAGAGCAGGCAGAAGAAGAAGCTTTTGGAGCAAATAAATGCTTGGTCAAAGTGCATTAAACTTTGCGAGAACGACGTCCTGTATTTGGGGTCAGATTGTTTAGAACTACCTTCCACATGCAACAAATGGAATTCATTTTGTTGGATAATTCCATTTGGATTTATGGTGTCATTTAAAACTCTGTAATGCTTTTTGTCACCATCACCAGTTCATTTCTCTCGTGTGGGACTGTCCTGTTTGGGCACTTGACATTTATGGGAGATGTAGGATAACTTTACTGGGAGTCAGACAGTTGAGTGCTCTAAGTCTGTTTATCCATGTCAAAAAGAAAGGTTGAAAAATTTAATTTCTTTAAAATAATGAGTTTTCTAAGGGGAATAATGGAAAGGTGGTGCAGATTACAGTATGCCACAATGTGTTGGCAAAGAGGAAGACTGTGCCATACTGTTGAGTCTCACTGGTATTTCACTGCTCTTTTATAAGAAGGTGAAATATTAGTCTAAGTTATCCTGCAATTTAAAATTACCTCTACAAGTTCAGTCATTTATGTTTATTTATGTTTTTGGGACAGTTGTAAAGAGATTTTTGAAAAAAGCAGTATTTCTTTTTGCAAGTAAGAGATTAAAAACATGCCCACATTCATCACGGCTACGTGCTTTCTGAGGCCTTGAAACACAGCTACACGCGCTACTGCAATGTGGCTCAAACATGGGAATTATTCCCACTGGGTTTCTTGAAAGCTATAGGTGTTGTTTTAAAGTTTCACACAAGCAGTATGGTAAGTAGGTAAGGGTATATATGCAGCAAAAAAATGGCCACTCACGTTGTTATATTTGATCTCCTCTTCTGTGAGGTCAGGTAGTCGCACGCAATTTTTTTTCATCCCGTGAACGGGATCCCACAGAGTAATTTAGCTCTGTCAGCTGTGTAAGCAGAACAACCATGAGCTCTTTTGTTCCTCCAGGCTGCAGTGGTGCCTTTTTATTTGGTGCTGCATGGCACTTGGTTGCAGTGTTTGGGCTAGGGATGTATCAGACCTGTTTCATTGCGGAAGACACAGTAGCTGCATGAGTCAGCCCCTAGGAAAGGCTTTGCCCCATTTTACAGAGGCAGTGACCTTGATGGGGATGTTCACCCCCGTGCAGTGGGGGCTTTTTGCAGATGGAGTGGATTTCATGCTGTGCTGCTGTTGGCATCAGTGAGCGGGGTCCAAAGCTGCAGAAATTGAGACTGTGCTTTTACTTCCTGCGTGGCCAGACCAAAGGAAGAAATCCCAAGGCTCAAGGGCATGAGAAGCACTCTCTTCTTTTGTTCTCGGTGTCTTTTTTTTTTTTTTTTTTTTTTCTTGGTGTTTTTTTTTTTTTTTTTTTTTTTTTTTTTTTTTTTTTTAAACTGGCTGGCCATGACATTAAGATTTCTAATTAATTTAGAAACCACAGGCAGTTGAAGAGAGTGAGCAATGTAATAACTGGGCCATGGGGCAGAGTAAAAGCACATCAATTATTCAGGCAGTCGCTGCTGCTTATTCCCTTCCCAAAGCTGGGCTGGCTGTCAGCGTGTGTCAGTGATGCTGCTAATGCCCTTCAGAATTTACATGCATAAATTCTTTTTTAAATGGCCTTTTAAAATCTGCAAGAGGATAACTTTAGTATTTTCAACATTAGCTTCCAGCAGCATGCTCTGTCTAGAAGCACCAGGGGCTCCAACCACTATTTTGGGTGCCTTGTTCAAAATTGAGATCTCGGCAGGTGCATCCTCCAGAAGCCTCTGCTATGGAGAAGTTGCTCCTCAAAGAGGTTGAGGGGCAGCCCAAGCCACACAAAGAAAGAAACAGTCCTGCTTTAAAATGCAGGTGGTGTCTGAGAGCGTTCTCTCTATGGGCAAGGGAGTCCAGCATCTCTTGTACATCATCATCCCCTCCTCCAATTACTGTGATGTCTCCAAAGCACCCTCCGTGAAGATGCCTTGGATGCCACTGGGGCTGGACTCAGTGCAGTCCCTCTACAGGTGGAGGAGCAGGAAGCATCCTTCTCCTCCTCACTGCTCTGGCTATTTCAGGTCCTGCCCTTTGACAGAGCAGTTGGAAAGTTGAAATAGAGGAAGCTTCTCTCACTGCCAAGAGCTACATTCACAGGACTGGCTGTGATTGTCTTAAATGTGTGCACCTCGAAGTGTCATCTTTGGGATGTCACAGGGAACAACACTGATTCCTGCATTGAACCAGTAAGGGGAGTGAGAACTGGGGGACCCATTGGATTTTTCTGCCATGGACTACAAGTGGATGACAAAGCCTTATTTTTCTGTCTGGTCGGCATGGTTATCCCTGCTGCTGGAGGCAGCCACTTTGCTTTTTAAAAAGTGAACTAATTTGTGAAGGCAACGAAATAAAATGAGCCTTGCTAATTATGTGTTGTGCCGGTGAAATGACCAGCTTGGATTTGGAAAATGCTGGCTGTAATTAATGGTGATAGGCTTTTTCTCTCATCTGTGTAGCCATTATGAATCACTTCTCCCCATGGAAACTTTAAAATCTGTCTCACTAGGGAGCCGGAGGAGGAACAGGTAAAATGGATTTGCCTTAATAGCTGCAGTTGTAACTTAAACACTTGAAATGATATTAAGCATCTCTCTCCATTAGCATTTCATGTTGATTGTGATGATATACCAGCCGAGGCTAAGACAAGATCAGCGTTCATTAGATGGAAGAAACTAAACTCTGTAGACAAATGCTTTGGCTAAATGGGGCCTCATTGCACTGAGAACAAGAAAGCAATTAGCTGAAATGTTTGTTTACAAAATCTATTTCCTGGGGAGTATCTTCTCAGATTGCCACTTACATCTTTTGGGCTAGTTTCGTTACCAAGGCTTGCAGGTTGACGGATTTTGCAAAGCTTGGTTGTAGTACGTATATAACAGATGTTCCAAACTTTGCATGGTAAAGCTGAAATGAAGTGAAGAGCAGGGGCTAAGCTGCAGGTGTGCCAGAGTTTATTTGCGCATTCCTCACATTTATTTTACATTTTACTGTTAAGTGCAATTAATAATAATTATTAGATGTTCCAGATATTAAACAGTGTAGGCTGAAGAGAAGCTGGAAACTGTGCAGCGCTGAGTGTTGTTACTGCTGTCCTCCTGTCCCCCATCTGGAGCCTAGCCCAGGGGAATCACTGATGGGTTCCAGCTGGGTGAGGATGCATCTCTGCCAGGATAACTGCATGAAGAGCCTTGTCCTGGTTGGTTGACAAACATGAACACCCTCAGAAGGTGATTTTGCTCATCTGCAATGCAAATCGTGCTCTGGAAGTGCTGCTTCTCTTTGGGTTACAGAAATGGCCAGTGGGAAACATAACTGCTGCTGTCCAGCTATTAGAGCAGGTTTTGTCACTGCCTAGGGTTTGTGGACTGGGAAGGAATCAGGCAGTTTGAACCTGTGCTGATACCAACAAAACAGCTTCATACTAATTGTAAGCATGCAGCAGAACATTGTACTGCATGCTTGGATATGGTGTGGCAGTATTTGTTAGCTTTTATATTCTTTAGTCCATGTGCTGGCTTTGCTTTCATTGCAGTTTTTTCTAGTGGCTTCCTTGCAACTGAAGAGTGTCTGCACTTACCCATTGGTGATACTGGGCAAGTAAGCAATTTCTGGACACATTTCCATCATGTATCTGGTGGCAAACATGGAAGAGTTACCAAAATAATACCTTTTCTTCCCCATTTGCTGAATACAGGATATTAATAAAATAGTCAGTGTAATCTGTTTGGCAATGGCTTACAGTCACGTTAAATGACGGGGAACAGACTAATGAATGGATAATATCCGTCAATATCCCATTGGATATCAGTAGGATGTTGATGGATAAGGGCAACAATTTACCAAGCCTGCAGTAATTGAAGTAAAACGAAGTTGCTTTTGCCTAATGTGCAGAGTGGTAGGTGATGCACAGGTATGTCTGTGTATGTTGTACTGAGCACAGCAACAGAGCAAGGGGGTGAGCTCTGGACGTCTGTGGGAGTTCAGGATGGGATAGGACTGCTGCAGAGGCTCCTTATGTGGCTGCAAGAGGTAAAGTCTCAAAGTCTTTCAGATGTCTGGGCTGTGACTTGTTAACAAGCTCATTGCAGTGTTGTGGGTCTTGCTGCCTCCTCCTGTGCAAAGGATGCTCCCTGGCAGTGGTTCTCCTTCAGGCAGCGAAAAGGGAATTGCAGGGGTTTGCTCCTTGAAAGGCACTGCTCAGGAGATCCCTTGGGAGTCTGTGCTAATACAGCATTTAAAACACTGCTTTTTCAGTGTCAGCACTGGAAATGACAACTGCTTCCCTTAATTTGAGAGAAGTGTGCCTGATATAACATGGTTATATATGCCTGAGAGTCTATTCTCAAGACAGTACATGGGCCTATCTCCTGTGAAAGCTAATTGCACTATTAGGAGAAGATATCCTGCTAACTTAATAAGATACATTTATTTGTGTCTTAGAGCATTTTTTTTCTGAGGTGGAAGAAATCCTGAATGGTGCCAAATTTTATTTGAAGCGTATTACTCTTCACTGTCCCTTCCTCTCTCCCCATGTCAAAACTGTTCTGCAAATTGAAAATATTTTATAAGTTCAAGACACACCAATATAATTGAAGGCAGGCAGCACTTATGAGAGCTGAAGGGGAATTCATCATGCAGATGAGTTAAGACTGATTTTTTCCTGTGGAAAGAAGAAATGTCAGTAGGAAGCATCATTGCCTAAAGGGCTGTATACATTAAAGGTATAGAAGACTCAGGTGAACAGAAAGAATTGTGGCCAAGATGTCTCCCTTTACCCCTGCTCTGATGTCACTTTAGCTCTACCACAGATGCTGTCAAGAATCTGGGGCAGATCAAGGGTTTTATTGCCTGGGCCTGCTTTGGGGTGGAGGACAGGACTTGGAGCCTGGGTGACTGCACCTACCCCGTCCCCAGAAACCCCCTCCTCTTGGCATCCCACAGTGCAGGTCATCTTTGTCTTCTCTGCATTCCACAGGCAGTTAAAGCATTAGGAGCTGGGCACTGAGATTTTGTACCAGCATGATTTGAACTTAAGTCTAATTTAGAGAGAAGTTTAAAGAGCTCTCTCCTCTCCCTCTCACGCAAAGTACACTGGAGAGTCTAAATGCACTGTGTCTGGCTTGGAGACATTTCCCTGTGGTTTATTGCTTTGCTTTTATTGATGGGCTGTGTTTGCTTTCACACAAACTGATTCATTTGGACACAATGATTTGTTTCGCAGAAGTTGTTTGCTTAGGGATGAAGGCTGAATTAAGGGGGTTTTATGGGGTAGAAACTTTATTTCCACAGACTTCTTCAGATCTCAGTTTCACTCCCTGCAAAGTTTGTACAGACTGAGATAGAGTGGCCCTTGGCCGAACTAGGAAGATGCAATGTGCCAAGTAGCTGTAGGGAGAGCAGGAGGATATGTTAAATTATAGAGAGCTTGTGAAAATTTTAGAATGTCCTGCAGGAGCAAAACGATGGACCTTGTAAGAAAATGTAAGATGATCTGATTCTGCTTTTTAATTTCCCAAAATAAGAACAAAATTGGAACAATCAATCCAATTTTATTAAAATATGAAGATATGCTAAGTACAGCATTAGATATGTATTTTTTCACTATAAATACACCCCCAAGGAATCATTCTATTTTTAAGATGAACTTGGTATTATGATAATGTAAAAGAAGTCTATAATTTATAATTCCAGTTGGAGGTGAAGAAATTTAACATGTCAGTTTCTCTATTCATTACTCTAGTAGTCAAGACTAACAGACTGTTCCTTCACCTTTGCTGTCAATCATTTAGATAGATCAATTATGGATTCAGTTAAAAAATATATATATCAAAAGAGAAAATGCAGCAGAAGATGGTTCAACATACTAATTAAAAAAACCCAAAACCAACTCATCTGTAAGAGTACATTTTGTCCTACACTGTATGAGCTTCATGGCCAAAACTCCTCAACTCTGGTCTTTCTGCAGGTGCCATATGGACTAAGTTGAGAAGTGGCTCTCCAGTGTTTGTGTGTTGGAAAAAAAGCTGGTGACAGGTGACAGTCACTTCTTATACCATTTAGAAACATTCACTGCCTGGCAATTCTTTGGGGAAAAAGAAAAAAAAAAGAGGAGGAGGTGAAAGATAAAGTCCTATATTGGTATTTAGGTCTTCATTGTGCAAAGCCACTCATGTATGCTGAAAAAAAAAGTGCATTCTGGCTGGCTTGAGATCTTTATTAATTTTAAGCGTTAGTTTTGGAGTTTTGAGCTTTAAGGTCTCCAGTGCAGTGCTTCTTTAGCACTCAATTTAGAGGGGACATAATTGCATTGACCTCTGTTCTGCCAGTGCTAAATATTCAACGTGCTCCAAAATAATTCCACAGACCTGAAACTGGAAAATCATATTCCTTATTGAGATGCATAAATATAGTTGCAGGTTTCGTACTAAAGCAGCATCATTTCTTTGGGGTAAATTTATTATTACAAAATATACATGGCCAAACTTAAATATAGTTAAGCTAATATGATCAGACTGATTTGGAGCAGAGGTAGGTCAACAGTAAGTGCTTTTGAAAATCTCATCCCAGCTCTCTAGAGATTAGGGCTATGAGTGCAGAGCCTCAGCCTAAGTCATGCTGAAGAGGCAGAGGGGATGTTTCTCAATGGAGAGAGGCTTCATTTGGACAGCAGAAGTACGAAGCAGACTTGAAGAAAGATCTGCAAGCAGAATAATATCCAGCTTTGCCCACGGCACAAGGCTGGGAAGTTAAGCCCACGTGGAGGCATCTTTGGGTCTCTGCTACTGGGAAAGTGTGTATATAGGCAGCCTCCCTGATTTGAAGCGGGTAGGGGCATCCTCTCCTCTCATGTTTTGGTCAGTACTGCTGCACCAAGGGAGTACAGAAGAAAAGCTTGAGGCTGCTGGATGCAGTTTTTTCTTTGGATTTACCTTTTTTTAAAAAAAAAAAAAAAGACATTCTTACAGAGGTAGTGTCCTTGGGAATTCATAGCACTTGCTGGAATCTCACAGTATGGAAACTTATTTTTGGTGTAGTATTTTAATACCTGAAAGTTAAATGCTCTTTGAGGTATTTGAGTGAGTAGAGTCTCATTGTTGCATGTGGGAGAAAGCTTGAGGGCTCTCCTCTTGTATCTCTGTGAATGGTGCATGTGACTAATTTAGTGAATGAGTCAAAAATGTAAGGTCTACTGAGGCCATGGAAGGAGTATCTACACCCTTTGTATGCATGACCTCCCACTGAAATAAGTGAAGTTGTGTTGTTTTGAAGTGAGCCTGAGTTTGGCCCCTAGATCATGTGGGTATGATGAGAGGTTTGACCAGATCCAAGTCATGCAGTATCAGTCCCTTTGTGATTGATGAGATGACTCACTCTAATACCTCATCCTCAGATATTACTCATTGCTAGTGCTTCATCCTGCATGTGTCCAGCTGATGGAGGTGCTTCTCTTCTCTCCCATCAGCTGTGGTGTCCCGACGTCAGATGAGTGCAGTCTGCAGGTGCCTCCTCTCCTCTCTTTCTCTTTTTTCTTGGACCATATACCTACAATTTTAAGAGCAATTTCTGCTATTAAAAAAAAAAAGTAACATAAGCAGGAAGTTTAGCCTTTGAACTGCAGCAACACAATCCTTTCTGTAAAAGCACACAGCTGCTGATATATAACTTGTGTGTCACTTAAGCGTCCTGGGTTGCTTTCCATGATATACCATTTTATACAAGAGCACACTGAGTAAGTGGGTCTAAACCTATTGACGCTAATCCTTTGAGAATGACTTTTGCATGTCCTTATTACATGGAGCCTGCAAAAGGCTGTAAAGACATTTTGTCAGTGTCAGTGTATCCCTGGGCTAGGCCTGACGCCAAATAAAAGAAAGAAAAACCTGCAAATGCTCAAGGCAGAGGATAGGAAAGAAGCAGCAGGTTGAGTAAACAGATGGGGTGGGCCAACATTAAGAGCAGGATGGTTATGGTAAGTGTAATGTGCAGAAGTCACAGTACATCAGCTGGCTAATCAGTGCTGAATGATTTGTAGGCATCTCAGCAGAGGTGAGTTTTAAGGAGGTTTGAAGGAGAACAGTGTTGTGGCTCTGCAGATTTGTACTCTTCGCCTGCAGAAAGAGGGACTCTGTGAAAGGCATGAAGGTTATTACTTCAGTGCTGCATTTCTACATATATTTTTCTTTTTCTGCTTTCTTTTTATTTTTTTTTTTCAATTTTTTTTCCTCCACATTTGCTATAGAGTCTCTCTAATGAGCCAGGGTGGTTGTTGGCCCAGATGCTGCACTGCAAATGCTATTTTTTAAACCAGCTGAGAATCTGGCCTGATATTTAGCAGTCACGTAGTACTTTCATCTTCAAAGTACTGTGCAAACATTAATTAATTCTGCTGGGGAGTGTACAAGAAGGTGCTGCTGGAATAGTTATGCAAACTGCAGAGCCACAAGAGATGGCAAGGACAGTGTTGCTGAGCTTGGGAGGTCTATGCTTACATACATAATTCAGCAGAGCACAGCACAACAGGTGCTTTCATGGCAGAAAAATCACTTTAAGGTACTTGTTTTTTCCATTGAGTGGGTGCTTGGTGTTTTCAGTGGAAGAATGTTGCTGCTGCCCTGCTTGGGCAGATGGGCAGCCTGGGATTTCTGTTTCCACATCTACCCCTGCAGATGGGTTCAAGCTTGCAGAGACAGTAACTGAGCAGCCAGGCAGATGCTCTGTGGGTGCTCAGCGCTGAGGCAAAAAGGCTGTGCAGAAGTCAGGGCTGCAGCTGCATGCTTTTCACTTGGAAAATGAATAAACCACTTGCAGCACATGCAGATTTGGAGGTGCACAGTGCTCTGCTCTACACTGGCGGCTCTTTGCATGCGAAAAACCATTTTGCCCATGCGGATGTTGTCTTGGGCAGGAGTGAAGAAGCTCAGCAGAGCTGCAGAAACAACTGTGGGGAAGCCTTCTATCTTCTCTTAAGGGCAGGATCAGCAGCCTTTGGCATGGGCTGCAGTAACCTGCCCTGGAGAGGATGAGGAGTGCTCACCCATCCCCTGCTGCTGGCTCTGCACAGGCAGGACAGCAGCAGCAGCATTGAAAGCTGGCATCTCCCAGCTGCACACCTAATGCGCTCTGGCACGAGGCAATCAACACTGCCTGTGCCTTGAAACTTGCCTGGAGCACTGCTTCTGAGTGAAAACACAACTCCAGACACCGAATCCACTCAACCAGGCATTATATTAAAAGGAGTGTTTAAAAGATCGTGCCTACTGATGCTGAATTATTAGCAGAGAACCACATGAGCCTTATACGACTCGATTCATGCTGTATCAATCCAACAGGCATCTGGGTGTGAGAAGGTGTGTAATTTTTTGGTATGATGGGGTTAAGTCAGAGGGGGAGCACTGATGGATCAGGGAAGGCAGAGATTTTCTGGCTTGATGCCAGAAAATAACATGACTGGAAAGAGATTTTGCTCACTGGATGTGAATCTGGGCTTTGGTCTGAAAGTTGAAGGCAAGAAGTGTCTTCAGATTGAGTGGGAACAGGTCTTTGAGCAACAGACAGATTCAGGTTGATAGGTGGGGAGCTGGGTTTTGGCTTGGCTTTGCTGACCTTGCTCAGATGAGCTGGTGGTGGTCAAGCTTTAAACTTTTCACATGACCCATTTAATAGCACTTATCACCGTGGCAATTTTTGGAAACTGTGCAAATACCTTTAGAAAAAGTGTATTTCTTTTAGCTTTGCCAAAATAGGTAGATAAAATGTTCCTGGTGGCAGGTTTGCATTCTCCGAGATCGTACTGATAGTTTTCTGGATTTATTGTTCATGTTGCTGAGTTAAGGAGCCAAGGAAAGAGAAATCACCACGACTGAGACATTTGCTTTTCCAGTGTGCATGGACTATGCATTTAAGATAGTAAAATTATATCTAGAACTGCACAGTTTTAATTTCTCGCTTCTCCTAAGAGTTCAATAGATTAGCATGCTCAGAAATATTTCTTTTTAATCTCAAGATATTACCATGCCTAGGTTTGCACAAAAGGCAAGGCTGGATGTCTTGAGGCTTGAAAACTATAATCAAAGATGTTTATATGAAATTTTAGTGTTCCATCATATCTTACCGTCTTGGGAGTGAAAAAATAAACTTAATGAACCTAGATCAGACAGATTTGTGATGAAGTCCCAAAGAAGAGAGAGGGCTTGCAAGTAGCTGTGATTTTGCTGTGTGATTTTAATTTTATGGGCCCCTGTTGTTCAACATTTTCTTCAGAGTAACTAAGAGTTGCATTAAATATTAAACAAACGGTGTGATGATTCATAAAAGGGGTCATGAGCTCCATATGTGAGTTAGAAATTTAATCTCCAGCTGGTTTCACTATAATCCATGTCATATGTCCAGGATCAGAGAACTCTAGTGTCTTCAAATAATTAGTTAGTGATCAAAACAGAAAAAAAAATTCCATTGAAACGATTTTCTCTTAGAAAAAGCTGTTCCTTCAAAACAAAACTGCTTGTTAAAGCTTGTTAATTTTAATGGGGTTTTCTTTTGAGCGGAAGTAAGACAAAAATAATTTGGAAGATGTCAGAATGTCTTCTTGATAGTGGCAGAATTGATAATATTTTTTTGTGTTCAATGTCTTGCATTTAGATTTGTAACTCTTTTTTAACAGGAAAAGAGGAAAATTAGACTTTTTCTTTTCATTAAATGTAACTTAATTAATCTAAAATAACTTTCTGTCTAGAATGCTGTTTCACCAGAAAGGAAAACTTGATTAGCTTTTTTCTGATATGTGTATATAATTTTAATACTAGTTTAGGTATGGAACGAAGAATTAAAATCTCCAAGTCTTTTATTTGGATTAGGAAATTAATTTTTTTTCCCTGCTTCCCCCTGGAGCCCTGGAAAAATACCTGTCAGCCTTTCATTGCAGAGACAAATATGCTGAGGTTTTCCCCAGGCCTTGCTGAAGTTGCATCGTCCTTTGCATGACAATTATGAAGGGATGCTGGGGGATGCAAAATGAGTGAGGATACCAGACTTGCTTGTCGTTTGTAGGAGCCATGTGCACGCACAGACACACGAGACCAGTGCTCATCCACAGTTTCCCAAGAGGTTTCTCTATGCTCCAGCTTTCAGCCTGCACATGGAGTTCACGTATGGTCTCAGCTGTATCTTCCCTTTGAGCTGCAGAAGGTGTTTCTGGGGGGCATTTGGAGGTTGAATATTGAATCTACCCTCAAGAAATACGGTGGAGGCAGTGGAAGTGCAGGCCCTGTGGCTGTGGGGTGGGTCACTTCACGCGTGGTACTGCAGCGGGGCTCTAAGGAGTGTTGCTGTTGCATTTGGTTGCTCAGCTCGTGAAGGCAGTCACAGCACATGCTTGAATTTAAAAGCAGGCATATGGATGGATGCACACAGAGTTTGAGTTTTAATGCCTATAGTGTCTGTAGAGCTCTGAAAGCACGACTAGGCTTGTCTCTTAGGGAGGAGGGCTGTGTTCTTGGTGTGTGGCTTGCGTCTTACCTCTTTGTTCAGAAAGAAGTAGGGTATGCTGCTGTCTTCCCTGTGCCAGGAAAGCAGGATCTGGAAGTCAGAGGAGAGCTCATGGGATGGGATCTGTGGAGTTACTGGTCCAGTCAGGGCAGGACAATTGCCTGCATGAGACCAGCTTGATGGTGACTTTGTACAGCTGTTGTCTTAAAAGCCTCCAAGGCTGGTGGTGTAGTGCTGTCTCTCTTATGACCTGCCAGTACCCAGGGCATTGAATACTTATTTTTTAATCAGTCTCCTCTTTTACTGTGAGAAATGTATAGACATGAACAAATTTAAGGTAAGAAGAAATAAGCTAGGTCTAAAAAATAAAAAAAATGGCATCTGCTTAGCTGTGTTAAAAACACGTAATGGGGAAGCATGCAAATGGTTATGCAAGCAGGAGTTTGGTATCTAATTGTAAATTAGATAGACAGCTGCAGGGTATCAATAGACATATGGCAGGAATGTAAATAGTTTGCTCGCACTTTAGTGACATCCTGGAAAGCTGTGTGTAAACTTTCTGAAGTGAAGAGAGAAAAGACGATTTCCTGGAAAAGAGGGTTTTCGAGAGAAATAATTGCTAATAAATAATCTGTGTCCCTCTGGAAGGCGAAAGTTTTATTTTGGCACTCGCTGAAAAAGCAGCCTCTAATCAGACTGCATTTTTCCATTTGGCCGACAAGCACCAAGCAAGCCGAGGAAGGTGCCAGTTCCATTGTGTGGTTGGAGCCATCATAGATCAGAGCAGCTCGTCCGTGGTACCTGCCTGCTGATTTCAGCATGACCTCCTGGCAGATGCTTTCTGTCTGCCAGGATTTAGGGAAGATGACAAAGAGGAGGGTAAACAGTTGAGTGATTCGAGAGAGGGTGTCAGATTCCAGAATGTAAATTTGTATGTCAGTGGCCAACAGTTCTAGGTCTTCCACCAAACAGAAAACAAGACTTGTCTGTGTCCCAGCTGCAGGGCTTGCTGGTGCTTATAGCCACCTTTAAAATAATATCCTGCTGCAGTGGAATGCTGTGAGGCACTAATTTTGGCTTATTTTACAAGCCAGCAAAGCTGTCTAAATATTTAACGCTCTTTCATTAATAGCTGGCCATCACATGTTTTGCTTTATATTAGGTGATACTATTGAGGACATAAAAATTCCCAATCTAATGATGGCTAAGGTTGGTTCTCATATTATCTAAAAGATATAGCAAGAGTGAACCTTGAATAGCTTGCTTGATTTCTGGATGGGTGTCTCATGACTTACTTCTTGAATAATTCTTGTAAAGTTTGCAGTGGGCCAAACTCTGGTGCTTTTGAGGTCAACAGTAGCTATTCCAGTTTACTTTGTTGGGTTTGTGCATCTGCCTTGGGGACAGATTTCAGTCCCATAGCTTGTTAATTGTAATTTTAGTCAAAGGGCCAGACTTATTTAGGAACTTAATTTAATTTTTTTTTTTAATAAGATAATTTCTGAAGGATGCAAAGAAGCTTTCATGGAGTGGAAGCAGTGAAAGGAGAGCGAGGAAAATCAAAGAAATCTAGACATCAGTAATGTTTCAAAAGTACCTTTCACAAGGGAGTTTTCCTTAACTATCCTTCAAAGATGACATGACAGAAAATTTGGTTATTAATCAATGGTGCTATCTCTCTGTTGGGTTCAAGAACGCTTTTTAGAAATGAAGATTAACATCTGGTTTAGTCTACAAAGAATTTTTAGAATTGTAAGACTTTAAGTAACCATAAATTACTTAAAGTGCATGGAGGATTAATATGGGAAAAAAAACCACTTCCAAGCATTGTTCTTTAAGAGGTGAGCTTAGCCTGTGTAGTCCTAGGAGTTATGTCATTGGTATATCCTTACCAAATAATTGCAAACATATAGCACAAATCAGTCCCTGGAATCAGTGGACACACAAATACACTATAGGGAGTTTTATTACAGCAGAGCTTGAGAATTGCAAAACCAATTTTCCATAGAAAAATTGCTTTCGTATGATCTGAGTGCCATGATTTGGTTTATTTGAAACACTGTAAGTCAAGCTGTTCACTGGTGTTCCTAGCAGGCCTCTGTAATTCCACATTTATTTACAAAGGTCTAATTTAGAATAGAAATTATTCCCACTGTTTGTAAATAAGAAACTGGAATATTTCTTACGTGTGTGTGTGTGTGTGCATGTGTGTTTAAGTGGATAATTTTCCACTCAGGATGTAGGAAAGCGTGGCTCGTAGCAGTGGCCATTGCTTTCCAAAAGTCACTCTGAAACATGAGATGTGAGCTCCATTCTTCTCCTTTATTGCAGCACATTTCTGATTTGGTTTGCAGCAAGCAGGGGACCTCAGCCCGTGGCCATAACACTGTGGATGTTTTCTTCCCATTAGTGGACTTGGTATTTCAGTAGCCTCTAACTGCTTTCTCAAAGCACTTCTGTATTCACTTAAAAATAAGAGTAAGTTACGCTCCTGTTAGCTATGGTGGCATTTGGCCATTTTAATGGCAGGTCATTGGCATTTTAATGACTCTGCAAGCTCAGTTCTGCTCCAGATGAGTCTAGAGAACAACATGATGAAGATCTTTTCACATTCATGTTGGAAATAATTTGCTATGACGAGGTGCCTAGTAGCATTAGGTGGCTTTCTGCCTGTCAAAACCTCGATGTATTTTAGTGCTGAATGCTGGGAGTTGAATAGGCCAGGATTGTAAGTGGATAAAATGTCTTGTCTTCTTCTGGAAAGATTGGTCAGTATTTTTGTTGGTGGGTTTCTCTAGGAAGGCTAGGTTGAACTTCCTATAGGTAAAAGAAGCCTGATGCTTTCTTTCAGTCTTACGAAGCCATGAGTAACTTCTTTTCTAGTGTGTGGTTTTGCACTTACATGGCTAAATCCAGTGCAGCAGATGCTGAATCAGGCCCCTCAAAGAATGCTTAGGAGTGAATTCCTAAAATACTTAAACCTATTTTTCATCAGCTACATCAGCTACAGATGGATAGAGCATTAATTCTTTGTATCCTCCACAGGCTTCCCTGTACTGAGACTTGCCTGTATTCCCAGTCTCTTGTTTTCCATCCACATGGATATTTGGGTCGCTATCTCCTCTCTTCTCATCTCCCGTCTGTAGCTTCATCTCTTCAAATCTCCTTGGTCCCAGGTATAAGTGGTGGCGGCTCTGTGAAAAAATGAAGGTTCAGTTTGAGTAAAAGTGTTGCTGATTACTGCTTGCCTCTTTTAAAGCTCTCTTAGGTGTTTTTCAGTGCTTCAGCAAATATGGGGTCATTATAATCTTTTTCTGGCTTTCTCTTTCTCTGTCTTTCTAGCCTGAGTCCATTTCAGCCATGCCTGAGGGCACTGTGTCACCCCAGGCGCCTGTAGGTCCCATGTTCCAATGGGAGGATTCCCTTGCCCCAATAAGGGAGGTGCTCACTGCTGATGGGGGTGAGATATCTCTGGTGGGAGATGCCCATTTCTGCCACAGCTCCAGCCCTGTCCTGTTGGGGCTGCTGTAAGGGAGCTTGAACCTGTTTTCCAGTAGTGGAAAGGTAGAAAGGGAAGAGGATTTCGCTGCTGCAGAAAATGTCAACTTTTTTCAGAGGAGAATGGGAAAAATCAAAAAAGGAAGGCCACTTCTAGTGCAGATCATGCAGAAGAATCTAACGCTGTTAAAACCTGCAAGTTTGGCTCACTCATCCTGAGCTGGGTGGTCCTTCCCAAGTGCTGCATGACTTTTCCACAGCCGGCTGAGCTCCCTGCCTGACTGCTTCCTCTGGGTGCTTTCCAGCTGTGTGGCTTCCACTGGTAGATGAGCAAAGAGGTTTTTTATCAAGGGAAAATGGACTAGAGGAGAAAATGGAACATTTCAATCCTTTCAGAAGGACTGTAGTGGACTAACTGATGGAAAACTGTTTCCAAGATAGCTTTGACTTGTTTTCACTGTCTTTGAAATAACATAGGTTTCCTGGGGGGAATTTTTGTTTTTGCGTAATGCTTTATCTTCTTGGAGTTTTGATGAAATGTCAAAATGCGTGGATCTTTTCCAGCTAGCTAAGTTTTGCCCTTCTGGAAAAATCAAGGTAGAGAGAAAAGCAAAGTCAGAAGCTTTATCTTGCTTTTTTGAAGATGGGAAGCATGATTTCTAGCAAGATTTAGGGGTGTAAAACCTTCTCAGAAAGGTTTAGCATTCACAAACTCCTGTTACTATTGCTAAAAATAGCAATCTTTAATCTGTTAGTAATACACTAACCTGCTGAGAGAGAGGGGAAAAAAATTAGAAAATATCTTCATCAACACCCCGATATATAACTCTCTGCAGTGCCAGCTCCTGCTGGCTGGTTGTGTTGATTAACATTTTCTGGATTGGTGTTACTGAAGTTTGCATTTAAATTGCATGCTTACTAATGTACATTTTTATTTTCCATTGTCTTGGTTTGACAGAGGCTTCACCCTCTGGGCTTGCTGTGTTTCACTCTCTGACATACTGAGGGAAGCTCAAAAGTCTTTCCCATACTTGTTCTCCATTTTTAAATGAAAATATTATGCCCTGAAGTTGAGCAGCTCAGTTTTCTTGAATGCAATCTGCAGTTTGCACTCAGATCACTTGCTCCTGATATAATTTATACATGAATCATGAATTATGTTTGGATTCTCAGGAAGCAAAAATAAATTGGGTAGAGCCACATCCAATTATGTAATGAATTCCTCATGGTAAAATTTACAGTGGGGATGTTGCAAAGTGGAACACTGATAAAAGATTTCCAAAAGATTTGCTGCAGTATCTCCTGATCAAAACAAACCTCTATCCATTTTAGGCATAGTAGAGCCATTTTGATTCAAACAATGAAATATTTAAAGATGCATGGGATTGTTTTTCATTGTAGCTTAAGTGCCAGTGCACAAAACAAGGAGGAAAAGAAGTACTTGGTGCAGTCTCACCAAACAAAAGTTCTTTCCCAACATGTTGTAAAGAACCTGCTTCATAACTCTTTTTTATGCCTCTAAAAGCACTTTCTGTGCTGCATCTAACATTATATTTTGAGGAGCTACTTCCTGACCCTCGACTTGACTTTTTTTAAACTCACTGCTGAACCCTGCCTTCCCGAGCAAAATACGGCTCATGAGCTTTTGTAAGGTGAGCAAACAACCAGTGGCACTGGGAGAAGCATTGCCTCTGTTTGTTGCATTGATTTCTTTTAAAGGCTTTTTGTTTGTATTTCCTTCCACATATTTCTCGCTGTGCCTTGACCTGTTGCTTTTGATTAATTTTCCACTCAGTACTCAAGTAGCCCAGGCTTGGGTCATGTTGTGCAAGTGTTCTCCTGAGCAGGACTTCCTCACTCTTTGCAGTGAGATATTCTTCTTCAAAACCCATGACATGGCTCCTAGAACCTGCATATCCATCTCAGCTGAAGGGTGAAGAGGTGGATACATCCATAGTGTTTGTATTAAAAAAATCTCCTCCTGGTGCTGCAGCTTGAATTAGAAAATTTTCATGACAATGACCAAGTACCTCTACCATGTAGACATCAAGAGCTATTAAGGGAACATTTTCCTTTCTTTGCTTTGAGTTTCCTGTCGCAGCAAGTATGTTGCTATGAACATATTATAAGTTTTTCTGTGTGTAAACTTTCTGATTATTTTCTTATGGGAGAACATATTTTTGCTGTCTTTTACTCTGTATAAGCTTTCTGTAAACAAAATATCTGTGTCTGTTCTTCAAGGACATAGAATCAGTTAGCCTCCTCCTACCTATGAGGAGAAGGAGCTGAAATTACTTTATTTTTCTGATATTGTAAACTATTCAAATACATTCCCTAGGCGAAGCAGCAGGAGGAGCATGGAGAATGCTCTCTGCTGAGTAAATATAGAAAAATATTAGAATTATAGAGTCATTTTAATAAATCATATTAGCCTTCTGAAATTATTGTTAAGAGTCTTTTCTTCTATGTATGGACCACAACGATAACAAGTATTTGTTCTACTTTGCACCAAAAAACTCACCTGTCTGTGTGGTAGGGAGCGGACTTTTGTGTGGAAATCAGGATAGTCACAGTCCAAGAGCAAGTCCTACTACTACTTTTCAAGTAGAAAGTCTTAGCAACTCCCAAGGCTTAATACCATTTAATTGATTAATTTATCTATTGATTGACTATGTGATGTGCTGAAGCACACCTATACAAGGGAAGAGCCTGGGACCTGAACTTCTCATTCCGGCAGGTTGTCAGAGTTTCCTGTTGTGGCTTTAATTTTCTGAAAGTTTTAAGGGTACTGTCTTGGCCCACTCTCAAGGTGATGATGGGAGGTTTGCCATCATCTTCAACATGCTGAGGATTTCCCTGAAGAGGATTAAAGGGGATATGTGTGCCCTGACAGAGTTCAGTGTCAGAGAGGGAAAGAAAATGCCCTTTTTCTTACACAAAAGCAGCCTTAAACTGTAATTTCTGCTGCCCACATGGCTATATAGAAAGGTGCAGAAGACATGGCTGGGTCAGCCTCAGAGGGGGTTTCTAACCAGAGTGTGGTGTAAGCAGTCATTTAGGTGACCACAGTCTGTGGTTTGCATCAAGGGCTGTACAGTGGGAACACTGCCAAACCAAAAGGCATGCCTTCTGATGGGCTCTTCCAAAACCCAGACTGAATTATTCCTTTCCCTTGGTGATACAAGTCCAATGTTTTCCCCTCTGATCAGAGGCATGTTTGGCAGTGCTGTTCTTCAATATATACCCAGTGCTGATCATACTGAATTTTGTACCAGGTGTATTCCAGTTGTGCAGGTCAGAGTAGAGCTGGCAAGAGCTGGATGCTTGTGCTCACAGCTCTGCTCCAGCTTTTAGCTTGGGGAAGGTGTCCTGAGTGAATGCTTTTTTGGACATCAAAATCCATAACAAAGTCAAGATGAACTATAAAGCTCCTGAGAGTTTGCAGCTTTCCCTATAGTCTTAGCTAAGCAAAACTTGATTTTTTTTTTCCAAGTGCAAATTCAAGCTGAGACAATAATTAGCATCCTGTTTGTTTGTCACCTTGAAGGAAGAAAGGTCAAATATAGTCAGCCTGAGAACTACTTTGCCTTTCCCCCTTGAAGCATTTAATTAGATTTCTCATGTAATGTAAAAAAGAGATAGTAGAGAGCTTGCTGAAACAACTTACCCATTTAAAACTTCTTTTATTTTCCCCTCTCTTTTTATTTCTTGCTGGCTTCATAGACCAATTTATAATTCTTCTGAAGAAGTGACAGGTTTAAACACTTAAACCTTCTTGCAGAGAATAGGCAGGGTTGGTTTTTTTTCGTTTTTAGAAGGGAGGGCTGTAAATCAACACCATGTACAAATAAAACTACTTCTGTATAAGGCAGTAAGAGGCACTTTAGAAAATGCCCAGAATGAATGTCCTACAACTTGTGCCTCTTTTTTTTCCTCCACCAAAATACATACATAAATTTTATATGCATAACTATTTGAAAACAGACTAATTATTTCTTGGGTTTTTTTCCCAGTATTTTTTCACCTGTCTCTCCTGGTTTTGTTTGGCTTTTTCTCTCCTTTTTTTTTTTGTCTTTTCTTCCCTCCCCGAGGACAGGATTGCTAGATAGCTGGAACTGTCCATGCTAGGTTGTGAACTTGGTTCAGTGGTTTTCATGATGTGATGCAGTTGCAGGGAGGAGAGAGGCTGTGTGGATTGCTCGGTTACAGATCAGGATTGCTGTGTGTCTCAACAGCTGAAAAATCCCTAAACATTTGTTTTTCCCCCCTTCAGTCACGTCCTGAGTCATTGGAGTTATGGCTGGAAGGAAGCTTCCCTTCTTCTCTCTCCTCCAGTGCAGTGTTCCCTCATGCCTGCAACAGGGAGAGCCACTGATTTTCTTTAAAATCTCAATATAACTCCTTTCTATGCCCACCCACAGGACTGAGCTACCCTGTGGGTATTTTTAACCTATGCAGATACTCATTCACTGTGCATTAAAGTGCAGGTATAAACCACCCCCCCCAAAAGAAGTCAAAACAGCAGAGTGGATTTGCAGTATTACCTGTGTCATGGTATTCAAACTGGAATTTTTCTGAAACTTCTTTCCCCTGCGTGCTGTCCCATCCATTTTATCTCCCAGAAAGCTGAAGTTTGTAACCACTTCCAATCCAGGTCTTTTTGCTGTCATAACTTTAACTAGTAATGCAAAGCCCCAGAGGGGATTAGCCAACCTGAACGTTTCAAATTTTAAACTTCAGTAAGTCTTGAGTTATAAGTAGGGAGAAAAAACCTTTCTCAGTCATTTTCAAATCAACCTACTATCTGCCCCACCATACCTTCTTTTCCTGCAGTAACACTGCATTTTTTTGGTGAATGTAGAATGAAAACCCTTAAAGGGAAAAATTGTGCTCATCCTTCCTCATCATGGAGAGGTGTCAGAGCCTGGAAAATGCCAGAGCACAAGGATGATTTTTCAGTCTCTCCTATGTGGAGAAACGCTCCTGTGAACTCCATCCCTAACCAACATCTTGCAGGCACTAATTGCACCTTGCTTTTAGATTGGACACCTAAAGCTGATGACTATGAAGAGGGAAGAGTTGAAGGTCTCAGGTTTTAAATCATAGAAACCACTCTCCTTTTTGCAGAGGTATCAGGAACCAGCAGATCTCCCCTTTGTATCAAGAGCTACTTGGGGTCAAGTCAATAAAACAAACAAAAAAGTTTTATGATGTTTTAATTTTGATTTGAGTACCGGTGTCACATCTGTGAGGATGCAGAAACATGTAGAACTGCTTGACTCTTTCCCAAAACCTTCCTCAAAAATGCAGCAGTACTTGGTGTCAGAAATTAAGACACATACCTCAGCAAATGCCCATAGGCTGGAGTCTGTAAAAATGAAGAGAGAAAGATAGATTTATTGTCACACCTGGAAGGCAAAAAAAAAAAATTCTTAGAAAGTGGGGAAGACAATTATAGGATTATTGCAGTCAAAATAGTCCTATGGAGTGGGGCTTTTTGTTGAGTTCTTTGGGATTTTTTTCAGTGGTGGAAATACATCTATTTCTGCACAGCACATTTGTATTCATGCGGCTTAGACATGCCATTAAAATAGCAATTCAAACGTCAATATCATATTTAAATGTCAGGCAGTTGAGATTTCAGTTATTTCTTAGCAAAAGGGCTCCAGCTGAGAACATACCAGCCCATAGGCTTGTAGGTGGAAATAGCCTGTAATGGACAGTTATGAACCAAATAGGCAGAGCTATGCGGTGTCTATTTTATTTGTTTTTTTCAGAATTATTCCACATTTCAAAACCACAAGAAAACGCATGAATAGCTAACTGATTGCCGTAAGCATTTTGTGTTTGGTATGTTAATTTGTTGGGATTTTGTAAAAGGTGACTGTTTAGCTAGTTGTGCTTTAATTTTCAATGAACTTCAGTAACTCATCAGGTTGATGATGAGGAAAAGTCTGTCTGGACAGGGTAAAACGTAGGTAGAGGAAGACCTGGGTGATGAAGTCTCATCGACTTGGTTGTGGAATAAAGCACATGTTTTGTTACAGCAGCCCTTCACCTGGCTTTGATCCAGATTTGTTTCTATTGCATCTTGTTCCAAGTGAGGGAATTAAGGAGTCCCACTTGAGTAGGAGCAAATTATTTTACTTAACAGATCTCTATTTCTTTAGGAGTTTTGCATACTTAGGAGGATTTTTATTTATTCTAGAGAAAAACAGGGTATCGAGCAGTTTCTTGACTATATGTTAAAAAGGGGGCGACAAGGAGGGTGAGAAACAGTCTTACGCCTTCCTTGGTTGTCAGTTCAAATTAAAATGTGGAAATTAGCAGTGCAAACTAAGAACCAGATTCAAATGGTTGACTCTAGCAATATGGTGGCATATTGCTGGAGTCACAGCCATAATTCGCTTATGATATATTAAAAACCAGAAACACCTCAAGCTGAATTAGGTACTGTTGATTGCCAGTTCCCTCCTGCATAAATGCCATTAGATGCCTAAAGTTACAAATTGCTTTAATAACTTTCACAACTAATTGGTAATCACCCTGCAGTTAATGAAATAGGGAAAACACCTCTCGCTAAATTCATTGTCTTCATTTCCTCCTGCATAATTTCCAAGGTGTACAGATAATTTTCGACAGATCCCAAGCTAGAAAGGTCATCTGTTAAGTTTTACTTAAAATTTCATTTGTGTCTTCCTTTTTCAGTGCACATAATTATGTATCCAAGCCAGCTTTTCCATGCCCTGTTGCCCGGTGCAGCTTTGTGCAGTACACTCCAGCATTTGGCTGCTTTTTAGTCCCAAGGAGATCTTTGCATCTCAGTGGAAGTGGTGCCGAAGGCAAGTTTGCCAGAGTTGTTCTTGCTGTGTGTCTGTCCAGGCAGTTGGAGAATCCCGCTGTAAAGCCCCACAGCAGCGCACTTAAAGCCTTATAAAACCATGTGAGCTGAAGAATTGCAGTTCAGGATAGACTGGTTTGATGCAGTTGAGGGTTTTTTGTGTCCTCCCAAAGTAGTAAGAGTTACAGTAATTGGTCTCTGGAAAAGTCCCATAAAATTTTGTTGTCGTTTAAGGATAAAATTAGTGGCTGCCAGTTAATGATGCAGGAATTATATACACGGCACTGAGCTGAGTGCAACATTTTACCTCTTGCTAGATTTCAGAGACATTAATGTCCCTTAACAAACATCTGAAGGTAATTTCAAAAGGTGGGGGTGATTGCAGAAAAGAGCACAGCAGTGTTTTATAGTTGAGATTACCTATGTATTAGACAGCTCTGACAGAGCGTGTAATTAATTTTTTAAGTGTTTATACTAAAGAATAAATAACTAGTAACACATATGGCACATTTTAAGTGTTTCAAGTGTACTGTAGTTGGGCTAGATGTTAAGTTATGGCTTTGTTGTGGCTTTTAGCAGAATCAGCATAGGTAAAATTGGCCATGTAGGGTCAGGTTTTCTCAAGTGCATTTAGAGCACACTTAAGAGCATAAGTATGGTGGCCTTGTTTTGGAAAGTCTTCACATCTAGGCTGTGTATCAGCAAAATTCAAGGGTGTGGTGGTGGTTTCTGCCATCCTTGCTGTCCTCAAAAAAAAGTCAGCTGATTTCTCCAGCAGTCTCTGCTGACAGTGAGTATCTAAATGTGTGCTGAGCGCTTTTGAAGCTTTGGTCCTTAGCTTTTTTATATGATCTATAATTTTATACGCAGTGCATCTAAAGAAGAATATGTATGATTCATATACACATACAGGAACAACACAGAGGGATCATTTTAATATAAATCCCAGTGCTGTTTGTTATGTGCTGAAATATTGCATAGAATAATTCAAATATTTATAGATGGTAGTTCAGCTTGTGCTTTGCTTGCAGCATTTGCCTTTTTTCATGTCTCAGTTGAACTGTTCTTCCTTCCTTCCTTCCTTTGCAATGTAAACAATGCCCGTGCCCAGCACAGTCCTTCTGCTTCTTCCTCTGGAATATCAAACATGAAAAACACCCCTTGGATTCTGGGTCCCATTTTCTGCCCTGGTCACTGGAGCTGTACCAAGGAGCAGGGCTGCATTTCTTTGCCACGTGCTCCATTAGGAATGGAGGACTTTGCTCTGCTTTCTGTGGAATGGGTCCTTCTGGGGCTCCTAAGGCAGAGGCATTTGTGTAACAGCTCTGTGTATATAGAATAAGTTATGACTGTGCTAGATGTGAAGTGATGATTAGAAGGGTATTAACATCTGCATTTTTGTGCCGACCACACACAGTGTTTTGGCCTGGCAGTCCCACCCTGGGGGGTTCCTTCGAAGCAGCTTCTTTGCACTGTTAAAAAAAGGGTTTTTCTTCCTTACCAGGAAAGCCCCAAGGTGCCCCAAGAATGCCTTAGGTTTGAGATGTTCCTTGAAAGCAGGTTTGCTATAATTACCCATACAGATTTGTGTCTGTCATAAGCACTGGAGGGTAATTAATCTGAATGTATGAAGATGCCTGTTTAGGAAGTTGCACATTTTGCATGTTTCTCCTTTTGCTCGTGCTTTAATTCTTCACTGCCTTCTTCACCTGGCTGGGAGACAGAGAAGCAGTAAAGTGTCAACATTGAGAAGTGTGGTATAATATTAAAATGCTCTAGTTTCCATTGAACAGATGATGGTAAGAAGTTATTTTAATGGGTTTTTTGAGAATTGTGCTTTCAAAGACTCTTTAAATTATTGCAGACTGTGCTGCTGGGATATGTATGGGAAACAGCCATTTTAATTAGGAAGATACACTTGGAAATGAAAAGTCATTTTTTAAATGTAATTTCCTTTGTGAGTGTTTTACTGACCACTTGAATTTATTTACCATACAGACCTAGCGATAAAGTAGGTATTTATGGGTTGGTTTTTAATTAGAAATAATGGCTCGTAGAATCGAAGTGATTAATCATCCATATAGGCTGTGATAGTCCTGGTGAAAGACAGTTGTATTGACAGTTTAGAGAGTGATCTCATGGCGTGTTTTGTCCTTAAACAGCACCACCACCAACACAGTCACCTTTTGGCAAGACGGAGGAGAAAACAGGCTATCCTACTTTAGTGAACTTCACATGGGGATGACTGAAGAAATACTTGACAAAGCTGGGGTTTTGGCCTTCTGGGTGTCACTGACATCCAAATAAGAGTAATTAGAAGAGTAATCCAGTGACATGGCTTTATTTCTACACGCAAATGGCGCTTGGAGGGAGTGGACCAGGGATGACAGATTTAGGGAGAGAGCACTCATGACAGCAGGCTTGCTGCTGAAACACTTGGGCATATGGAAGTGAGTATTGTTTCAGGAAGGATCAGAGATTTTCAATCAGCCTTTTCTTTCTTGAGTGAGGAGCGTGGGGACGGAAATTACGAGAAACCCAACTTAACAGCTTTAATGGCCTCAGCAGAAAGAGGGTAAGAGGTTGGAGAGCGTAGCACAAGGAGAGTTTTGCATGTAATGCCAGTTAGCTTTATTGAGTCATCCATTTCCTTCACCCTCTCTGCCCGAGGAGGTTTCTACTCCATATTTCAAAATGCAGGGTGTAAGAAACAAGAGGCAGCGTGGGGTGCGGTGTATATTTTAGCATGGAAGAGAAGACAGCCAGTGCATGTAATTTTCTGGGAAGTAATGAAGTGTCATGGAAAGTGCATGAAGTGGTTGTGTTTTTATGTACTCATTTTAGAAATCAAGTTAGGGATGATATTTGCCTTTTTGTTAAAGGGTCTTTGCGGAAGTCTGCATCCATGTGTGAGCTGTGTGACTGCAGCTACCTGTTTTTCACTCTGAAGTTATGCTAATTATCTTTTCCAGGATCAAGGCACTTTCTCCCTTTTCAGTATCCATAGGAACCCATTGGGGATGAAAAAAACTGACATTTTGATTCCCAGCTTTTGTTTCCCTAATCAAAAATAAAGGTATAATGGACAAGAAGAAGCAATTTCATTTAGTCTTCTCATCACAGCAGGTTTTATTATTCGCTTGGATCTCACTACATTTTATTAAATTATACTTCTATTTGAGTCTGCAGCATCGCTTTTCAAGGAGAGCCCACTGCAGCCCATTTTGTAATAATATGTGTTTTCTTACAAGCTTAGTGTTCACTTAGTGAGCTTCAAATTTCTCCCTGGCCTGCCTAATTTCTGAGTTTGGTGCAGAAACCAAATCACTGCCTGCCTGTTTGTTGCCCCCTGCCCCATCCTGCAGATTGGAGCCTGTCCTTGCTAATGTAGGCAAAACAGAGGCAGGGCTACATCACATTGCTGGCTGATTTTCTTAACAAAACAGGCTTTGCAAAAGCTGCTTAAATTCAATTTGCATTTGTAAAATAAAAACACAGCGCAGCATGGTCCACTGGGAGATTTTTCATGCTATGCAGGTATATTTTCAGAAGTGGTAATCAAATATTCTGGTGCCGTACACACACGGTTTCTGGTTTAGCTGTGGTCCTTTTGTTTTGTTTGGGATGAAAGTGAATGACTGTTGTTGCTTTCCCATTGAAGAAATCCATTCACAGGACAACAGAAACGTAAGCAGCTCTGAAAGTGCTGTTTATAGACTTGAAAACTGGTTGAAAGGCAGTTTTGTCATCCTCTAGACCTTCACATGGTGGTTCATGTGTATGGCCAAAGTCCCTTCTTCTCCGAGGGAGACCTGTGGTGGCTGATTCTGAGCCCAGGCAAGTGTGAGAGAGCTGCACCATCACTGGTGAGATGAAAAGACATTTCCTTTGTATTTGTCATTTTACTGCCTGCTCCTCAGAGCAGACCTGCTTTGTGAATAGCAAAAGTTCCAGGCATCAGGGGGAACATACAAAAACTGGTGAAATAATTCAGTAGACTTGAAAAAAAGGTCTCTGGGTCCATATAGGGCACAACTTGATGCCTATGATGTCGGTAAGGTATTATATATTAAGGTATAAGTCATATTTATGAATTTATTTTTGTTCTATCTGATGTTGTCTGTGTCTGCCTGTAATTTTTTCTGCTGGCTGTAGGCTGAGAACTTTAATTTACCCTCATAGAAACCTTCTCAGGAAGAACTTGCTGGCACTTCTTTTTTGCAAAAGGGCTTCTTTTAAATGATACATAGTCACTTGGACTAAGAGACCCCTCATTTCCGAATGTGCAGTTTCTCCTCTCTTTCCCCAGAGCACTCTGAATCCAGTGTGTAGATGGCCACTGATTTGTGTGTGTGTGTGGTGAAAACCTGCCCTTCACCCAGTGTGTGGGTGAAGGGCAGGTTTTGGTGTCTCCTAGCTACTCATGTGGCCACACAGGAGTGGCCTCACAAGCAATTTTTTTTTCAAAGGTCTTTAAAAAAATCTTTGAGCAAGACTTAATTTATGCATTAGACAGAGACCTTATTTGATAGTTTACAGCCAGTGTGTATGAAGTAAGTATTGCTTTCATTAAAGGGGAGACATGTATTTTAGCTCAGCTGAGGAATGGGGAAACGTGGGCCATAAAGGCAATACTGTAATAGAGTCTCCATTTTTAAGACTGAACTGTGTGCTGCACTTCCGAAACGCCTAGATTTCTGGGGGCTGAGCTGATCAGAGCTCAGCATGCTTTTTTTCCCTTGCCTTATAACCCTTTTTAACTTTTCAACTTGTCAAGTACATGGTGGTTTATGAAATTTTAAAGCTAACAGTATGCTGCATGGAGATGTCAGCAATACGCTAGACTTTTGAGTGCATCCTGAGATGAATAAATCATGAAGTCACAGAAAGTTGCAATTAAAGAGCCCAAACTGGATGCTTGAAATATTAGACCTGGGTTCGTGTGACTTTAAACAATAATCATGGCTGGAAGAAGTCCACACTTGAATTGGAGATCCCCAATAGGAAAAAGAAAAAAGGTATCTGTGAAATATGTGTCTCTACCAGGGCATCAGACTGATATATACTGACCTTAAGTGGAATTATTATTGAAGGAGTCGATTCTCTTCAGCTCAGACAGGTAGATATGATCCTACCTCAATGGAGATGGAAATTGCCTGGCCTGGTTTCCTCCTGGTCCCGCTTCTTTATAAATTAAGATAATCCTTCGTTTGATGTTTACTTAGTTGGTGACCTTCCTGTATTTTGCAGAGTCTCTGTAAAGATGCTGCAGGTTATATTCATTTTTGATAGAATCCACTATGGCTTTAGCTCCTACACTGTGACTGTGGGTCAGGCAAGGGTTGCATTAACATTTCATCCCATCCCTGGCTCCCCAGTCGCCTTTGAGATATTTCTGATTTTCCACAGACTTGAGATGAGCAGCCGATGTGTCTCATGCTTGCATTGCTTCTTATTTTAGCTTTTCCCTTAAAAAAGTGTGGAACAAAAATTTGTCATTATTGCTGTGCTTTTCAAGAGGGTCTCCGTGGGAATCGTTCGTTGTCCGTCAGCAGGGACACCCCGTGAGTCACGTCTTTGACTCCACATCCATGAGTAATCTTCCTGACTTCAACAGGATTACCCAGGTGTTTAAAATAAAACTGTGTTGTAGAGATCTGTGGGATTATAGGACCAGAAAGATTGGTTGTGTGGCTAGTCACCGAGATTTTCTTTTATTTTCTCATTTTATGAGTTTGAAAAGTCAATAAAAAATAATGCAAAACACATGCATGATTAAGGCAGGGGCTTAGCTGCTGCTGTGCCGGGAAGTTCACAGTTAGGGTTTCTGGAATAACTCTCTCATGGTTTTTCTTCCTTAACATCTTTTCACTATAAAAAATGTGTATTATGTGTCCCCGTATATGGACTGATAGCACCCCAGTTAAGGTCATTTTTAATTAAAAGCAAATCTGTTTGATCAGTCTGACTGGTTCAGGTGGATGCACCGCTTGGCCTTGGTTTCGTGTGGTTTTGTTTTTGTCTCCTCAGTTGTTTCTTGGTATCACCCTTACTGCTGCGGTTTCCAAATAGCTTCCAGCGGTGCACATCTGTACACGCTCTTTCATCTGCTCCCCAGGGAAAGACGGATGTGGAGTCGAGTGTTTTGGTTGGGAAGGTTTACATAACCATGCACATGCTTATGCGGGTAATGTATATGTATGCGCTGTGCTAGAAAAGGGAAGTAAGTGCAAAATTACCCTCACACCCCAGGCCAAAGGTTTGTCCACCCTGAGCAGCTGCCAACAAACCCCTGCTCCCTCCGTGAGCAAACCTGACCCAACTCCAAATTTACACATCCCCCATCACTCTCACCTGGGTGATCCCTATGGCCATAAGGGCATTGAGGGCCTCTTCAGTAACAGCAAAGTGTATATAGAGCTTGACTGGAACATTTTCTTAAATTTTTTGCAGGCTGAAAAAGGTTAAAAATCACTGTGTGACCTGTATGTATATAGAGTACCAAATGTATTCATCCTGAAGTCCTCCCTCCTTCAGGTTGTCCTCTGTTTCTGACTGCCTTGTGCTGCTGTGAATGTCCTGCCACCATCCCTCCCCTTCAAAGGCTAATGGGGTCCATTTGTAAGAGTTTGTATGAGAGACATTAATATGGGGAAAAGGTAGTTGGAAACAAAACCACTAAGTATATGGATTTCATCTTAATTTCTGAAAATTGATTTTAGATTTTATTTTCCCTCCTGTGAAACATTTTTTAAATTATAGGAATATTAACCTGCTAGCAGAACTTACTTACTTCAGTGAAAATGGTAGTTTTCTCATGGCTGGAGGCTTATGCAACTGCAAGATAATGTAGAACTCGCGCATGTCTAATTTTTGATTTAAAAAAGAAAAGCTGTGGACACCTATTGTTAAGATTTGAGGATGGTGGTGACATGAGATGTATGTACGTCTGAAATGGACGTCAGCTGGAAACAAAGAAGAACATTTGGTTTTTTTATCGGTTCCTATCAACAGTGCAGTGGCAAACATAAAATCCATGGTAGGGATGTAGGAATAGTTCTCTTTGGCACAAAGCACATATAGGAGAGGGAGTGGAGGGCCCAGGTTTACATCTCTTCTTCCATGGTGTTTTACTTCCGTTAATAGTGTGCCTGAGCTGGTTTCACTGAGATGTTCCTTAAAGTGAAAGAATTTGAGCATGCAGTCATTCTGCCCCTGTCTCCCCCTCCTCTCCCTGGCTCTTCAGTAATTGCATCCTGGTTCACGTTAATTCGGCACGCTAATTGTTAGAGTTAAGAAATAAGAGGCTTGCCAAGATGCAGAAGAATTAAAGTGATTGCCCTTTTGTCTGCAGAAACAGTGGAAGCTAATAATTATTACTCTTATATTTTTGTTGTGAAAACTTCTCTCTCCTGCTCTCAGTTTCCCAGACCTGTGTTTTTCCTTTGACAAAAAGCGATCTGATTTGATGTACATAGGCAGTACTTCAGAATCCATCACTCACAGCCACAGCCTTCCCAGCCTACTGTATATTGATAAGCAGATGTGTCATCCTGAAGAATGCTCAATAATAGATCTTTTTAAGAACTGCTTTTCCTCTGTGTAGTTCAGGTACTCCAGAACTAGAATTTAAGCACTGCTTTCATTTTATATAGAGATATCAGGAGATACTCAGCTTAATGTAGAGTTGTATATTTGCATTTGCAGAACATTTTGTCTTCCTTTATTCTCTTTGCAGACACAAGGCTTGGAATGCCAAATAGCTCATCAAGATATACAGTGCGCAGAGAGAAAATAATTCTAATGTTTAACTGTCTGTGGCGTATTTTTTCCCCCCCCCCCCCTTTTTTTCCTTCCCAAAATTACTTCCTTACATTGCTTTCAAAGGAGCCTGAGGAACTCAGAAGTACATAAAACCAGTTTTCCTCTCTCTGGGATGCTTTCTCCCTGAGGATGCAGGGATGCTGTCCTTGCTGAAGCAGCACTTTGGTCTCCTGGGCTCGCTCCTGCAAACATCCCTGTGACTTTGCTTTGTTGTCCTGCAAACCCCTTGTCAAGTGGTTTCTTCTGTCCATGCTGGTCAGAACTCTCTGGATTTTGATGAAAGGCAGAAACCTCCCTGTTTTCTATTAATTTGGGCTCCTCCTGCCTTCTGCTGAAAATAAACAGGGCAGGAGGTGAGCCAGCTGGGAGAGAACAAGGATATAAAACTGTGTTGGAGGAGAGCTGCTAGGAATGCCAACCAGCTCTCCTCAAGTTTTCCCCTGGATTCTGGATGATTTTAAGGGAAGTCAGGCTTTCTAGGACTCTTGCAAGACTGCTATGTAGAGATAGCAAGGAGTAAATTGAAGTACCACATAAGGCCTGCTGTCGACCACAAAGGTGCCGTAAAACAAACAGCAGGGCATGTTATTGTTATTATTCAAATATTATCTGGTTCCTGTAGCATCTGGGAAGCCCAGACATGGATCGGAACCAGATGTGCTCTGTGCTTTATGACTGCAGAGCAGAGAGGGACACTGGCCCCAGAGCCCCCTCATTGCAAGGCATCATAGGTGGGGTGTAGGGAGGCTGTGGGCCAGGGATCTACATCAGTGAGCCACATGTCAGCCTCAGCATGCCAGAAAGCAGAGTCTATTTAAAAATCCACCAAATAAATGCAAGTGGAGATGCACGTGTTGATTTTAGTGACACTCACAAGGCCAGGAGTGGCTTTTTGACCCTCTAAAAAACAGATGTGGGGTCTATCTTTGCTGTTGCAGCAAGGGGAGGGGTTTAGGGAAGGACCGGAGAGAATTTGCTAGCAATGAGTGTGTCTCTTCTCTGCACGTCAGTGTAAGAGAAAACACGTTTGGTTTTCAAATATACAAGTTCAGGGGAAAGGGTGCCATGGCAGAGTAGAAGTACATCTTGGTAGCAGTAGAGGTGATGCTCAAGTTGGAGGTAAGCCATGAAAAAAACCTGGGGCTAAAAGCACAGTGTTTATTCTGGATGTGTGAAACAGACGTAACCGCAAAAGAAAAACATGGAAGTGGGATGTGGTCAAAGCAACAAGGTGCAGAAAGGATCTTCATGGCAACGTTTTGAAAGAAAAAAATGTGTCAGGATGATTTTCTGCAAGGCTGCAGGAGAGGATGTTGCAGTAACCAAAACATGAGTCCTTAGAGAGGAAGGGATAAAACATTCTGTGGAGCTGGGAGCTCCATAACAAACCCCTTCTTGGGTACAGCAAGGAAAACGTGTGCATGTAAGGCACAGCCTTAGGAGTCCAGGTACACCCTGGCTTTTAAGTGAAATAACCTGCTGGGACCATGCTTAAAGCAGAATCACAGCAGAGTATAAGCAGGACCACAGGGAAGAGGCCAGCAGTTTCCCTGGGGAGTAGAAGGGGGAAGATAAAATGGGAGCAGGAAGAAGCAGGGAAAATGTCGTCTCAACTGCTTCTTGCATTGTGATAAATGTTTTTTGTAATAAAACCTTCCTGGAAAGAGGGAGAGCTGCATGGTCAGGCTTCCCAGCACAGAGCAGCATCACTTGGAGCTGCAGGGAGCCTGGTTTTATGAGTTGGGTTATGGCACTCAAGCTGATTTTAACATGAGACTTTGTGTGCAGTGTGTCATATCCCTGTTCTGTTTAATCCTTTTGTTTTCATTTTCTGGTAAACATTAGCTTTTAATTTTTTTACTTGCTTCTACTAGCAATTAGTCACCCATCCACTTTCAAGTTGTGTCCAAAGCTGAATTTTACCTGGCTTTCCCTAGGCAGCAGTTTGATTGGCACCTCTTCTTCTGTCCAGCTGCCAGTGTCTACAAATCATTAAAAAATCCAATTTATCTTTCTGCCCTTCTTTCAAATATGATTGAAAAGAGCTCCTGGATTCAGAGGCACAGGAGAGGGAGTGAAGGCAATTAAAAGAGAACCAAAAAAGAGTGGTTGCATTGCTCTCGCTTCCTTAGGAAACATGCAAAAAAAGTTGCACTCCAAAATCTGGGGGAGCTAGAGAAAAAGTGCTTTTTATTTTAAACAAACTTCACTGTTGCTGTGGGGTGGGCTGGTTTTTGTGGNGAACCTTCAAGGTAATGAATTTGCTTATGCAAATTCATTATATTTATATAATTGCTTATGCAAATTCATTATATTTATAGTCATTATATTTGTAATTTGATGGATTTTAAAGCCAAAGGAGTGCTGCCTGTCTTCTGCAGGTCAAAGGAAGCTCGCTTGCAGTTGCAAGGGAGGCGTGCAAAGCACCTGGCTTGGTGCAGAGCTTTGGCGGTGGAAAGACTCCTTAAAAATTCCTAATTGATTCTCAAAATTAGGCCATTATGTAAATGTTTGTAATTCTGGGCTGCTCTGAGAAGCTTCATTAGTAGGAATACAAGAGCAGGAATTAATTTTACTTACGTGTAACGAAGAGCGGATGGGTCTTGAGGAAAGGCTGCAAAGGGAAGGAGGGAAAGGGACGCTTGTTCCCCCTTTACCAGCTCTGTTCATGAAGTGCCATTTCACAGGGATTAGATCCCTATTTGTTTTAATTTTATTGGGGGGGGGGTATCTGTGAATATATGACATGAGATTACACTTTTATTGTCTGCCATGAATCCCTCGGAAGGGTAGGACAATCTGGAAGTGTACAGCTGATGTTGTGTTACAGGGGTGCGTTAGAGGTCTCTGTCTCCACCAGTAATGACCAATTAATGACCACTGAGAGAAGCAAATAGGAAGTCAGGCCTACTTAGAGCTTTAACTCATTATTTCCTGACCACCCATGGGCAAAAAGGCCAATATTAGTATAGTTTTGTTTAATGAGTATTTCAGAGGAGTATAGGACTC
Source organism: Leptocoma aspasia (assembly GCA_013399835.1). NCBI lineage: Eukaryota > Metazoa > Chordata > Aves > Passeriformes > Nectariniidae > Leptocoma > Leptocoma aspasia. Next base: position 1,323,895 of record VXAX01004289.1, on the reverse strand, counting down.
ACTTCATGGTCTGGCAGAAGGGCTGTCTGGATGTTTTGCTTTCAGACTGTGTGATACCTTTATGATATCACATAACTGGAAGAAAATCCCAGATCTGTGTGGTGCCTGGAAGAAGTTTGTTCAGTTGCTGCTCAGCTGGTATAGGCCTGTAGGATTTCCAGGAAGACTTGGCACAAGCTTGGGTGTTGGTGCACTTCAGGTCAATGGAAGTAAAATTTCAGGTGTACTTCTTGTGCCAAATTTGCTGTGCAAAATGAGCCACAGGACATCATGTAGGCACTCTCACAGAGTGGAATTCATCACTGTAAACCTCCAGGGGTTTTGCTGGGCCAACTCAGTGAGAAAAACAAATAAATAGATAAGGTGGTGACAAAAGAGGTGTACCTTCATGTCTGTTGGACATCAGATTTTTAAACCAATAGTGAAATATGAAATGCTCATTTATTTCAATAATTAGGCACAGAACAGGGACCTAAGGAAAAATCTTGGCTCCACTTGAAGGTGGGGGTACTTCATCATTTATGTGTCTCTAAGACATACTTTGTACTCCCTACACTGAGTTTTATTGGTTTCACTGGGCACCTGGTCTTGTCTCAAAGCTGGATGTTTAATGACTGGTACTAATAAAAGTTATTGACCAATCAGGATGGCAGAGAAGGCTTGGAATTAGCAAAGGAGGCAGAGAAATCTCAAAAGAGTGAAGACAGCTGGGTGGGATTGGACAGGCAGTGGCATTAGCAGTGAGGGCAGAAGGGTGGAGAACTCCACATACAACACCACTAAAACCAGTGTCCAATAGTAAGACATGTCCCAACCAGCACTTGTAGGTGGGACCTACAGCAGCAAAAACACAGGTGAGGGGGAATATGCAGTGCCTGAGAATGCTCTTCTGGCTGCTGGGACTGGACTGTTGACACTCCAGATGCAGAAGTTGTACTACCAGGCATATTTCCCGACCTGCTGTTTTACTTCTGTTGATAGCAGTGGTTGCTGCCACTGGAAGCCTTCAGCATCCTCAAGCAGAATGTGTCCTTTATTTTGAAAAAAAAAAAAATTAAAAAAAAATCCTGCTTTTTTTTGCTTCATCCTGCACAGCATCACACAATGTGACAGTGTGATCCCTGCAGGTTTTATAATATGGGCTCCCTTTGCCAGGGCTTAGGGGGAGAATGGTGTTACTAATTAGCTTTTCTGTGTGGCTGCTGTGCAGAGGGGCAGGAAAGAGTAGGGGAATGTCCTTTTGTATTGCTCAGGCATCAAATACGAATGCTTTGTAATAACAGAAAGAAACAGACAGGGGAGCCCTTGTAAATACATTTAGAAGAGGCTGTGGAGGTGATGCAGATGCAGGTTTATATCTGTGGCTTTGGGCGGGAAGGACAATTAGGTGTTTCCATGCATGCCCCTCATTGCTGCTTTCATTCCTGCATCCTGGGAGCTTTGCTGGGTCTCCAAGCACCCCTTGAACCCACACAGCACAAAAATCCTCAAAAAAAGAAGGGAAATGACAGTGACCAAGGAGTTGCTTTGCTTTGGTGCCACAGCTTCAGGGAAGGAGTGGGGAAGTTTCACTACTCATCAGTGCTGAATTTGGGCTGCCAGCCCTGCCTTGTTAGTCGGGAATCAGGCATTATGGCTCTCAGCTGTGGTCTCAGCTGTGCCTGGGGAGGAGGTATTTAGCTCTTCTCCTCTCAGGTGCCTCCCATGTTGGGTGCTGGAGGGAATCTTGTTTTGCAACAGCTTTGTTGGAGTGCTCCTGCTTGGTCACAGAGAGAAGAGGATGCTGGAGTTAATGGTAAGTGAGTCAGGGGTTTGGTGATGGATAATTCTTATCAGCAAAAGGAGGAATGGGCTTTTTCAAGGCTGGTTTTGTGAGGCTTTTGGGGCTTTCTCGGAAAACAGAAATGGAATTTAGGTCAAATGAAGTTAGTGTGTTTGCAATAAGGCACTGAGTCCATGACCACTGGCTGCATCTCTTGAGTGGTGTGCTGTGGTTCTTTCTGATCCTCTCCACTCCTTGATGCTGTTACTGCCCCGCTTTTGCCTGAAACACAGGTGATGCCTTACACAGTGTTACAAAGGCTTGGTGTTTGTCTCAGATGTTCAGTCCAAAATGAGGCTATGCTCAAACTTGAAATGTCTTTAAATGTGAATTAATAGCTCTTAAAATGAGTGTTCCTGGTGGTGGCAACATTTCTCAGCCAGAAGTGAAAAGGAGAAGTGAAAGATGAAGACTATGTTATTTGAAGCCTCATATTACTGCATTTTGAAAGGGTTTATGGTTTTCTGGTTGCTCAGGGAAAAGCAGAGGCAGGACACAAACAGGCTGCAGGGAGCTCTGTGTGTCTCTGAAACCTTGCCTTCATTATTATGCAGCGCAAGTGGCTGTTGGCACAAGAACAAATTCCACTGTAAATTATGTGTGATTTACATGAGAAGCTCATTAATTCTCTAACACCGGATTTAGATGGTTTCATTTGTAAAGGGTGTCATTTTAAACACCGCTCGAACATATTTCCTTCTATCTGCTGACTCAGAGTGTGTGCTGAGAGATGATAAACAATGAAGTGTGTATGTGTTCATAAATACATGCACACAGACACACATTAGAAAATTGAATCAATTAGAAGGTATGCTTTGTGTTTAGCAGTGCTGCCTGTGATAAACAGATTGGTTGCTTATTTTATAATTTTGTCTGCCTCAATGCTTGTGTATTGTGGACCTTGCAGGTTTTTTTTTTTTTTTTTTTTTTTTTTTTTTTTTTTTGCATTTATTGGTGCAGAGGTAAGCCCTTTTAATTTTGATTTTTAGTATTAAACTTGTGTCCTAATGCTTATTCTGTGCTGCTGCAGCCTCATTTTAAGGGCTTCCCCTTCCTGGACAAGCGTCTGCCCTGGGTTTGGGAGCATCAAGACTCAGCATGAATGAGCAGTACAGTTCTGTGGCATAAGCAATAAGCAGAATATCTTTTTTTCTTTTTTGATGTATGTTCCTGGTTTTTCTCAGCTCTACTATAACTCAGAAGTTTGGCAAAAATAATAGTCAGGAGGAAAAAAAAAATCCCTCAGTGGAAATACTTTTTTACTGGGGGCTCTGCCTCTTGCTCCAGGACAGACACACCTGATAGGCACACCAAAAGTGTCCGTGGTTGCAACTCATATGTTGAGGCAATGTAGTCCATAGTTTCATTTAATGTTGCTTTTGCATTAAGCAGCATGACCCTTCTGCATTAGCTGAAAGAATTATATGCTCATTTTCATCTTGTACTTATTGTTTTAATCCAGCATCTGGAGCTATGTGTTCTCTGATATAGGGCTGATGTCAAAATTTGGATGATGGTGTAAGTGTTTTATCATACATTCACGTGCTGTTCGGGTTTAAGTTGCAGCTTATAATTATTTTAAATGGGCAGTTGCTCTTTAGAAAATCTTAAGCTTGACGCAAACAATAAATGCAGGACAAGCTGCCAGACTCACCTTTGAAGTCTCTCTGGCCTAAGGAAACTGTTCCTTGACATCTCATTACTTTCCTTCTCTTATTAGAAACAAATGTGGATGTCCTACACGTAGATTAAATATGGCCTGAATTAAGAAAGCTGAGTTAGGCAGCAGCAAAAGAGTAGAAATTATGCCATGCTCCACTGTGGTTTTGTTTATCAGGACGTAAGTCTGAATTTATTATTTTTTATGACTTGTAAGTTAGTGCAAGGAAAGAAAAAGGAGCAGTCATTTTTTTCCTACGACAATCAATCTACTGTTCCATACACATTTAAACAATTTTGCCACAGGGAAAAGAAAAACATGCTTGTCTTAAGTAATCTAAACATCCATGGTGGTTGTTCTTCTGCACGTAGCAGGGCTTTCCTTGCTCAGGGAGAATTTTTTTCTGTTATGTGGAGAAAGTGATTTTGACTCAAGGTATGGGAAATTGTAGGCAGGGTTTCAGTGGAGGAGGAGGGAAATCCTGTAGCTCTTGTACTTGTGAACAGCACGTAACAGACCTTCCCTGACCTCTTTTCTTGGGCCCCGAGCTGAAGTTTTATGTCATGACCTGTCTGCACCACTTGCTAGGAGTGGATAAACATGTTTTTTGAAAATACGAACACTGGCAATTTTTTTTTTCTCCAACAAAACTGCATTCAAGCTCCTTATCTAATTTATTTGTGACAAAATTGGGGTGGGGAGAGGAGGCAACCAAACCAAGAAACACTGTGCTATTTCCTTTGTCTTAAACAACTTCTCACAGAATAGCATGGGAACAGCATTTTGTTTAATGTTACAAGAGTTGCAAAAGTGGTGACCATGCTTTGCTCCTCTCCCCACAGTTGCTCTGTCTCGAACTGGAGATGTGTTGGGAAGGAGGTAGGGTGAGATATACGTAACCCATGAGGGTTATGGGCTGCAAACAGACAGAAATCCTATACCCAAAGCCAGCACATGGCAGAATGGGTCACTCTTCAGGCTGCTGCCACCCTGCATACTCTGTATATATAAGCCACTGAGTGTAAACCTTGTGTTGGCTTGATGGTTTTTTCTGTAGTGCTTGTCTTCTGAAAATCCAGTGCTTCTTCAGGCATAGGGTATGTTCTTCCTGGCTTGGTGTTGCTTTAGCTTGGCTAAACTTTAGGTCTGGAAAAGCATTTTGAAAATATTTCATGTTTTTTTTTTTTTTCTGAGGGAGCATGTTTAGGTCAGTTCAGTTTGAACTGTCCTAAAATGTTATACCCTCAGAGACCATTTGTGATTTCAGCCAGCTGTTCCCTTATAGACTGAGAAGGAGGCCTGTGCCTGGTGCAAATCTGTGCAAGTATTATTGGGAAAAAAAAAATTATAGGAACAGTGCCAGATGACACCAGCTGTTAATGGCACTCATTAAGCATCATGTTCTAATACAATGTTACTTTCTAGTGTAGGTGAGCCCTCAATGAACTCTCCCTTTCCTTTCCCCAAACCCATCATGCAATATACTGCCTTTATTTTAATATTCTAATATTAAATAATTTTAATTCTGTGTAAATTTTCATAAAAATGTTTTTTTATAGTTTAAAATGTAAGCAGAGCACATAGTGCTTATTTGTCTATGAGGCTGAAGGTGAGAGCCTCTTGGTTATAAACAGTTTCCATCTTGAAAAATATACTGCTGTAGGTAGGCAAGATGGACAAAAGGTGGGAGAAAAGAATTATCCTAATTTGACAGATCTACTGAGGCAGAAAGGGAAAACAAAGATCCCTACTTTTGTAGACTTAAAAGTCTACAGTGTAATCCCATTTGGAGAAACACAGTGGAACAGAGGAGTGAAACTTATCTTATTTCTCTAAGGGAAAGTTCCAAGAACATTTTTTAGCTTATGTTCCTGGTACATAAGAGGCCAGGCCAAGTATTTCCAAAAAAAAAAAAAAGGCAACATTCTGCCAGCAAACTACTCTGTATGTAGTGTGTGTATATTCACACACACATATATATATTAAAATAAGAAAAGTCTTATCACATCTCTTCTATGTGAGAATGTTTGGGTTTGGTTTCTGCATGGTACTGTTCATACCAAACATGTATGTAGGTCATTTTGTTTCCTGCCAGTGCACTGAAGAAAATCAATAGTTTAATGCTATGCAAAATGGAATGAGGCAAGCATGTCACCTGTAATATGACAAGGTATTAACTTCTTAAGTCAGAGAAATTTAGCTGGACAGGCTGGAGTTTTAATCTGACTGCTGCGTCAATAAATTTCAGCTAGGTGATGCAAATGTTTATAATTAATTTCAGAGTGGCTTAATTTTTGCACATTAAGNTTTTTTTTTTTTCTGAGGGAGCATGTTTAGGTCAGTTCAGTTTGAACTGTCCTAAAATGTTATACCCTCAGAGACCATTTGTGATTTCAGCCAGCTGTTCCCTTATAGACTGAGAAGGAGGCCTGTGCCTGGTGCAAATCTGTGCAAGTATTATTGGGAAAAAAAAAATTATAGGAACAGTGCCAGATGACACCAGCTGTTAATGGCACTCATTAAGCATCATGTTCTAATACAATGTTACTTTCTAGTGTAGGTGAGCCCTCAATGAACTCTCCCTTTCCTTTCCCCAAACCCAACATGCAATATACTGCCTTTATTTTAATATTCTAATATTAAATAATTTTAATTCTGTGTAAATTTTCATAAAAATGTTTTTTTATAGTTTAAAATGTAAGCAGAGCACATAGTGCTTATTTGTCTATGAGGCTGAAGGTGAGAGCCTCTTGGTTATAAACAGTTTCCATCTTGAAAAATATACTGCTGTAGGTAGGCAAGATGGACAAAAGGTGGGAGAAAAGAATTATCCTAATTTGACAGATCTACTGAGGCAGAAAGGGAAAACAAAGATCCCTACTTTTGTAGACTTAAAAGTCTACAGTGTAATCCCATTTGGAGAAACACAGTGGAACAGAGGAGTGAAACTTATCTTATTTCTCTAAGGGAAAGTTCCAAGAACATTTTTTAGCTTATGTTCCTGGTACATAAGAGGCCAGGCCAAGTATTTCCAAAAAAAAAAAAAAGGCAACATTCTGCCAGCAAACTACTCTGTATGTAGTGTGTGTATATTCACACACACATATATATATTAAAATAAGAAAAGTCTTATCACATCTCTTCTATGTGAGAATGTTTGGGTTTGGTTTCTGCATGGTACTGTTCATACCAAACATGTATGTAGGTCATTTTGTTTCCTGCCAGTGCACTGAAGAAAATCAATAGTTTAATGCTATGCAAAATGGAATGAGGCAAGCATGTCACCTGTAATATGACAAGGTATTAACTTCTTAAGTCAGAGAAATTTAGCTGGACAGGCTGGAGTTTTAATCTGACTGCTGCGTCAATAAATTTCAGCTAGGTGATGCAAATGTTTATAATTAATTTCAGAGTGGCTTAATTTTTGCACATTAAGCAAACTGGTATCTTGTTTTAGGCTCTGAAGCAGAGAGGCAACTCAGCATGAGTCTGTGTGTGATTTATTTAACAAGAGACCAGCTTAGGGACTCTGAAGTCATGCTTGGAGTTGGGCTGGTGCCCAGCATTCATGCACTGTGGCATTCTCTCTCTCAAATAGCAGCTTCATGGTGAGGCCAACTCAGAAGTTCTAGAACTCAGAAATTCACACATGAAACTCAGTTTATGTGCCTGTCTCATTTCTTTTTGTGGTGGTTTGGTGCTGGCATAACTCTAATGACATCAGGACTCAAGGAGTGACACTGCTGTATTAAAGACCTGGAGACTAACGGTGTTTGCGATACCATTTCTCATCCAGTCTTTGTCTGCTGCTAAAAGCTCCCTGTTTGATTCTGCTCACCCTTTTCACAGTTGACCACACATGAGTTGACCAACAACAGTTTCTGCCTTTGGTGCTCAGGATCCCAATTTATTCTTACACCCAAGCAGGAGCCAAACCTAGGTCGGCTCAGTTTCTGAAGTCAGACAAAATCTGGTTTATCGCCATGGGCAGGAGCTCTAACAGTGGTAATGTTAATTCACAAAATGAACAATCAGTTGTTTAAAAGGCTAGGGGAAGCTTAATGCAGTACAGGACAGACATTGTTGTATTCTCAGTGGTGCTGTGTACAGTTCTGTATAGGTTATGCTGTTCCTTGCCTTACCTTCATTTATCTTCACTGAACTGTGGCCACTGAAGGTGCCACCTTCTTGCTGGACCCTCTCCTGCAGTTCGTGTCTGATCTGCCCACGCAGAACAGGTTAATGTTTTATTTCTGAGTTAATGTGTAGCTTCTCTTAGAGGCTTTCCCAGTGAATTATAAGGAACCTGTGTTTGTCTTTAAAGCCTGATTCCCCCTGAAGTTGAGAGAATTATTATGGAGGAAAAAGGCTAGTTCTTAACATGCTACAAGTAGTTTCATCCCATCCCTCCCCTCCTCCCATGCTTTAAAATCTTTAAGGATCCCTAAATAGGCCCTTTTTAAATCAAAGCATTAAGAAGCAAAATGGTGCAGAATTATGAGCCAGATGTTGATCCTGGTAAGTCAGGTATGCCATTCCCTCACACCCACTCAGCTTTCCTTGTGGCATCTCCCCAAAGAGGACCCTGGGGTTGGATGCAAGCTGAGATCAATCCCCAGCCTGTGGCATCTGTTTGCTGAGGGTTGGAGCTGCTTATTGAGTTGAAGTTGTGTGAACTGAGAAACGGAGACAACATGATCTTGGGAGCGAGCCTGAATCTTAGGAACACATTGCTTAAGTGACCAGAAACTAAGCTGCTGTCTGTGTGCCAAACCAAAGTTAAAAGCCATGTGGGTTTCAGAACTTCATTTTTTCAAGAAAACACTTGTTAAAAAATAAGCTGCATTCAGTGATTGATTGCTTGTTGCTCTTGCCCAGCTATTTGTACTCTCAGCTTTGACTTATGCCATACACCTGAGGCCTTGCATTATAAGGAGTGCAGTAAGCACAGCAGAGAGCTGAAAATTTGGCCAAAACATTGATGTCTTGAAGTGCTGAATGAGGGATATTTCTGGAGAAAGTAGTGCTGCTCTGCTTTGTTGGATCAGACTAAGAAGGAGAAGGAATTTTTCTCATAGCAGTTGTTCCCCCTGGCTTTTTCAAAGTTTTCTTGGGACTCTGTCTGGGGTAGCTTTGAAGCTGGGTTACATTAAGCATTTTAATTCTCAACTGCAGGTAGGTGCTGTTCCATGTCTGTAGCTTGTACAGAGAAAAATTAGGAAATGAAGGAAAAATTGTTTTGATTTTTTTTTTTTTACCTGATAGGTGGTAGAGTACAGAAGGGGAAGGCTTTCCATGTGGAGCAGAGGAGGAAGATGCTGGGTGTGGAAGACAGCTGTGCTTTTATTTTTGTATTTCCAAGACCCCAACTTACTTTCTGTGCAAAGAAAGAGATAAGATGGTGGGGGCAGGCATAATTCTGGGACATCTGGCCCCAGTGAAGCTCTTGCTGGTGATTGGGTCCATCGTGAGATCAGCCTTTCTAGCTAACACATAATTACCGGGGTTTTGTTCCTCCTTTGAATGGTTAACATATGATAGGTCTATACATTGTTTTTCTCGCAGCTCATTTTTCCCCTCATGTGTGATTTGCAGGATTTGCACACTTGGTTTGTGTTGATAGTGTCTCTCCTGACAGTTCTTTGTATAGGAAGGTTAAGGCAGCTCGTGGGCTCGTGAAGACAGGAGTATTATGCTTGAGCCCAGCGTTAGTCATGCTTAGCTGCTTGCGTACTAATTTGGCACTAAATCATGACTTCTTTTGCAACTAAATGTACCATTTTAGGCAACTCTACTTGTGCAACTTGCAGTCAGGCTGATGAACCAGTCAAAAATGATGGCATGCATAGCTTCTCCCTTCCACATATGCCCTTTCTCCAAATGTGGTAGGAGAACTGGAAAATACAGCCAAGTGAACAGAAAATGCAAATTGGCTTCATATTGTTTCTGGAGCAAGTAGCTTTCTATAGGAGGAAATCTGAAAAATTTAGAATATGCTACTAAAGTTTGCATGAGAAGTTCTGCATCTCCTTACAAGAAGTGAAGTAGCGCTCTGCTGGCAAAGGTGATGGTGAAGAGTTACGTTGCAGTTGGATTTCTCTTGGTACTGAAACTGGATAAAAAAGGTAATAAATGTTACCACACTTGCTTTTTCCTTTTGTCTTTGGAAGATGATCGGGCAGCGCAGAGGACAGCATCAGAACCAAAGGAGGTTTTAGCTGTCTCTTTAACAGCTAAAGGCAGAAGGCTCAAGCCTTCTTCAGGGAGAAGGTTGTTCATCTTTCTATGGAGATGGGACCATTGGCTTTCTCATCTGCAGCTGTCTAGGTACTGTCTCATACCTAAGGGAAGTTGCTGGATTATTTTTTCTTGTAGTTGTATGATTTTGTCATGATGTGGGTTCTCGGTCTGAATCTGGTGGAGCTGAAATCCACTGACAGGGCAAACAGTGAGCAAACATTCAGGGCATCTCCTGGCTGACAGTTTGATGAAAGAAGTGGGCAGGACTGTATTTATGAGCCATTACCCCTTAGCTATTTTCATGAGCATAATAAAAGGTTTCTTTGATTTTTCGTTTTTGCCTTCGCTGCTTGTTATGCTACTACTTGTTAGGAACCCTAACAAGTACAAGAAAAAAAATCACTTATCAAAGTCTGCTACTACAGCTGAGAAGTTAAACCATGGACCTCAGTTGTCAATTTGCTGTGTGGTTTTCTTCAGTGTTTCTCTTTTTTACCCTTTCCACAGCTCAACCTTATATGCATATGACTATGATACCCATAGTCAGTTTATGGTATCCAGAAGAACAGCATGTTACTTACGAGTTTTTTGTTTTTTCAAATAAGATTAGTTAAAGATATAAGTACAGCAAATAGCACAGTCTGATTTATGACCATCTTGGGATATCCCCTCCCCTTCTCAGCTTTTTTGCAGTGACAGATGGAAGAAAATATCTTTCCAGTTTTAACAGTTAGTTACAACTGTGCACAAGGACAGGCACCACGTGGACCTCAGTGGGAAGTAGTTTTGATTTCTTAAATGTAGATCATGTTCTAGTCAGCTTCAGAAGAGAGACCCCCCTGATTGATATTTTTAATGAGCTAGGGCAGAATGTTAAAACTGCCTGCCTATCTACCTACAAACCCTCAGGGTAGAGAGCTAAATCACTGTGAAGCATTAGAAGTAGAAGAGGTTATCTAGCTAGGCATTTTCTCTGGTGTAAATGGCATTCATGCCTGTGCGTATCACTTTTTTCTTTTTAATTTCTCTATTTTCTTATAAAGCAGCATGAATGGCTATGCTCCGATCAGCAGCCTTGATTAACTCTTGTCTAGGTGACAGCCTGAAAACATTATAGCAGGCACAATTTCCTTGCAGGTTTGAGCCACAGAAACAAATTCAGTCTCCTTTATATTTTTTCTACCCTAAAGATAATGAAAGGGGAGCATATGTGGAATAGTAAGTGTGTGTGTGCATGGGGATATGTTTGTATGTGTGTATTTGTTGTATGGGCCAATAGATACCTGGGTGTACCTGGAACCTGAAGGAATACCTGTGATTAGGGTACTTTATAATGAAAATAAATAGAAAGCCTTTGATAGCAGGACTTAATGGAATTAAGGAAAATATTGGATTCTGGGTGATGTTTCAAAGTCATTTTCATCAGAATGGAAGTGGCATAATCAATATGTAGCTCTTTGGCTGTTAACTCTTCAGATTTAGCTGAAATCACATTAAATGGAATAGATTTTATTTGTGGCTCAGGCAGTAGGGTTATATTTAACTGAACTCTCTGGAAGTCAGCTATTTGGGAGCTGCCAGATCTTCACAAAGTGATGCTGTCTGTAGCTGTACCCAAACAAATCATGATAGCATTCTTCTGTCATTACTGGTGCAGGTCCTGCTTTATAAACACCAACTAAACACAAAAAGTTCTGGTGGTGTGCGTCCTGTTTGCTCTTCCTAATTTGCCCATTGATTTCTTTCCCCCATCTGGTCTCAGGTGAGCTTTGTTATGCCTTTCCTATTCCAAGGCAACTTTGCCAGAAACACTCTCCCTGCCATGGATTTGAAAACCTCTGCTGCAAGCAAAATTGTGGGCCAGAGTTTTGGGAACGTGAGGGTGTGGGCTGAGTTTGCAGCTGTGTGGAGCATCTGTAACCATGAGAGATGGCACTAGGAACAGTTGTATTTACCACTGCTGAAAATGACACATGTTGGTTTTAAGTTCAATATTCACACAGTCAGTCTGTAATAGAATCTACAGGTAGGAAGACAACAGTAATTATTTCTATTAACTACCAAAAAAGCTATTAATAGATTAACTTGAAAAGCCTTAGAAGCCAGTATTTCCAATTGCAAAATGCTCTGTAAAAAATTATTTTTGTGTCTTGCAAAGAAATTGCCATACCACACAAACAGAATCCAAATGAAAAACTGTCTTGTTCTGGAGATGCTGTTATGAGAAAGGCCTCCTATGTAGCATCTGTTCACACTTCCCACATATTGTGTAAATATATCCACTTCAAGTATTTAATCTTCCCAGAAGTTATACTTGCCTTTCTTCCCCAAACAAGCAAGCTGGAATCCTCTCCCTCCTTACAAAACCCACCTGTAGCTTGGCAAGCTACCAGATTAAGGTTGTTTGGGTTGGGTTAGGTTTTTTTTTTTTCTTTTGATAATGCTCCAATTTTAAATTTTGCATAAAAGCTGTAAATGTTTTGGGAGTTATGACTGATCTCATTTCCCCCTTTCCCCCATTCCCTAGGAACATTCCTAATAAGTTACTCAGTCTCTCTCTCTTCTGAACAGGGAGAATTTCAGCCATAAATAAGGCAACACTTGAAATCATAAATAATGTTTGGACAGCTTGTGCTGAGAGCTTCCCGAAGGGAAGGAATTATTTTGTCGTGGCAGTGTATCGTGGGGCTGTCTGGTATCATGCTTGGAAGCTGCTGGTGCTGCTTTGGAGCGGGCTGTTTCTTGTGCAGAGTGCCTCCAAGTATCTGGAAGCTGGGTTGTGACTCTTGAAAAATTGTCTTGTGGGATAGCAAAGTAAATCACACTGATGAGAAGAGAGGAAGGGGGAGAACTGAAGCCACTAAATACTAGCTGGTGCTAAGAAATTCCGTGCTAAAGCTGAAACTGCAGCTTTATCTTATGACTTGGTGGGGGGGAAAAAAGGCAGGAACATATGTCAATGACAGATTGCCAACCTTAGCATTTAATTCCGGGCATTTTGTGGGTTTATAGGATTTGCTGACAAAACGATGAGGGGGAAGGGTTGGATGGGATGTAATTTCCTGAGTGTTCTTCTTGAAGGGCAAAAAAAAATCTCAACCCATCTTCTTTTATTTGAATATATTAGAAACAGCCTGAACAATCGTAGGTTTTCATTAGAGTAAATACCTTTGAGTTATGACACTTTTTCTCCTTTAAAAGCAGTTTCCAAAGCATTGGAGAAGTATGCATAATTAAATGCTTTCCTTATTTGAACTTCATTGGGAGGCAGTCTATTTCTTTCTTCATCTGACACCTCTATGCTGTGCAGACTCGTGGTCTGTTGAAATGTGCGTGTTCACAAAGATGTGAAGAACCCCAGTCTGCCTGTTCCACAAAGATGTATAATGAGGAATGTTTTGAACACTTCTGAGAAGTAAGACAGTGAGGATATTAAAAATTATGCGCTGTATTGTACCCAAGTGTTTATTTAACAGGCACCGAGTAGCCACAGTATATGAAAGTTTTGTGTGCTCTCTTGCTTTGGCTTTTTGTGTCTAAATCTCTTATCTACCCATGAAATATACTTGATCAGAAAGTCTCTAACCTGCTTTTGGCATGGGGCCTTGACAGGGAACTGTTTTAAGCAATGCAATTAGAAATCCTGCTGAACTTCTTAAAATTTCATTTAGATACTCTGAATATTCTAAGATATACTTAGTGGACAAGCTGGAGGAAGTTATTAAAACTTTGTAGGAAAACCATGAAGCAATTGGAATATCATTTTTTTAGGATTTTTTTGTGGGTTTTTTTTTTCCCCTCTCCAGACCAATTCCTGGACAAAGGAGGTGGGGATTAGAGGGCTTTTTTTCCTTTGGAGATATGACCTGTTTCTCTCTTGACCAAGAAATAGCTTGGGAAGAGGAGAATGCTATGCTGGTGAAGGGCTTGAAGCACTTTCAGAGAAGGCTCTTAGCTATGTTAAAGGTCTTTTAATATTCACAAAGGCCCTTTTAAGTGTACATCAGTCTGCTGCTGTTTTTCTCATTGAGCAGGAGTACATGGGGATTTCTTTCAGGGTTGGGTGCCAGTTTGCAATTTTTTGCTGGGTTGCGATTTTTTCCCTTTTTGCATCAGCATCTAAGGAGAAGTCAAAGGCCTTATCTTTTGGCTCTAGATTCTCTCAGTATGTACTTCAGTATGTTTGAGGTTCCCTGCCATTACAGAAGGAATATATGTACTCTTTTTCCATTTTTTTTCCTGTTGCTGATCTAAGTTTTTGCAGATTGGAACCTCTGTTCTTATTATGGTGGGGTCTTCCTAACGTGAGCAAATTTAATACTACAAGATGTGTGTGGGTCTGAATTGGTTGGTGAATGTTGTAAAACCCCATGGGTGACACTTCCGGTGGAAATTAAAATACACTTTGAGCTCATTGTGTTCTGAGTTTTCTGAGCTGACAAACTGCTCCAACAAAATTATGTTTTATGTTCTCCATGAGTTACTTGTTCATTTCAGGGTTCATGAAATATAACAGATGGACAGGCCAGTCGGCAGTACTTGTAAAGCCCATGAACTTGTCTTTGCTGGTTGAGAGACTTGAAAATCCCCAGCGAAGTGTGGATGTTCATAATAATCCTTAGTGATCTGCCTTGAAAGGCTTGAGGGAGTTTGTCAAATTCTCTGGTAAACCGGAAGATCATATAACCAGCCACAGCATGCCATTTCTTGCAGTATTCTCTTAGAATCTTAACATGCTGAAATCCATCCCCCTCAGGCTCATGAGGGTTACAAAGCCTGTGGGGATGGCCAGTGGTGTTTTGAGGCTCTGTGAATTATGTCCTTCTCGGCTCCATTTAATTGGTTTTACCAGCAAAGAGTTTTTATTCTCAGGAGTCTTTTGTATTGCAGATTGAGTGACTTAAGCTTGGGTTTTGACAAAATGCATCTCTCTGAGCAGGTAGAAACCCCGAATTAATGAGCTGGAGTATGGCTCTTATCTGTGTAACAAGTTTGAGCATCACATATGTCAGCACATGCTGCTGGTTCATCCAGCTTCACGGCATACATGTGAGCAGAGAAGAGAGAAATGTGTGGCTTAGTATAGTCTGTTGGACTTGAAGAAAGGCAGCAAAGAAATATTTGCCTGCTTAGTCCTGTGTTGAACCCCTGATGAAAAGTTGAGAGCGCTGTCCTATTTGGCACGTGTAGGCAGGGCAGTTTGTAGGGTGATTACATACCTGAGTGATGTAAATATCAAAAGGGAAGCTCTCTTGCCTGCCTTTCCTGAAGAGTGCTTGTTTTAGAGTCCTGAAGTGCTAAAGACCAGGCCTAAAGTCCATCTTCCCCTGCCTGGGGCAATGACAAGGTAGCATTTTTACACAGAAGGGCTCCAGTCTACAGGCTGGTCCTAACTGGGCTGCCAGGACAGGGGGATTAAAGCATCTCCAAATGTAATTCCCTTTTGGAATATAATGGTTCCTGTGTTCTTTCTGGAGAAACATCTGCCTGATTGTAATCTTTTGCCTAAGACTGTAATTAGCAAATGTCTCATTTTGACCATCAAGGACTGAGTCCAGCCCCTTGCAGTGGGATTCTTTCCCTAAAAGAAACTTAGTGAATTGCCTGGCTTATGTGCGTGCACACACACACATATACATACCTTCTACACAGTAATTTGTTCTAAATTGCTGCCAGCTTTTGGACTTAGAGGGGAGGATGGAAAGGCCAAGAAAACCAGAACAGCAGAGGGAAAAGCCCACTCTACCTTTCAAGTATCTCCAGTTCTCTTAACAAAACCTGTGTGCTTGCAGGGCCCATTTGGCATTAATGCAGCCTTGACTAATATTTTTGCAGCTGGGTGCAAAAGAAGACAGTTAGTTTTGGAAAGACCTCCATGCAGAACTCTGTGTTGCTGAATTTCAAGTCCCTGAATTGCTTGAGTGTGGGAAAGCATGTGGAGGGCTATGGCTAAATGGTTGTCCCATCCTGGTGCTCTGGGCTAGGCATCCACTGTAGGTGGTGTTTGAAGACAATGGCATGCCAAGCCTAGGATGGCTAGGTGAATCACGAGATAATAGATACCTAAAAGTAGCTTGTGGCTTCCCCTTGATGCTCTTGGGGCTTTAACTGGTGTTCCCAGTTAAGCAAAAAGATGAGAACATACCTGGAAGTGTGAGGGGAATCCAGGAGAGCAAGTAATTTTTATTTTGCAGCATTTAAAACTGATGGATAAAACCTAACCAACCTGTTGTAGTTACAAAGTGTTTCACAGCAGCAGAATTGGTGTGTTGGATACCCTGGGAAGCAGGACTGCAATGGTCCATGTCACAGTTTGGTGCTGTTGAAGCCCAGGGTACCCAGGTGTATGTGGTAGGGCTGGAGCTGCAAGAGGAAGGTGAAGGGTGTAACAGTGCCTCCTGAACACTGT
This sequence comes from Leptocoma aspasia, assembly GCA_013399835.1. Taxonomy (NCBI): domain Eukaryota; kingdom Metazoa; phylum Chordata; class Aves; order Passeriformes; family Nectariniidae; genus Leptocoma; species Leptocoma aspasia. The sequence continues at coordinate 1,307,764 of VXAX01004289.1, read as the reverse complement.
TCACCTGCTTAGTCTGCAGCTGATAATTCAACCTTGATCTAAGTGTTCATGTTTACCCATAAAATTAATTTCTTACTGAAAACAGCAATGTAGGTACATTCCCCCCCACCTCCTTGTGTCTCTGCAGTGACACCAGCTCATACTGTGTGGTAATAGTGTTTATTTGTTGAAAGGAACAACCAGATTGAGAAGGAAGAGCTGTTTAGCTTGGTCTCCATCTCTTGCATGTCCTGACTTTGGGTTTGTTGTGTGTTACATAGAGGGTTGTGACTTCATGTTTGCCCCGAGCCCTGGAAGTGCTGTATGTCCCACCTATCTGAACTATCTGCCTTAAAGGTATTTCCTCTTAAGGATATTGTCTGCTTTTATTTTAGGTTTTGTTTCCTTTAAACTCTTCTAAGAGAGTTGCACAGATAATGTTTCATGGAATAATTTTTTTTTTCATTTGAGGGAATAATGTAAATGTATGCAAGCAGGATGTTATTGTGCAAGAGCTGTGATGTGTTTATATAAGGTGGGAGGGCTTGATTTATAACACTGAATATTTAATGTGAATAAGTCTGGGTGTCTGAGATCTCTGCTTCTTTGTGTGACTTGGCAGATAGAAGGGTGGCAGATCAGGTTTTTCTGTATGCACCTTGTGGATTTTCATATGCTGGTGTTTTACATCATTATGTCAATTATAGTGAGGCAAAAAGAAACATTTTTAATTTGGGTTTTGAAAGTAAAGTCCTATTTCCTATGGGAAATAGGAATTTACTGCCCTATTTGCTTGTCCCTGCGTTCTTCCCATTAGTTCCTGAAAGCAGCCCAGACCTTGTTGCCTGCAGGAGCAGTGTGTTCCACTGGAGTTCCAGCTCCAGGATGTTGCTCACTGGCAGCAGCAGTACTCCTATGTGTGTGGGGGGGGAGGTAGCTGGAATAGCCAGTAGGATAAACCAAGTAGAAAATGTTTTTAAAATGTAGAAGGTAGTTGTAAACTATGCATGGGAAGACTGATATTTATTTATTCACTTTAAACCTGAAGCTGTGTCTGCAGAATCAACATGCTTCTGATGTACAAAAGATCCCCACTGTTCCCAAAGCCAACTAGGGAATGTGAGGGAAAATTCAGGTGCCCAGCAGAGGGAATGCTCAGGAAGTGCCAGACTACTTTTTTCATGCCCCATTCCTAATGCTGGCATCTAAGGGATGAAAGGCAAATGCATCTTTGAAGTGTTGTTTTGGGGACAGGAAAATAACACCACAAAGGAAAACTTGGAAATTTCTGGTTTATGAAAATTTGAATTAATGGTTTGTGGTTCTACACCCCCCACAATTTGAATTCAAGACCAGGTAAATAAGTAAAATGTTGATAATGGGTTCTGACTGTAGAAAAGAATTATTATAGCAGGCACAGTTAGTGATGAAAGACCAAATGGTGATTGGTAAGCTTTAGGAACATTAGGGTAATGTGCTCTATCTAAATAGATAGATAGATGCTTTGCCTGGGCTAATTTTTCCAGGGATGAGTTGATGACATACAATCAGGGGATGTCAGAAGAGAAAGCATCCAGCCTTGAATGGCAAAACTCAATTGTTTTAGACACGATTGATAGTGGCCAGTATTGGACTCACCCTAATGGTTGCTAGAACTGTTAGATTAGCTATTTTTGTCAGATCTCAGATTTGGCCTGACAGCAGCAAGCATTTTCTATCAAAGTGTTGGTTTCTTCCCCCTGCTACCCCCCCATTCTTTTTTAGTCATTTGACAATAATTTACTACTTTGCTTAGCTTTTTAGTCAGTTGTCTCCCACTCCGGAAAGCCGGGTTTCTTAAGTGCTTCTATGATGCCAAGTTAATTGCCCGAAAATAAGTGCTTGAAGATGTATCAAGTATTGTCTCATCAGCATTCAGCATCCCTGCCAGAGCATGGGAGGGGGAAGCAAGGAGGAAGGTTTGAAGAAAAGAGATGGGGAACAAAGGAAAGCACAACTGTCCTGCAGATGGCCCTGAGCATGGCCAGGCAGCAGATATCTCCCTGGATGTGGCTGGATCCTTGCTGTACTTGTAGGTTGCTGAGTATCATCAGTACTGCAGTGTGGGCACAGGTGGGATTGATCTCCCCAGTCCCCAAAGGAGAGGGGGACTGTGCTTTTGGGTGGCCCCAGGCTTGACCCTTCCTAAGGCCAAGTTGAGGCATGTCCCTGCCTATTCAGTGCTACCACTGCCTCATTTTCTCTGCCTCTCTCTACAGCAAGGGAGGAAAAATGGCATTCCTGGCTTGTCATTGTGGTGAGGATGATTTCTAGATAAATGAGCAGTCTCAGAGGTATGCGTAAAATGCAAAGATACACAAGAGTGTTCGTGTAAGTTGAAGTGTGGAGAGCAGAGGAGAAATCACAGCTGGTGCCTGCGAGTCCACCTTGCTGCTGGTATGTAATGCAGTCAGCACAAGACTGGATAAAGCACAGCACCTCTTTCCTTTTTCATGGATAGTATGGGGAGGAAAAAAAAAGAAAAAAGATATAGCTACTGCAATGAAACAGGTTCATTTGAGGTAGGGCAGGAAGGATTTTATTGGATGAAGTACCCAGCAACCCCATTTAAGTTTGCAAGGGACTTTGAAGGAGCTGTGGGGATGAGGAGTGGAGACAAATGCCTGACCAACATGAGAAACAGAGGCTATGCAGGGAATGAAGTGCAAGTTGGGTCCTGCTGAAACCCCAGGTGCCTCAGCTGTGGATAGGTCTGTGGTTCCTTGAGAGAGCACAAAAATATTGGGGTACCTGACTGCTCAGCCCTGCTTGTCACCTTGAGTTGTGTTCCCCAGATGTGGGGAGAGGAAGGGGACTATGACCCTCTCCAGACTTGCCAGCGTTGCCAGGGCTTTGCTTTATCCTCCTTTGCCAAATACAGCCAGGGCTGCTCTCTTGGGATTTAACAAATCCCCTACTATTTCAGGGCTTGAGGGTATTGGCAGCGCTCTTGATCCCTCCTGCCCTGTTCTTCCTCTGACTGCTTATGCTTGAGCGCATTGGACTCTGCATCCCGAGAGATTTCTTGCAGTCTTTTCTTTCTGGGACACTCTGGGCAGATTTACTCTAATGATACCCACATTTGTGCCAGCCCCCTTACCTGAGCTCAGTGAGTTTTGATACCTTTCTGCTCTCCTTTAATCTGGAGAGCCACCCTGCTCTGGAGAGGGAGCAGACTTTAATTCTGGCTTGTGTGTTGTCAGTGGATTTGTTAACTAAACTTTAAATGTAAAACATTTAGTAAGTGTGATGTCAGTGCTTTTAGAGAACCTGCCTGGCTTTCACATCCCACTAGCAGGGCCTGCAGTCAGAAAGAACTTGTTCTTGCACTAGAAAATTTGATAGAGGTGTGCGAATATGTGTGTAGTCTCTATTAGTCACTTTGGAGAGCACACATGTTATTTGGAAGCCTTTTCTGCCTTTCAGCCCTCATTTTGAGATCAGAAATGTTGCAGTCCTTTACTTGATTAGGCAGGACTGAAAGTAAATGATTGCAGTTGAAAAGCACTCTGAAAATTACTTAATATTGCTTTAATAAGGGCTCTCCATCTACATTTGTGCCTTTTGTCAGATGCGCAACCCTCGATTAATGCCTCGGTCTTTCTTTACCAGTCACCTGTGAATGTTACCCCATTTATTGCCAGTGTTTCTGAAGGACCTTTTGCTGCTGTGTCTGTGCAGCTCTTCCATATCTCTTTCACCAAACAGGTTGGGGCTGGCAGTAACCAGGAAAGGAAAGGAGTGTAATGAGCCAGAGAGAGCCCAGCATACCCGGTGCGTAGATTCAGCTGCATCCTGGGTGATAAATTCTCACGTACACCTTGGTTGGTGCTCGCACAGTAATGTCAGCTCAATAACAGCCCTTCAGGATGCCAAGGTGGATTTTACATTTATAATGAATGAGATTTTTATTGTTGTTTCTAGCAGCAAAGCAGTTTAGTGGTAGTCCAGTTCTCAGCCTCACGAGAAGCAGAAATGATGAAAGAAACATTGCGGCATTCCTCTGCACACGTTTGATCCATCAATCACCCAGACGAAGCGTGCACTCCTAAACCATTATAGTGTGACATCTTCTTCTCAGACTTTTGAGTTTACTGACTTTAAAGCAGCAAGTCAATTAGGAAGCCAAACCTAGGCTGGGAGGAGAAGAAAAAACACTATTAAAATACTAACTTGACATGCTTAGGTTTGTTTGATAGGCTAACAGACTACTAATATTTAATTTAAAAAACCTGGATGCTGTCCAAAGCAAACTTATGAATAGTATAAGTCATATTAAAGCAAACTTTTATTAAGCACCAGCTTTCTCATAATTAGTTTGAGCAGAATTATACAGTTTCAGAGAAACTATGGCATTTCTTTATACAGGTAACAGAGCTTTCTGCTAAAGGTCATTTCCAGAGGGTTACTCATTGTGTGGTGTGATGAATTAAATGGGGGATAGAAAAATCCAGAAGAAAACCTGGGCCAGGAGTCCTGCTCCTGTTTGCTTCCTGACAGTCTCTTGAACATTAACAGTGCAATAAAATTTACCCTCTATGAGTAGTCACTGGGAGTTCCTTCAGGGGGGAGTGTGTTGGTTGCAGCTCTCTCTTGGAAATGCCACTGTCAGTTAGTCACTCAAGAACTGGGCAGGGAGAAAAGTACAAAGAAATGAAGCATTGAGTGGTTCTGAAATGAAAATGTCTGTTTAAATGGCAGGCCAAGGTAGTCAAATGTGTGTACTGGAAATAAAGATTTGACTGATGTGTGAGATGCTTGCAGCCCTCACATGCTTGTACCCTGTCCTGTTGTGTTGTGGATCATATGTGTCCCTGCCACTGAAAGACATAGAGTTTTGTCTCCAAAGATTTTAGACTGGAGTAGGATTTATGCTTTTGTCTTTCCTTTCATTAACTGTATTAAGTTAATTGCTTATGAGAGGAGGAACATGCACAGAAATATCCAAATGGAGCTAAGAGGCCAAATTCTCTTGCTCAAGCTGTCCTTGATTCCTTAAATAGAAATACAAATGTGCAAAAATACAAAATGCATCCCAATATAATTAGATAGACATTATGATGTGTAATTAGTGACTTTTCATTATTATTATTATTATTTTAAAGTTTTTGTACTTTCACAGTAGTTCTAGCGTTTGGCCTAGTAAAACCTCTGCAATGATCAGGGGCAAGGGAGGATTCTTTTCCTCTTTAGCATGTGTTTGTTTTCAATGTCCATGCCTTAGAAGCCACAATATGCATGTGTGACAAGTGTTTGTATTTCCTGGGTGAGGGGGATGAGTTGTGGGAGACAAAGGCATCAGCCAGAAGCGCTGAAGGTGGCCCTTGACACGAGTCCTGCAGCTGCTCCTCAGAGGCATGGGAGTTCATGTTCTTGACAGCTTCCCCTCCAAGGTCTTCGGATTGGCTCTTAATTGGCAAGCTCATTAGCAGGCTCGCTAACAGGAGGGAGAGTGAGCCAAATTTGTATTCTGTCAGCACTTGCTGTGAGGAGTCAGTAATCAAACAGCTTTTTTACAGTGTCCTTTTTGGTGTCTACTTCTAATAGCTCAGGTTTGTAGGTCTGCTATAAACCCCAATAAATATAACAGCCATTAATAACTGATTGACCGAAGGGATTTATGTAATCATGGGATTACAGCTGCTAATTCCTTCCTGCAGTCATGTTTCTGCATTTCATTGATTGGGGAACTGGCTGTAACACTGATTTAAACTAATGTCATGACAATGCAAGGGTGGCTTTAATGCCACTTGGGTGCCAAAAGTTGCTTGGGTGGGGAGTGATGCTTTGGCTGGTTTCATGGAACTGGAAGAAGGAGGTGGGGAATGATTGTGTGTTGTGGAGGGCAGTTCTTCCAGGAATTGCAGCCAACTCGCTTAGTGGTCATCTCGGAGGAGGTGGCCATGTGAGGCTGGAGTAAGCTGCTCCCATGACTATCCTGCATGTCTCCCCTGTGTGTCACCAGCTGGCCATCCCACTAGGCTGTGTCACCGTGCCCTTCCCCTAACTGGTGTGCAGTGGTGGGACTGACTAACACCATGGAAGTGCTATCGGCTATCCATGTATTGGAACGCATGTTCTTAAAACCCCTTCAAGTCTCTTCCAGAAATTCTAAGGAGTGTTTCCTCTGGGGGTACTGCCTGAGTGTCTTTCCTAACTGTCCAGGTCTCTTGTCTGAGATTTGACCCAAATTTTTCTCTTGAAAACAAAATTTTTTTTTTTTTTTTTCTGAGCTGTTACTGAAATGAATGCTGGTGGCAGGAAGGTTTGGCTTGCTGAGCANAATTTTTTTTTTTTTTTTTTTCTGAGCTGTAACTGAAATGAATGCTGGTGGCAGGAAGGTTTGGCTTGCTGAGCACAGGATGCTCCTGAACTAGTAATGTAGAAATAGTCCAGGTTGCAGAAGTGCTGGGATAGGGTGATGGGGATAGACATTGTAAGGCAGCTCTTACTAGGCTGGCTTATTGCTATCTGCTAAAAAGCTGCAACTTGAGGTAAAGTGATGAAACCTGAACCTATGAAAATGTGTGTTAGCTCATCAGTGCTTTTAAGTAGGCTGTGGGAAGTGCCTCTAATGAACCATTTCTTTTCCATCTTAAAGTAAATGAAATTAAGCTGAAAAAAAAAAGCTGAATAGAAAGCATCAGATGGCAGTGGTAAGACAGTCAGTGTTTGTAATGTGAAAAAAGGTCTCGATTCCCAAGGCATAGGATGCAGGTGGTGCCACGTGTGCGATGCCTTTGAACACCAAATGTGCCAGCTACATCTGAAAGGTATCAAACCCAAAACCTGAGCAGCAGTGAGTGGTTATCAGCTCTGTCAGGCAAAATCCTCTGTGAAAAGTGGCTGCTGGTAGAAAAACAGACAATATGCAGAGATGAAATGCTTTTCATCTGTGTTTCTGAACTGGATGTTTCCCCCCAAGCTTAAATTATTTTTTGTAGTATTTTTTTCTTTTTCTCAGAAAAGCAGTACTGACAACTGCATAGTTACTGTGAATATGAAGAAAACAAATAAAAAGTGAGCTTGCTTGGTTGATGCCCTTGCTCTCTTGTGTAGTGGTGCACAGAGCAGATCCTTTTGTGAAGGCTGTGGGTGATTTTCTCCTGCACCCTTCCATCCAACAGCGGAAACAATTCCCAAGGCTAGCAGAAGTCTTTGCCATCCAACTCTGGGAACAATAGCCCTGTTGTGCTGTATTGGTAGGCTTCAAGAAATGAGGCCTTTCTCAGAACAGGGGTTTCTGGACAAGCTGTTGCCATTTGTCCTTCCGCCCTGTTCCTGGACAATTGTGTCTTCTCTGCTCGGGCTTGGTGCATGGGTGAGCACGGCCAGGGGAAAGCTGTCCTTCCCCAGAGAGAATCTCACTTTGTTTTCTTAACAGCTCCACATGTTTCTGCCCTCCTAGGACTGAGCTGGTGTAAAAAGTAATGCCACAACTTTGTGTGCCTATTAATTTCTATCTTCTTTTTTTTTCCTTTTTTTTTATTTACCAGCAGCTCAGAACTGAGTGTTATGACTTAAATGTTGCATCTGGGCTCCCTTTCAGGGGACAGCATGAATGAGCAGCAGATGCTGGATTAATGTCTTGTCCTAATCTCCTTTTATTTGCAAATATCCAGTTTCTTGCAGATGGCTCTGAACAACAGAAAGCATACACAGCCTGCCTCCGGGGAAAATTAGGTTGTTTGTGGCCACTGCTGTCTGTGCTATAATCCCTGCTGGCAGTTTGTTCTTTTGTCACCAGAGCGAGGGTTCAGTGGCACTTTGAAGGCACAGCAAGGTGGTATTGGAAGCAGCATCCCTTTAGTCTCTGAAGCAGGGAGGTGGAAGGAGAAAGAGGAGGACTTTCTCTTCTTAGAAAGAGCAGGTGGTTGCATTTGTTTCTTCTCATCACCGTTTCACCAGTGCCACGGGAAGGGACTCAGGACAACCAGCTAATGTGAGCTGCTCTGCTTGTAGCACGAGATGTCTTCCTGTGGCCATGGGCTGACTCAGGAGCTAATTTCAAGACAGACTGTCAGTTCTCCATCTCTGCTGTCCCTAAGCTTAGCTGATGTGCAGCAAGGCAGTGCTCATTTCTGACTTTACTCTCAACTTGTCAGAGTTTGACAAAAGAGATCAAATTTGATGTGATGAATTAAGGGCAGGGCTGGGCAATGACTGCTCTCATGAAAAGTGGAGGAAAAAGCTGCTTATCAGGAGATAATTAATAATGAAAATCAAATTATGAGATTAATCTTTGTGACCTGGCTGTGTATCAAGTATTGACAACAGAAAAATGCAAGAATCTTCCATTAAAAAATAGGTGGTGCAGCGGAAGAAATGAGCCTGAGGTACTGTGTGAGAGCAGGGGTACCATGTGGTACTGTAAGATGTGTCACCAATAACTACACAGCAAAGAGATTGACATCAACAGTACAATGTCACATTTTTAGCCCAAAGTGGAATGCTTTTTGATGCTAAGAAGGCAGGAAATTGGAGAAGATAATTAGCTAAGGTACCTGAAGTAGCTTGCTGAATGCTGCCTACGTAATCTAGGAACCAGCTTGAGGTTTTTTTTTTCTTCTTTTTTTTAATGTGAATTTTTGTGGGTTTATGTTGTATGGGTTATAAAGAAGATCTCCTCTCTTTTTATCTCTTTGGTGGCACTGGCGGGGGTTGCCAGCTCTGCCAGCAAGGCAGTCCCAGGGGCGTTGTAGCTCTTGGGCCAACACACGAAGGTGAGCTCTGAGCAGAAAATGGCAGTGGCTGCAGGCACTTCAGGAGAGAATCTGATGATTCTTTGCCTTCAGAGCAAACAAAGCCCCTCACACCTTCAGTTTGTGGCTGCATGCCTGTCAGGACTGGTAGCTCCACTAAAAGTAGTTGAAAATGAGGTTTCTCCATCACTTAAACACCTTTAAAGGTGGGATCAGCTTAAAGCATATTCAAAGTCTGTGAAGTACAAACATACTAGTACTGTGAATTGTAATTACAATTGTAGTGTGAGACCTACTTTTCATCAAGTCTATCACGGCAGCAATAGCAGTGAAGCTGTGGCGGGACAAGACTCCCTTGTCACAATTTCTGGCACTTGAGTCAGGTTGATTAAGCATCCTGCAGGTATGCAGACATGTTAGTTGCACCTCTGACAGAAATATGTCTGTGCCTTGAGGCTCCTGCATCTTTGAAAGTATGGGGTTTATCTTATTTGAAGCCCAGAAATTGAAACGAGTTATGTGCATATTTTTTTCATTTTAAAAGCTGACAAAATCACTCTAATATGTAAGGCCTATTCTAAATCCTCTGCCATCACTGGATGCTCCTCCACCAGATATGAGTAGTGAATAGGACAGGTTTGACTGGAGACAAAAACCCTGTCTTCTAATATGATGCTTTCAATGTAGCTTTTGCTCCATTTTCCCCCCTCTTTGTTGCAATTTTCTTTTTCTGTAATTTCATTGAAATTTGCAAAATGTTTGTGGCTGCAATCCATAAGAGAAAAGCTCAGCCAGATGTGCTCTCACACACAGGTACTTCTCTAGCTATAGGGTGTGAGTTATCTGAGTGCCCAGTGCATGTCTTTGTCTAGGCTGGGCCCTCTGGCTTTTAGGGCAGGAAGGTTTTTTTGGTTAAATTAAAAAAAAAAAAGCTGTTTCCAGATGGCAATTAAGACATGTCCAGGGTTTGTGCCGTGACATTTTGTTCTGTCATAACTGCTTCCTTATACTGTTGCTTTCAGATCTTCTCATCTTTTCCTGGCACACTGCTGCAGGTGGCTTGGCCCAGGTGTAGCATCTCCAGACAGATGACTTGAGGATCCTCTTGAAAGAAATTTTTTTTTTTTTTTTTGCAGTGTTGAACAGGCTGTACTTCTTAAAAGTGGGTTAAGTGAATTTGAAATACCTCCAACACTTGCTCTGTGTCTCTGAATTCAGGATGTTCAAGGAGGCTTTGCAGGTGAATGTCCTCCTTGGAAGGAGAGATCTATTGGTTTTTTTGGTTTGGTTATGGATTTGGTTATCTATTTCATAGATTTGGACATTGGTGAATCCCCAATCCCTGGGGATTCACCAGGGTGAATCCATTCACCAGGGATTCACCCTGGTGAATCCCCAGGGGAGGAAGAGCTGCAGTATAGTTTTGAATGGGCATCAATACTTTGCTATTAGCTCCTTCTGGTTTGGAGTGCTGAGACACATCCCTAGGGAGGAAAAATATCAAAAGCTATGCTGTGGCGTGTTGTCTAAGCCAAAGAAAATAATTTGGCTTTGGAAATCTCTGCATGCTCATGCTGCACGGTGGGGTCCAGGCCCTCACGGGTGTCCAGCTGATGGCCTTCATGTGGATTTTGGGTGATTTGGGGAGCAGAGGAGGCTTGCCTTGTCCCCAAGCCAGCTGGGATTGGTGGCAGAAGGCGGTTTGTCCCTAGATGAGCAGTAACAGTTTACTGCAGGAGCAGTCATAGGCTGCAGCCATATGACCAGTGCTCCTTGAGCATCATTTCTATTCCTTGCTTTCTGTGGAAGTGTGTCTGGAAGGAATCACTGCAGACCAACCCTTGTCACTGTGGTGTAATCCCAACTCTGCTCATCCCAGGGCTTTTCTGTCATTCCTGCTTGGGAGGTGCATGCTTGTACTGACCAACGCTTAGTAAAAGTGCCTTGGCACTGGTTTGTTGTAGGGTTTTTGGCTTTTTTTTTTTTTTTCCTCTTGGAGCAAACTGCCACTGTCTAATAATACCAAGGCTGATACATCTGTAGTTTGGTACAACAGATCAAGGCAGTGCTGCCAGCTCTAAGAATAATGCTGTCTCCAAAGCCTGTGGAGGAGGATTAAACGGTTTTCCAGCAACCTGCTGCCATCTGTGCAAACCATTTCCTAAAATATGCTGGTAGATGCCTGTGGGAAGGACTGCAAGTCTGGTTTTGTTTGCAAACCAGTAGATTAGTCACCCATCCTGTCAGCAGGGTTAGGCAGACGTCAGCAGCCTAGGTGGAAAGGCAGGAGTCAGACAGGGCAGGTACAGAGCCAGGTGTGTGAGGTAACACAGGTTCCTTGGAGGTGGTGGGGAAGCAGAGGTGGCAGCACCAGAGAACTGGGAAGTTCTGAATCCTTGCTCAGTAGAGGTGTCTCCCAGAGCATCGGTGTCATTAATAAGAGATTGGCCTTTTTGAGCAGGACAGCAGTGGTGATGGTGGTGTTATCATCAAATGAATTCTCTAAAGGTGAGAGGCTGCTGTTTCTACTGGTTGCCTTTGAGCCAGATTCTGCAGCCTTTGCTTGCATTCAGCAGCTTGATTTTCTGAATCCTGTGGGTTTTGGGGAGAGCTATTGAGTGCTAAACCCAGATCAGCTTGAATATTGGTGGAATAATCTGGTTTTATTACCCCAAGTGATATATTGAAACTCTGTAATTAAAAGGAGGAGAGGGATCTTCAAAGCATCCTACTTTTCATGTCGTTATCTTGCCTAAGAAATGTGTCTTTCTGGGAGAGGTTTCCCACTGAAGTGTGCATCTCTGCAGAAGGAAAAACAAATACCGACTCTGACATAAGCTCTGTTCTTCCTTGAGGCCTGTGAGATAGCAGCATAAAATGTGACATTTAACATCAGCCTTTTCTAAAGGCTTCTAGATAATTGTGAAGGATTCTTTTGTTCAGACCAGTCACTTTTCACAGATCCTCTGAAAAAACTCTGGAGGCGAATATCAAAAGCAGAAACTTTCCACTCTGATCTGGAAAGCACTGCATTAAGAGGTCTGGTTTTAGCATTTGTCTTACCTTAAAACTGATAAGGCTTTGGACGTCTTGTTCTTGGTGGAAACTGGTGGGTTCATGACCATCAATTCAAAGCTGCTATACTGATGCTTGTCATACTTGAAATGAGTCAGGACTGTGAAGAGCCCAGTCATGAAAGTGATCCATTATTCTGATGACCTGTGTTCCTGTGAAGGCAGGATTAATCACTGGAGTTTATTTGGTATCCTGCCATCAGCTGTTTTATATGGAAATTGTGAGCTCTTTGAGGTTGAAGATTCTGGCTACTTAATGTTATACCACCTAGGGCAGTGGGGTGCAGAGCCAGGATTGAAATCTTCATTCAGCTAAAATTATTCCAGGGAAAACATTTTGGCTTGCAACTGGAAAACCCAAAAATAAATTCTTTCAGTCACAGTTAACAAGGTCTCTCTTGATGGTCCCAAGTACTTTTCTGAAGGATCAGGAAGTCAATTTGAGGCTTATAAGTAAACTAGAATATACTCTTCTTTCGAAAAGTGACATTAATCAAAATACAAGCTTTAGCACAAGTATGTCAGGGGAGCTGGACAAAGACATACCACAGATGAGTTGCAGAGGCATAAACAGGACAGAGGCTCCCAAATCCCTGCTCCTTGCCTTGCCCCTCCCATTCCATGCAACTTCTTATCACCAAGCAGGCCAGGAAGAAAGCTCCACTTTTGGGGGGATATGTCAGGCACTTCAATTGAATGTGATGCTTAACTTAGAGAGCTTGAATGTGTTTATGGATAGGAATTTTGTGCTGTCTCTCTTCCCTTGGAGATCTCTGATTTGCTGCTCTGACTGCTTTCTGTGAACATCAGGACTTGAGTTAAAACTGTTCAAAACCATCCATTTACATCTGGCTTTAAGCTGAAGTTATAAATACTCTGCTGGCGCCGTGAGAGAAAAACAAGCAGATTATCCCAAGTCACAACCATTATTAGGGTGGTGCTGACACTTCCCTGAACTTTCCTTGGGGGCTTGAGCCGAATTTCAGATTTGGGATCAAACCTAAATGCAGGTCAGCACAGTGCTGCCTCAGACATGGTAACAAAACCCCTTGCTTGGTGCTATTTATAATCTTTTAATTTGTATTCTGGCCTGCTGAGCTCTCTGGGGACTGAAATAATGGTGACTGTAACTTAGCTCCCAGCAATGGCCCATTTCCAGCAGGGTTGCTCTCTTCTGTAGCTATTGAGTCCACATTAAACAATCCTGTCTTTCCCCCTTTTAGAGGGGCCTTATAACATGGTACAAACACAGTGCTTTTAACAACCTGACCAGCACAAGCAGGAAGAAATTTGGTATAGTTGTGCTTCCACCTGGAAGGTTCCCAAAGCTGAGGCTCTGGCAGCATTGACCTTCCTCTCCTGCTCTACATACCATTTTGTTGAAATCGATAGGTTCTTGGCAGTGTGTGTGTTGTGAGGGGCTTAAAAATGGAGCAGAAATATTGGAAAGTAATCTGAACAAGGAATAAACTCAGAGACGTCTGTGGAGTAAGAGGAGCTGTAATCTAGTGGATTAGTTGATAGCCAGTGATTTCCTCTGTTGTCTGCTACCACTCCCTTAACTTTTTCTGTATTTCCACCTTCAAAACCATTGTGTGCCTTGGTGCCTTGTTTTATAATATGTAATTAATGGAGAATTATTTGCCTGACACGTTGGATTTGGCTATTACTGGTTTTTACAGCTGGGAAAGACTAGTTTTTTTTGTTTTAGCCTCTAGCACATCACAATTCTTTTATTTTTCCAAGCTGCTTCTCTCTGGATTCCTGTAGCCTGGGTTTTAGGCAGTCTGTAAGCATTGCTGTTATTCCTACCCTTCCTTGTACTCAAGGATATGTTGTTATAACTGTTACATATATTTGGACAGAACCCTGCCAAGGAATCCTTTCCTTCTTCTCCCATTATCGTTAGGCTTACAACAGTCCCTGTGCCAGGAGCATGTCTGAGGATGGGCAGTGCTGGGGTCTTGCTTCTCTGGCTCTTACCCCTGGACTTCGTACAGATAATCTTGTGTTTTCTGGAGGCTTGTTGGTTGGCTGCTTGTTTGTTTGGTTTTTTCCTCCCCTCATCTTTGGTGTTGAAACTGCTGTATGAAGGTGCTTTGTCCATTGGCTGCCTGGGGCTGCCTTTGGTCCTGTGGTCACTTGAAGCAAAATGCAAACCTTTTGGATGCACAGGACATAGGGCAGCAGTGTGTACCTGCTTTGAATGCTCATCTTCTCTCCCAAATGACTTGAAATATGGTATTATACTGTTTGTTTTTAGGTGGGTTTTTTGTTTGTGTGTGTTTTTTTGTGTTTTTTTTTACAAAGAATAAAGTTGTAAGGTTGTTGTTTATATCTGTGGGGCCTTTTATGCTTGTGAAATTATAATATTTTTACAAAGCATTTTTGTTAGTAGTAATATACATAGACTGAAACTGATGGACAGATGAACAAGAGCTGTCTGCTTTCCTTTTAGGTAACTAAAATAAGCTAGGGAAGGGGACTGGTTTAGGATTTTGAATTGATTCAGAAATTTCAAGTGTGCTTTCTCACAGAGGCTGTACCTGCAGCTAGCTGGCTGCCTCATTCATGGGCAGGTTAGTGTGACAACCTGTGCTGGTACACTGTGGTTTGTGGCACACGTTTGCTGTTGTCCTACAGGAGCAGGTTGAGATAGATCTTACAAGGGAACAAAGGAGGTCCTGCTTACCATGGAATTAGGTGTGTGTACAGATTCACCAAGAAATATGATGTCTTGTTTCAGAACAGACATCAGAATACCTGTTTCAGAACAGGTATTTGGGACAGGTGAAGTTCTAATGCTGGGTTTATGAGCAAGTTGCTGTCACAGGCAGCATTGCTCTTCTGCTTGCAGCCATTTCTGGTTTGGCCTGATTTCCACAGTTTTCCTTCAATCACAGTAGAAGCAATTTGGTCTCCACAAATAGGGCTTTTTATGTTAGAATTTATTATTCTAATTAAGGAAACTCATGATGTCCAAGATAATGTTTTGTGTTTGCAGCTCAGATCCTCATTTATTAATATCCATGAGTACTTCTCTGTTGTGGCTGAGTGCAGTTTGGATGAGACCATAACACAGCACTTGAAAATTATGAAAGAATGTCTGCTAAGGCTAAATCCTTGTGTCTAAGGCAGTTTTGTGGTGCTTGGGTGTACTGACCATTTTGGCCTTAAGCACAGCTTAATGAGGAGGGGAAAAAAAAATCACCATTCTGGTAAGAGGAGGCATCTCCTCTTCTTCACACTTGAAAAACCTAAAGGATAAAAAAAAAAAAACAATCCAGTCAATCCTTATGGGGTTGTGTGTGGTTTTTCTCCCTTGAAAAAATATAAATCCCAATTTTTCAGGCAAAGAACACTAATATTAGAGAGCAATTCAAGTACATTAGGGGATGACAGCACTGTGGAGAAAGCACAGAGAATCAAGGTAACATAGGCAGCATTTGCCCTACTTTTATGTTTTAATTTTTTAATTTGGCTTAATGTCAAGCATGGAGGTTCCAGCTCTTGGAACTTGCCTTCTGATAACTGCAAATTTTTTTGTGTTCCTGTCCCATGTTCATGCTTCTCTGTGCGTATATTATAAGCAGGTGAGTGGAGGCATTGCAGCAAGCAGGAAAAAAATAATGAAGTTTGGCCTTGCATTTGTTACTCTGGTGTTTGTGCATTGAAGGCAGAAATCTATGTTGGCTTTCTCTAAAACTGTGTTAAAGTAAGAGGAACTTAAAAGATGCAGGCATACGTGCACGCTGTTTACTGTCGGTCAGCGAACCCCAGGGAGACGTGTTTCATCATCTACTGGCTGAGAATTTAAAACCAACAAATCCCTCCCCTGCGGAGATAAAGCCCTTGTGAACAGTTAGTTCATTATCATAGTCTCTGTTTTGCTCCCAAGCTCTTTCCTTCAGAGAATCACCTATTTAACAAACCTCTTGTGCAGGGCCTTGGGAGGATCCGGGTGTGTTTTGGGCTGTGTGGGCTGGCAGTCGGGAGGGGAGAGCAGGGTGTGTGTGCCAGTGTTGCTGGCCATCCTTGCCACCTGCTCCCCTGTGGGAGGTGACCTGTTGTTCCCCACTGCGGTGTTGGGAACAGCCCTGGTGACACCATGGAATGACACCTCCTGGTTGCCTGCTCTCTCTGCCACCTCGCAGGTGGCTGGGATTTGCGTTCTGAGGGGCATAAGCATGGCCTTCTACACAGGCAAGAAAAATGTTTGTGTGCCTGCCCTGTGTTTACAGGGGTGTCTGGCATTTCACTTTTTCAGCTGATACTTTGATGTGTATATTCAGAATGGCTGTGGGACTGTGGATAAGGTACAGTGACTGATCTGAATTTTGGTAGAGAAGCCCAAACAAAACAGGCAGGCAGGTGGGATCTCATCAGATGCCAGAAGAAGTAGATGATATACTGGCAAATGATGTTTTCTAAAATATTTGAAACTGTATAGCTCTCATTTCCCTGAACATGGTTTAAAGTTATTTTCCCCTTACACTGTAAATGATAAACTCTTCCAAGGAAGGGAGCAATCATTTCTATGTTGTGCTGTGTGCCAGGACACGTTGGTACTTACATAAAGAATGAGTGCTTCATCTTTTATCTTTTTTGTGTGTGTGTGTGTCTTCCTACCTGTCTGACATATCTTTTTTTGACATCCTCCTACCTGTCTGACTTAATGAAGGCTGTTTCTACAGAGGCAGTCCTTTTGTTGCACTGTCTTCTACAGCCATGGACTGGGTAAAAATGTTGATAACTCTTTAACAGCAGCTGGAGAAAAGGAGTGGGTAGGAAGAGAAGCCTCTTTGCACAGAGTCATGGAATTGGGTTGGAAAATACATATAAGATGGAGTTCAGCCATAAGCCTAGCACTTCCAAGTCCACCACTAAACCATGTCCTGAAGAGCCACATCTACACATCAAGGAATCCGTCACTTCCCTGGGCAGTCTGTTCAAATGCTTGACAACCATTTCAGTGAAGAAATTTTTCCAAATATCCAGTCTAAAACTCCCCTGATGCAACTTGAGTCCATTTCCTTATCATCCTGTCATTTCTTAGCTGGGAGGAGAGACCAACCCCCACCTGGCTACAACCTCCTTTCAGGGAGTTGTAGAGAGTAGTGGGGTCTCTCCTTAGCCTCCTTTCCATGGGATAAACAACCTCAGCTGCTCCTCATAGGACTTACCTCTAGACCCTTCCCCAGCTCTGTTGCCCTTCTCTGGACTCGCTCCAGCCCCTCAATGTGTTTCTTGTACTGAGGGGCCCAGAATTGAACACAGGACTCGAGGTGTGGCCTCACCAGTGCCCAGTGCACAGGGACAAGCACTGCCCTGGCCCTGCTGGCTGCACTATTGCTGATCCAGGCCAGGATGCCATTGGCCTTCTTGGCCACCTGGGCACAGCTGGCTCATGTTCAGCTGCTGTTCACCAGTACCCCATGGGTCCTTTTCCACTGGGCAGCCTTCCAGACTTTCTGCCCCAGCCAGCAGTGCTGCAGTGGGTTGTTGTGACTCAAGTGCAGTACCTGGCACTTGCTCTTGTTGAGCACCATGCAGCTGGCCTTGCCCTGTCAATTCAGCTTGTCTAAATTGTAGGTATGGTGGTAGCCAATCTGAGGGAAATGCTACCAGCTCCCTCCCCTTTTGCCAACCTACTCTATATTCTATTTTCTGAGATTTCTGTGTTGTTAAGTGCTGTTGCAAACTTCTCTATGGAACCTGCCTTCCAGGGGAAAGGAATAGTTGACTTCTCCCTCCTCTCATAGACCAAATGTCTGATTTCACTATTGCAGTCCATCCAATGCTCAGGTGAAGATGATGCCGGGGTGGCTTCCCCTCAACTTCATGTTGGGTGAAGGTGACTTAATTTTTTCTCTCTATGCCTCCAAACAGTGTGATAAGTTTTGGATTTCATGCCCATCTGTGAGCTGAATTCTCTCTTGAACTTCCATCTTCAGATTGTGAGACTCGAGATTTGTACTGCCTATGGCTACTCCTTCACAGGAAGTGTTGCTTACAGGATGCAAACTCCAGAAGCAGATTTAATGTTGGAAAGGATTTTCGAAATGATTTTGTTCTCTTACTGCCAAGAACCACATGGGCATTTAATGCTCTTCCTAGTCCACAGGAAATGAACACCAGGTTGCCTCAAAGGACATCTCATGGGAGCTCAGTCTCTGTGAAACACTGAGAAAAGTAAATAGTTTCATAGTTTCTCTGGTGTTTTTTTTTTTTTTTCTTTTTATAGAATGCACATCCAAATCCCTGTTTTAAAAAACAGCATGTTTTTGTGGTATCTATTCAAGTGCTCCAGACTTCTCCTTTGTTTGAATGCAGAAAAATATGCTTCTCTTGCTGTAGCAGCACTTTTTTGCTCATGTAGCTGTGTACCACTGTAACATCCAGTTTGGTCCAGTGTTCTACCTGAGTGTGCAAACATGCACAGAGCTTGCATGGCTGCCGAGAAGGCCTTCAATTAATCTCCTTTTCTGCTGCTGTAACCTCTTAGTTCTTCTGCTTTTGTAGGTTTTGCCTGATGTTTGGTATTTCAGGTCAAGAACCCTGCCTTTTAATCAAGGCGGCAAATCACCTGGTACTTCTGGAGAACTGTGAAATAGTGATTTGCTGTCAACCTCTCAAAGCTGCAAAGAAAGTTAAATTCTTACCAGAACAAAGGGTGATCACCTTCTGATGAATAAACTCTCAGGCAGTTAACATAGTAACTATAATGTCTCCAGACATCTGTCCTCTCCCTTTTGCCAGCTCTCCATATGGCACAGAGTTTGTAGGCAGAGAGTAAAAAGGCCATCCCCCATGAAACGTGTTTCTGTGTTTCATGGGACCATTCCCTACTCAGCCACTGCCATGATCCAGCCCTGAAACTGGCCCCTGTTCATGTAGAATATGGTGATGCTTCATAAACAAAGCACTGCAGGGCTTCAGAGTCCAGGAGGTACCTGCTGTCACAGCAGTGTCAAATGCTGTGTGAAAGATAAAACTGGTTTTTAAGGAGATTTTGCCACTCTGGGAGGACAATTAGGGTCTTTTGGGTATGTGTGCTGATTTTGACTGGGGTAGAGTTAGTTTTCTTCACAGTAGCTGGTATGGATTTGTGCTGGAGACAGTGTCAATAATTCAGGGGTATTTTGGTCACTGCTGAGCAGCACTTGCACAGCACCAAGGCCTCTTCTGCCTCTCACCCCACCCTGCCAGTGGGGAGGCTGAGGGTGCATGAAGAGCTGAGAGGGAGCACAGCCAGCACAGCTGACCCCAAGTGACCCAAGGGATATTTCATCCCATATGGCATCATGCTCAGCATATAGAGCTGGGGGGAGACACTTTTAGAGTGAGAGTGTTTCTCTTCCCAGGTAACCATTGTGTGTGATGGTGTCCTGCTTACCTGGGCATGGCTGAACAGTTGTCCACCCATGGAAAGCAGGGAATGAATTCCGTGTGTTGCTTTACTTATGTGCACAACTTTTGTGTTGCCTATTGAAGTGTCTTTATCTCAACTCGTGAATTTTCTCACTTTTACCCTTCCAATTCTCTCCCCTGTCCCACTGGGGAGAAAGTGAGTGAGCAGCTATGTGGGTCTTGGTTGTTGTCTGGGATAAAACCATGACACTAGAAGATACCTGCTGTCATGCAGAGGGGCCACTGGGGGTGTTTATTAAGGAATTTTCCTTGAAGCTTTTGAGTTTAGCCTGGTGTTCCAAAACCTGATACGGGATGTGCTGTGCCTGGGGCCCACTGCATCTTTGTGAAGAAAAAAGGTCTTGAAAGTAGCTTTTGCTTTAGATAGCAGGAAGGATGTTTAAAAAAAAACAACTAGAACTAATTCAGAAAGAATGTAGGTAGGTGTTGGGATGAAAATTGAGGAAGAGCAGATAAATAAAAGCTTGGTTGTTTATTTTTAGTTGTTAACAGAGAAGTCATCTTTGATGTGCTCTTGCTTGGAAGACTTCTGTCATAAGTTTCTCGGGATGATGGCAAAAACTAGTTAGAATCCATTTGCACCCATGTTGCCAACTTGCTGTTGCAACGAATGTGAGAGTTCTTGTGTATGTGGCTTTCTTCTCTCATTTCCTTAGATCCTGAGCAGCAAAGAGATTGCCAGATTGTCTGATAAATAGTTCCAGGAGAACTTGGTCAGAGGGATTTTGTGAGCTCCTGAGGATTTGGGACTAGGATATATAAACATCTGCTGCTTTTGTGAATTGGCTTCGTCACCCTCTTGTGGCAGCAAGTTCCCTGGCTTAGGTAGGACAGGGGAAATTTCTTCAAGATGTTTTGATTTACTGCCTTTTAACATTGCTGGGTGACCCTTGATCCCATCTGGAGGAACTCAGGCTACCCCAATCACTTTGCACACTGTGACTGATGCCCTTGCTTAAGGAGAATTATCCAAGTGATGTGTTTCTGTCACACACAGGATGTAGGGGTGCAGGATATCTCCAGTTGGTCTGGTTTTGGTGAGCCAAGTTTTGTAGAAGTGAGGAGGCTTCTTGCTACCATGGAACGTGCGTCCCCCTTTGAGATTGTAAAACTGCTTGTTAAGTTAATCCCAACTAGTAACTCAAGGCGTGCTGAGGGAGACTTAGTGGGCAGCTCTCTATTTGTGGCCTTAAGCAGTGTGTTGGTTTTACACTGACTTTTACAACATGAAAAGAAGGGCTTGAAATGCTGATAAGGAATTAAAGCTCTGGATGCTGGGGTGGATGAAAAGCAAGGAAAAGGAAACACAAGATTTGAATTGGGGGCAAGAAAAGGGAAACAAGTGACTGCTGGCTGCATTGTAACTGTATTTTGACCCAAACTTTCTGTAGTGTCTGAAGTTCTTTCATACGTCTTTGAATAGGTCAGCAGGTATCATAGGTTGAAATCCAAAAGATTGCTTTATTCAGCTGGAAGGGAGAAGTATTTGAATCATGAGACTGAGCACAGGTCATTAGTGCAGAGAGGGGATAAAATAAATCGTGGGAGCCATTAACACAACAGTGATTAAAATATATCATAGTGGTGCCATAATTGGTACCTCGGCTGAGTGAGAAGTGAAGTACTCCAAGCTAGTTGTATTAAGTGTTCATTTCTGAGAGGCTGACAAAGATTTATGGCTTCTTTTCTGTAAGTCCCATTTAGTCTCTGTAGCACTACATCTTTTACTGATGCACATAAGAAACAGTTACTGTTAATGACTGGACCATTTCTCTGAAGGGTATGTTTAAAATCTGATTATTCTGGAGGAGAGGGGGAAGCCTTGTAGACCTTGGGCCAGCTTTTGCTAAAGGCTATGTTGTTTTAAGAGTACCTCTGTAGGTGCTGCTTGATTATTTAAATGCAGTCTGTCCCCTTCACTGGCTGAAGGACAGCAGCCCTGTTCTCCCCACACTTCTTGGCCTGCTGGTGCACTTTGAGGCTCTGTGATGGCTTCAAGGCATTCAGTCTCAGATAAAGAATTTTCTGCAAACCATTATTCTTTTTTGCCTGGCCCAAAAGCTGTGTTAGCAATTTAATGGCCTCTTGGTCAAGGTAACAGGCCCTGGACTGGGATCTGGAAGCAACATGAGGGACCTGTGTCTGCTCTGCTGGGTCTGAGAGCCTCACTCTGGGATCACCATGGGGGCTGAGCAGCAAGGTGTGGGGGGAGGAGAATGGCTCCTTGAGGGTCATTAGAGGCAAGCCTTGGGGTCAGGAGTTGCCGCAGGGGCAAGGGACCCTAGTGGTGGAGGCTGTGGGGTAGGACCCACACCTCCTGGGGATGATGTGCAGCCCCAAAGAGAGGGTCCCGGTGACCAGAGGTGCTGCTGCTCACCACCGGGAGGGGAGGGAGCAAGGCTAGGCAGTGACCACACAGGGCTTCCCCTGAGATGCTGCTGGGAGGCTGGGGGGGGTTCCTGTGCATCCCCTTGCTACCCCCACTGCTTCTGCGAAAACCCCTGAATCTCTGACTTGCTAAGGAAATCCCTTTGGAGGCGTCTGACACCAGGTCTCCTTGTCAGCACTCTGTGGGGATGTACTCTGCCATAGGAAAGCAGTAGTAAGGTGCTTTCATGTTTCACAACTTCTGGGGAAGGAAAAAAAAAAAAAAAAAGGTTAAAATTTAGAGTTTTGTGTGAAAAACTGTATGCACAACATATATGTGTGTAACTTGCATATCGTTTTCAGAAGGAGCAGTGCATTTTATCTGTCAGTACTTGCTGCTGCTGTGGTCTTTGAACTTGTAATCTTCCTAAACATCTCCTGACCCTCCAAGCTGTCTAGCTGGTATTTATTGTTTTACTGATGTGTTTATCCTCCAGTTCTTTTCTAATCCTGCCCTGGTTTTCACCCTGAGACCAGGGGAGCAGTGGGGGGAGGGAAAGGGAAGGTAAGTGTGTCCCCAGAAGGCTTTCACCTGGCTGGGAGGGAAGATGGGGACACGGGAGTCTCCAGTGGCTGACAAGCTTATCCATCTCTGGATGCACAATAAAATAAGCCCAGGCATTAATTTGGCCTGGTTTTGTCCCCGCTTAGCAGTGTGCTTTGTCTGTGCTCCTGTGTGCTCAGCAGGAGCATCTTTCAGTCAGGCAGTGTGTGTCACAAACCCATCCAGGTAGCCTTACTGAGTTGCCTGAGGTTGTCCTAACTAAGTGTTCAGCCTGATAATTTAAAGAAGGCAGAATAATTTAAAAAAAAATGTTCTTAATGTGTTTTAGCAAACATTTAATGCTACCAAGGATCCTCGTAATTGTCTGATTTTTTGACTTCAGGTTTTTGGGAAGTATTAATTAGGAGTTACAGTCTCCAGTTTTACGTTATGCAAGGTGATGGAAATGTTTCAGAAGGTGAAGGAAGAAGCATGGAAGTATAGCTCTACAGAATCAATAGGTTCACATTGCTGCTTGTTTGGTTAGTGGCTTCCCAGTATTGCCCCTGAATAGTATTGATTTAATTTTCTCACTGTGGATACAGCATAGCTTTGCTTTACACCACAGAGACACGAGTTTCATGTTTTCATTTCATAGTGGTTTTCATGCAGGCTGCCTTTGAAATTGCTGGCCTTAGAGACACAATTACTGGCTTTGTGAAGATGAGCTCTGGCTTTGCTGCTTATCCCTGCAATTGTTTCTGTCCTGCCTCGGATAACCATGTGGTGGTGTTCCTGAGCATTTCTCTTTGTCCCTTTTCTTAATATGGGAAAACCCTTTCAGGCACTCAGTGGTTAAGAAGATAAAGGAATGTGTTTTAAGGGTTGGAGCTTGCTCCATTTCACAAGAGCTTTGCTGATTTAAATTACAGTTAGAAAATGTAGAGCCGCTGAAGGGCTATGAGGACTGCTAAGTCCTGGTTTAGTCTTAAGTGTGGTCTGCAGGTATTCTCTGAAACTATGTACATGACAGTGATTTCATTAGGTAGGGTGAACCAGCCTGACTGACATTTTCACTTAAACTGGATAAAACCCTGCTGCTGACTGGAAGATTAGTAGTGAATCAAAGGTGCTGGCTGTTTTTGCAAGGAAAGGTAGGATAAATGTTGTGGGAGAGGGAGGCACAAGGAAGTCCTGTGGATCAAAAGGACTATGCTAAACATTTCAGGATTGACTCTTTTGAAAGACAACCCTGACAATCCCAATTATTCCTGACATCAGCTTTGTAGCTACCGTGTTTGCTTGGCCAGTGGTGCTATGTGTGGTAGGGAAGACACTGACTCTGCCTCTCTAGTACCAGTCATTTGTGGATGGGAATAGCAAGGCCCAGATTAGGTCAGAGAAGGATCAGTGAAAGAACACTGTGGTCTGGCACCTAGCTCATCTGAAAGCTGAACGCTGGTGAATGGATTTCAAGGCAGGATGGAAACTGCAGTATGTAGAGGGAACCGAAATGCAAGAGAGTCTTGCGGAGAAAAGTGCTTGAGTTAATTGTGTGGCACTGGAGGATGGCAATGCTGGAACATGCTCCACTCCCTTGATACTCTTCCCTGGTGCCTTTTTGCACGAGGAATGCTGAAGTTGGTGGGGAAGACCCAAGAGGCTGTTGCATTCATCCTTATTGCTGGTACCTGTGAGTTTGCCCCCAGGAAGCAGCCCTACTGTCTGACTAGCTATTCTGGTTTAATTGTGGCTAACTTCTAATTAATTATAAAGGGAATTCTAGGGAGGTCTGTGTCCTCAGCTGTTCTCCACCTATTAGTTCCTCTCAGTCTTGCCTTACAGTAATGAAAGGCTTGAACTTGAAAAAATGCTTCTGAGGGAAAAGTCAGTGGGTTTGGGACTGAGCCCCGTGGGGCAGAGGTGCTAGGTATTTAAATGGTGGAGCATATGCAGGCTGAAGTACATTAGGTAGCGGGAAAAAGTTGACCTGAAAATGTGTGTGGATTTTGCACTGGAGGGAGGGACTTGCCCTTTTCCTGAGGGAAGCACAGCAGGAATGGGGGGGAATCAGGGATGTGGAGAGCTTTCCAGCAGCAGCCCTCATTTTCAGCAGCATGGTGGTTCTCCGCTCACAGAAGACTGCCCAGTGGTCTGACCATTTTATGCAACAGTGATCTGAGTCATCACACTGCACCTATCTTCTCTGAGTAGAGGGAAAATTGCTTTAAGTTATTGGCAATTTTGAGGAGGGGAAAAAAATCCACGGTTACTATTTTCTCCAGCAAATTGACTTTCTTAATCAAAATCATGTATCAGCCAGAATGTTTCAACAAATCTAAAATCTTCTGTTAAGAGCACCTTAGTTTCTTAAAATGAAGTGCCATGGATTGAAACCTTATCAGAAAAAGTAATTTCTAACTGAGTAATAGGAAAACCTAATTTTTATAAAATATTGAAATTGATAATTATTTTCAGGAAAATGTAAATTTCAGAAAAAGTCATTTGGATCAGAAATGCTTGGGTAAGAGCAAATCTCTATCTTTTGTGTTCTGAAGGGAGGGCTTACTTAATTTTAATTTTAAAGGAGGAGATACAGGTAACTTTGTCAGGACTTCCTTGATATATGCAGGTTGGTTGAGAAGTCCTGACATACCTAGTCATGTGAGCCAGAGATCTCTGGTGCCTCAGAGTGAAATTCAGTTCTAACCCAGCATGATTTTCTTGTCTCTGAGTTGATTAACTCCTTTCTCTTCAGGTGATGGGACTTGTAAAGACCTCAGGCTTGTAAAACCACCTGATTTTCTTGTGTTTGGAGTGGACTGTGTTCGTCTCAATATTGGAGTTTTTTAAAAACAAGGACAGTTGCTGAAGGGGGTGAACTCCTAGAATTTTCCCAGCCTCATTAACATGAAAAGGCATTTTTGTTTCCCGCTGTCAATATCTGACTGTTGCACTCAACAAGACCCTCGTGGGTGAAGACTCAACCTGTGACAATAGTGGAGTCCTTGCCAAACACTGCTCTCTCCCTCTAACTGTGACAAGGTGCTTGTTTGGGTCATCTGTCCCTCCCTTCGCTCTGCCAATCTGAGCCCCACATCAGTGGGTTTAATTCCTAATGTAGGAAGAAGAAATAATGCATGAAGTCTGATAAATTTCTGATAGCAAACTGTCCTGGCCTGCTCTCTCACCCTAAGGCTATCTACAGCCTGAAATGTGGCATGAAGTGCTTTGGCTTTTTACATGCAGATTCTGAAGCATTTGATGTTAAATTGTTCCTGGTGATCGCATCCAATTTAGGAATGCTGTTTCTGTTTTCTTCCATAATGAGACAGCCCTGGCTGGGACCTCGGTCTGTGGGCTTGTGTGTGATGCACTGCTGGACTGAACTGGCTGTGTTTGCACTGCAAGTGAGCTTTGGGCAAAGGCAGTGTTGGACTGTGTGGTCAGAGGGGACACCGATGCCAGGGGGCAACCTACTCCTTCTTGCTCTCAGAAAACAAATTTGAGTCTGCTCTCCATATTTCTGTAACCAGTATAGGCAAAGCTCAAGTAAAAAAAAATGTTACTTTGGGGAAAATTAATTTCAGATGTTGAGCTTTTTTCCTTGATGGTGAGTTTGGATCTTGATTGTAAGAAGGTCTGGATCTTGCTCTTAGCTGAAATACAGTTCTCTTTCAATTCAGGCACTGCCTCTTTGGGGTCCCCTTGCTTTGGAAATGAAACTGATGTAAATGGAAGGTAAGCAATGAATGAAAGGATCCTAATGTTAGATTTTTAGCCATCAGTTGGCTCTCTTACATTTGATAGATTTTCCCATCACAGGCAATCTGTGTTCTTGCTTGCTCAGATCCGTGCTGATGCCAAGTGCTAAACAATGCCACTATCTATCTTTCTGCACAATTTGCCAATTTTGGTTACTTTTGAAGCCCAGTATTATGCTTTAGCCTTGTGAATCTCCCTTATATGGAGAACAAAATGAACAGAAGAGTGATTTCTTTAGCAAAATATTTAGGGTTGATGTCTCTGTTTTTTATCCCCTTGTTTTATAAAATACAGTGCTTAGTCCACTTACAGTAAAGTAAGTCAAAGTAAAGATGCAGTAAAGAGTTGTTGTTTGTTGTTTACAGTGAATTGCCTTTCAGATAATCAAATGAGGTACTTTATTGCAGTTTCACTTCCAGCTATGACCTTAAATAACAAAGGTTTTACTTGCTGCTTACTAGGCTTAGGGTGATGTTTTCAAAAGCTCTCTCTTGATTGTACATCTTCCTTCAACAATCAGCAGGATTTTGCCAGTGACCTCAGATGAGCTAGCAATAGAGCAGCAGTGCTTTGGAAACCT
Organism: Leptocoma aspasia; assembly: GCA_013399835.1. Lineage (NCBI taxonomy): Eukaryota > Metazoa > Chordata > Aves > Passeriformes > Nectariniidae > Leptocoma > Leptocoma aspasia. The sequence continues at coordinate 1,281,283 of VXAX01004289.1, read as the reverse complement.
TCTCCTGCAGAGGAATGAGAAATGGGGTCTTTCTTTCACAGGGAACGTTGCAGGAGTTACCAAAATTCTCGCTCTTCCCCCCAAATTCATGTTGCCTATCAAACATAGCTACATTTTGGTATTTACAGAGTCCCTAGCAAAATATCACAAGAGACAGGCCCATGCACCAGATTAATTGTCTTACCTTCTAGTGGCCAGAGGTGCCAAATTTCTTCTTTGGAATTGAATATGACTCCTGCAATTAAATTACTCCTCGACTACTGAGACATCTCACTTTTTATCTAGGTGGAAGCAAGGCATTAAGAGCAAAATCAGAAGTGGACTTGCATACCACAAATAAAGGTGTTACTGCAAATTTTACAGCTGTTATACTCAGATATATGGAAATGAGGTTATTTGCTGTTTCCTTATAAATAATGGAAGCTGGATAATTAAGTTCATTGCAAGTTTCTAGTGGTACAGCCAATCTGACTGTATTGGATGGTATTTCATTTTGCCAGATAGCTGTGACTGAGTGAAATGTTTAGAATCTTTTCTTGATTATTCGAAATTCAATGCATACTTTAAAATTCAGTGTAAAATGTTATAGAAGTTTGTTGCTTCAGTTGGACAAACTACAAATGAGAGCATTGTTATTGAATGCAGTCACCCTCATCCTGCAATAGTTTAGCTAAAAGATGAGTTGCAGTCCCATGATTTCAGAGGGAGTGTCAAGTAGGACTCCCAAGTTTAACTGGGGGGCAAAGGTATTGAAGAATTTTCTGGGTTTAATCTGGGGTTTCCCCCCTTCCCTTTTTTTACATGACACTGCATCATTTTCTGGGACTTAAGATAACTTCCTGTGGTAAATCCTGCTTTCAGTTTTCTGGTGTCCCTCTCAGTGGTTGTTACTATGTAATAGGTCATTAAGAAATGTGTTTGAAGCTTACAGAGGCCAGGTGCATGTTATGCTGGCAAATTTCACAAGAAGTGCCTTTTCTCTTTGGGTGGTTGCTACTGATCCTCAGCTATGAGGCATGAAAAGAGGACAAGTGTCTCGTAGTCCTTACTCAGCACCCAAGACAATTCTCTTAAAAAGCACGTTTGTCCTGGTTGTCCTCACAATTAATTTCTGCTAGAAAGCACTCAAGGAATTAATTAATTTTAGCCTTTCACTCATCCAAGTATTTTACTGTTTAAAAACTTGATAGTACCCATTAAAAAAGCACACATGCTTATTGGAGTAAGATTTTCTTCTGCAAAGCTTGCTTTTCTTTTGCAAAAAGCAAGCATTTGGCTTTTAAAAATACTTTTTGCAGGAGTTAAGGTGCTAGTCACTTTGGAGAAGAGCTGGTTACCATATATATTGTGATAATGCCAAGTTGGGATGTGAGAGCAGAAGCTTCAGCTGGAAGCTCCTGGTGAAATTCCATCCAGGTTTAAATGTTCTGTTTAGTTAAGATCCCTCTTGTAGTTTCAGCTGGAAATATCTGGCCTTTGTTTCACTTCAGAAGGAAAGAGTGTGTGTGATCTGTATTATATAAATATTTTATCCATGCAGAGCTTCTCATATAAAATGTTTTCTTTGTAGTACCAAGAGAAGTGTTGACTCTCAGCTGTAACGCAGTGTCCCTTTCAGATTTGAAGTCACTGTTGTGTGTAGTGATGTGATGCTCCTCATTAGGAAGGAGATCAAAAAAAAGTTGCAGTCTTTCAACTTGTGTTTGAGGGGTATTTTCCCTAGGGGGGTTGGAGTGGGTGCTGTTCTGAAGGGCTGCTTCTGTAGGGGTTAAGGAGATGTTGAGTATTTATGACTGGTTATCAAATGGAAATGAAAGTGGTTCTCTAACTGGCTGAAGCTTGATTTCAGGGTTGAAGGGCACACATAGAAATGCCCAGCCCCCCTCTCTCTGCAGCTCTATTCTCTGCAAATGAGTGTCTTCATGCCATTCTTCGTTGTTTGGATAATATGAAGGAGGAAGGGATAAGGAGGAAGAAAGCTGTTTTTTACTGTGAGAATGCCCAAGACCTTTCATAACAAGGCTTTGGGTGAGATGGTGACCTCTGTTAGTACAGTATAAATAATAACGAAAGTATCTGTGCAGAAAATGAGTGCAGTAATTAAATATCTTTCTTTTTATTTTCCCCTCCAAAGATCAAAGCGGTTCGACTCTTGATTAATGCTCAACAGAATTCATTAACATAGTAAAATGTGGAAAAACAGGCTATTGGTTATTACTCCACAGACATTTGCTTTAGGGAACTATAAATACTTTTTGTTCAATAATTTGACCTATTGCTTTTGCTGTTGTTTCTGTGAGTGCAACTCACTCGAGAATACCACACCTAGAAATTTGGATGCAACCTTTATTCTTCTGTATGCGTTTTTTTTTTTTTTTTTTAAGTGATGCAGAATGCTGCTTCTGTGTTCCTTCGTTACTTTCCCAGGCAGTGTATGCAGGGCTTTGCTTCGCTTGCCCGCTCTTTTCATATGACATCAAGTGTTTATTTTTCTCCTAGCAACCTACTGGGCTGCTCTTTGTCTCTAGGTCTAAAAAGAAGATATTTTTCTTTTTTTTCCTTGTAGGTATGAATGTTTAAGGTTGGCTGCTTGTGTTGAAAAATGTGACAAAATTTCTCACCTATTTTTGAGGTAGCTCCAAAAGAACAAATTCTAGGTAAGATTTTTTCCAACACAGCAAAGTCAGGAGTTTTTCATAGATTTTACTTCAATCCAGAGTCTTTTTTAATTTGCATAATTTGCTTGAATAATGTAGCCCTCCTAATATTTTCCAAGCCACTTACACTTAACTAATCACTTACACTTATCTTCAGCATAAACCTCATTGATTTTATTTCTCATTGAAAACATCAGTGGTAGCAAATACAATCCTATTGGCTTGCAGTCTATTAGAAATAAAATTATATTAAATGTCTTGTGGGGTGTGAAGAGGTTAAATCAAGGAGAGTCATCTGAGAAAGTCATCCTGGTGTGCAAAACATAAATCTGGTTTATATTTAAACTACGTGTCACCCACCAGCTAAAAATAGCAATGATCATTAAAAGCCAATTTGCTGCTAAACATTAATAGACATTTATTACATCATAACAGATCTGAAAGACAATTAAACGTACCTTTTTCCTAGATAACTCTCCTTTAAAATTGTGTTACTCACCTGGCTTTTGCCATTAATCTCATTTACTAGCGATTTTTGTTCCACTTGCTATTGTAGAGGTATGTATAGAGTTGTGTGTAAGGTGGTTTCTTGTTATTCTAAGTCTTTCAAGAGCAGTACGTTTTCAATGGGAAAAGTTATTATCCCTCCTTGTACTGCCTGTTGACTTCCTAATCAGCACAAAAAGTGAAGGAAATTTACACTTTCTTAGAGCAAAACAAGTAATATCTGCTACGGTCCATTTGAGAAGAGAACACTAAGCAAGAGCAGGATAAAAAAATCACACTGGATGCACGTTTTACACATAGGAAATAGTTTACAATTTCTTGCTGTTTTCATTGCAATTCGTCAGTCAAGTGGTACCTTTTCCCTCTTCTATTACTGCATGTAGTTGTATTTGCAAGTAGTGGCTGGAGCGAGTCAAAGGCTGAGGAAACCCTGCACTGTCAAAAGTACTGCTTCCTACAGGAAATACAGTCATGATCCTGGTATTTTTGGTTCATGGTGTTGCTGTCTGTCAGGTCCCATGAAACAAGCCATCAAAGGTGGGCAGGGGGGGCAAGGCTTTGTGCTTCAGCTGGGCAGGCTCAATTCTCTGTAGCTGTTGATGTTTTTGACTGTGCTCTTTAACCTTCATAGCCAAAGAGCTGTGGGGCCAGCTGGGCTGTGAAGGAGAGTGCCCCAGGGTGGGCACAGGTCAGCCCTTTCCTCCTTTTCTGAACTCCAGGGCTCACAAAAAGTGGTCCACTGTCATCTTTGTAAGTAAGGAACTTCTCTGACATAATGCTGCTTTTGGGGGAGCAAACAGCTGTTCCTGGCTGCTTGCTGGTTCCATAGAGGGAAGGAGGCCACTAACAGGAGCTCTGGGCTGCCTGCTGATGGATTCAGGCAAAAAAGAAATGGCTCCTCCCTGCATTCCCCTGCACACCTCAGCAAGAAATCCCATCCTTCACTACAGTGAAGGTAAATGTCACTAAACTCTTTCTCTATGTATATCTGCAGCTGCTCATCAGTCTGGAGCAATGCAATTTAAAGGGGTCTTTTGCTGCCAGGAAGAGGAAAGGAAGAAAATTAAAGGTGGTATGAAGGAGACAGCAGGAAGGGAGAGATAGGGAGGATAAATGAATACCGAGAAGTATTTTAAAGGCTGCATCCAGAGGCATTTAGGAGCAGTCCTCCTCTGGTCCCAATATCAAACATTGCTTCCCCTCTTTGAGCTCTCATGGAATTTTCTGTCACTTCCTTTGGCTAATTTTCTCCTTGGAGGCTGTCACTTCCTCACGTTAAAGCAAGACCTGGTGCAGGATCTGTGCCATCACAATTACAGTCATGGTAAGGCTCTTGAAGAAATCGGGGCAGGATGTGTGGGAGAGGTGATGCCTCCAAATATAAGCTGAGTTTATGGTAGTGAAGGGAAATTAAAATTATGCTGACCCTGGTGATAAGCTTGTCTGCATTTTCAGTGCACGCACCACACATGTTTTATTTGTCACAGAAGAATGCCGAAGGCTCTGTGGAATGCAAATAATCATTGCAAGAGTATTGTCAGACCCAGACTTTCAACATCCTGTATCATTCACTGGGAAAAAAAAACCCCAAAAATGATATTTGATTAAAAGTCGTGCAAATTTCAAATATGTTGAATTATGTTTATTTACCACTGGTTTACCGAGGCTCTGAGCTGTACTTGGGTCCTATTTTTAAGCTTCTGTCTGCAAGGAGAAATTTACTTGAAAAGAAAGCTGAAATTTTTATTATTGCAAGGAGCTGCCACATATTGAGTTTTGCAATGAAATCATAACTGTTGGCAATACTGTGAAGAGAGCTTGCTTATGCATTATTTTCCCTCCATAAAGACATGCTATCAACTAAAACATTTGAAGAAGATGGGTGTATTATGTAGCTATAATAAATTTTTCAGAAAGATCTAACACCTCCCTGAAATTTTTCAGAAGATTGTTGCAGTGATTGCTGTGTGTGGTGATGACATAGGACTGTTCCAGGTGGTCAGAAGTTTATGGTGCTGTGCAGCCTGTGTGAAGAGCTGCATAGCTTTTCCCAATACTTAAAGGTTTGTTTTTTTTTTGCCCTGATAGGTTTGGAGTGGAGGGACTGACATGTTTCTTGCCAGCTGTGATCTGCTTTAGCAGGTGGTGCTTAACCAGTGAGAGTACCAAGTTTTTTGTAATCAGTTTTCAGAAAGCCCGTTGATCTGGGGTGGTAATGCAATACAAACATTTGCATATTTTACCACATCCTCACATGATACTCTGCACCTTTTGAAATTTTGCATGTGTTATCATATATTTGCACACACGCAGGGACCTTGTGAATGGTGTACTTTCCTCTTAAATCTGTGATGAATTATATTGCCAAGGATAAACCAGCAGGCACTTAAAGAAAGTCTGGAACATTCAGTAGCTGTGATATTCAGATGTACAATTTGGTACATTCTTTCTAAGCTTCTAGACCATATTTTCAAGACTCTTAACTTCTCTCTCTCTGTTACTTCCCCCCATCCTTCCATGTGTAGTCACAAGATGTGTGAATGGCTTCACTGTTAGTATAATTATCATTTTCTGCTGAAATTGCTTTGATTCTGGATTGAATGGGAAAACCAAAAAGCAGCTGATAGCTCAAGTTCCCCTTTTGACCTCTGGAAGAGCACAAAAGCCTCTATTTCACCTACACAGGAAAAAAACCCCAAGAACTACTATATTCAGCTGGTCTGTATTCGGGTGTGCTGTCATCAAAGGCTTGATTAATCTGAAATGAATTAACTCAGTTAACACTTGAGAGTTATTTCGCAGCAAATCCCTCAGAACATCTAAAGAGCTCTTTGTCACTTTGAGTTACAGCCTGAACAGGTGGTTGCTGAGCCTGGTTTGGGCTGAGAGTGGCTCCTTGCTGCCCTGGCCACTCCCCTCAGGGAAGCACAAGTAGCGCTGCACTGATACCCCAGAATCCAGGATAAACACAAGGAAAATAGACCTTGTTGGCATTGTTGCATGTTTTTAAGGTTTTAAAAATTATTTTCCAGAGTGCTATATCAGGTACAAGGGAGGAAATAACAAGCAGAATGGTCTTGGGTTCTCAAACAGTATGGATGAAATGAATATTAATGTACAGGAGTGGCAATTAAGTGCAACAGAGGTGCAAGTGCTCATTTTAAATCTTTCTTGGAAGAAGTGACTTAGAAATACCGTGGCATTTTGCACGTATAGGGTGAGAGGGTTGAGGTCTTTCTTTCAGAGCTCGCAACCTCAGCAGAGGAGTGAGAGCAGAAGCAGGGTCTGCAGTACAGATAGAGGACGTGTAGATGTGAGCAGTTTGAACCACAAGCCCGTGTGTCCTGTCACCCTAAGAAGGCTCCCTGGCTCTCTCACAGTGCTTCCTCACATCTGGCAAACTTAAAACTTGACATGAAGAGCTAAAAGCCTTGCACAACTCTCATTATTTTGAGAAACAGAAGTGGTTTTTTTCTGAACTCAGTGAGAACTCTGACTTCATAAGTATTTGTGGTATAGGATGAACATTCTGCTGGGCTGAATGCAGACAGAGATAAAAGTTTACAGACAATTCCGTTTGTCTCAGAAACATGTTCCTGACTTCTTAAAAACGCACATGGAAAAATCTGTCCATCAGTGACCATGTAGCAGTAACTTCAGTGAGTGGCTATGAGTGAAAGTGCGTGTGGAAATGCCAAGAGTGCAGCTTGCTTTCCTGCCCTGTTCCCCCTGTGTTATACAGTTGGTAATGTCTGTGTGACCTTTTACATGGCAGGTTGTGTTGCTGCCACCACAAAGTGACCAGGGAGCCAGATCCTGAGTACCTGACAGGGAAAATGAATTGAAATAGGATAAAGGTGGAAAGAGACTGGAGGAGCAAAACCTTTCCTTTTTAGTAATGTTGCAAAAAAAAACCAAAAAAAAAGTATTTTGCAAACAATTTATGGCCAAATGTATTGCAAAAATTCTTTGTTTAGCCATTCATAATGGGAGTCAAAAACCAGTTCATTCTCTTACTTAAAGAAATTTTTGAACATTAAATTGCAGTTAATTGAATTTTGCAGATATTGCATGTTTTATTTTTTCTTAATGGGTTATTTCTCTTCCCTCTCTTAGCAAAATTCTGAATATGTTGCCTGAAATAAATTAACTCAAGTAGCAGATGCTGAGAATGGGGAATTACACCCATGGTTCCAGCTTGGACCATCAGCGTCAAGGAGTTTAATTACTTCCAAAATTTTCCCCTCGTAAATAGTGAAATTAAACAACATTGGTTTGAAACATCACACTTATTTCCTACTTAGTAGGTGACTTTTGCCAAAGGATGAGAATAAGTGCTGGAATATTTTCTGTTAAGAAATATAAAGCAATCCTTGTATCCTTGATTTGTTTAAGCTAGTTTTGCTATGCACATTTTCAGGGGTGGGGAGGAAATGGCTGCAAGTCAAACTGGATAAGAAAATCCCAGCGTTCCTATCTGGCTTTGGCTATTGGGCCCCTTCGTAAGGCACTCTCTCCCCTCTCCCTGCTGCCTAGAAAATGCTGGATACCTGAAGCAGCTTTTGCCGTGTGAGAAGGGTAGGGATCAGCTTTGTGCAGGTGCAAATGCTTGTGTTTGGAAGAAGGCAGTAATTAAATGGAGTTCTGACAGGTTTCGCTTGCGCTGCTCTGAATTCTGCTTTGAATTCAGCCTATCTGTTCACTCACCACATGAACTGGTTTCCTTTTCTTTTTCACCCTCCCTGTAGACTGTCGACAGATGAGCTCAGAAAATGCTCCATGTGCTGCTTGACATCAACTGCTGAAGAACAGACTTGGGTAGATGTTGAGATTGTCAGTGTATCTATAATGCTCTTTTATGAACAACGCCTTGATGAATACTTCACTGCTCATCTCTTCACTACGAGGCCTTAGTTTCCTTTATTTAGCTTTCTCCTATTCTGTCGGTAGCACTTTGAGCTGGATTTTTGGGGTGATGCAGCAGATCAGACTGTGAAGGTGTCAGGGGCAGCCCTTTGGGCATAAAGGTCAGTGAGCAGAAGAACTTTCTCTTAAATCAATGCAGGCTGCATCATCTTTGTGGTTAAAGTCCAAACCCCTTAAGTCAAGCCCTTAAATTTTTCACTGTGATAGTGTATCCCTTTCTTGCATCAATAAATGTAACACTCTGCATTACAGTTCACAGATAGTGAACTGTTTTCTCTAGTTTCTCTCCTTGGCTGTACTTTACCTGGAGGTAATCCAACGATGAAGTGAATTTTGTTTTGCAGGCCTCTTTTTGTGTCTTACAATGCTGCTTGTGGGAGTTGAGTGACCATTAAGAAAAAGGCTTGTTCTGCTCATTTCCTGCGTAGCTGTTTCCCTGCAGATACCCCGTTCTCAAACACACTGTGATTATTTGATTACGTGAAATACAAACCCACCCAGAATTTTGCAGCATTCCAATGTATTTGGTTAATCTAGTGGTGCCCTGTGTTGTTAAACACAGCTGGCATGCTTCCAGACACATTGTGTGTTTGGTAGTATTTGTGTGTGAGCTTAAGCTGAAGGAGTTGAAGGCTTTGCAGAAGCAAGTTTAAGGGCAAGGGTGTGCAGACACCACCTGACAGGGCACAGCTCTGGAGTGTTCTCCTCTGGCAGTGAGGATGGTAGGGCAGAGAATATTTGGTCAGATTTACATCTGGAGTAAATGGTGCATAATGATGAGCTAGTCCTGTTGTCTCTTTTCCACAGGAGCTTTGTGACTCAATAATGTACTTTCCAGGAGGATAAAATGTTTATTTGTGGCTGTGGTGGTTCCAAGACATTAGTTCTCAAAAATTAGTGTTTGGACTTTGCAGAGGGCATGTGAATGCTTTGCTCATGAGATGATAGGGGGGAAAAAAGATCCTAGAATCCCATCATGCAGGAATGTATAGACAGATTAAAAAAATTTAAAGGGCTCTGTGTAAGTGTTTTGCTGACAATTATCCCTTCTCTGGGATAGAGAGCCTAATTAATTTGTGGCTCCTTCAGTTATACCCAAAACCCTTTTACTGCACCATAATGTTACCTCTTTCTAACAGGCTTAGATTATTCAGAACTGATTCAGTTTAAATAAATAAAAATCAAAAACAAACCTTTGCTCCTTCACTGCCTGACTGAGCTTTTGCTTCAGGGAAGTGTACCTGTGCTTGGATAGCTTTCACCCATCTCTGCCTTTTCAAATTTTGTAGCACAAAAAGCTTCTCACTTTTCAAACTTTACAGAGGGTGCTATAGAAAAAGCATGCATAAATAATGGCAGTGCTGTAGTTTGATGTGTACTTGTAGCCTACTAAAATATAAATGGAAAACTTGATCAGAATGTACAATTCTGATTGTAAAAACTTGTTTAGAAAGTACAATTTAAAATATTCATGAGGCTCTTCCCTATTTGAAAAACAGACTTTTAATATTATCAATGACCACTTTGATTAGTCCCAACTCAAGCAAAGTTTTAATTTCAAGGAGGTCCATAAAGAAGCCACTTGACTGGAGATTAACCTTGGATTTTTTAGTAACCCCACATACAGAGATGTGAAAAAAACTATGGAAACTAAATACTACATTTGAGTGAACAAATTGCAGGGGCAGACTGGGGAGGAGAGTCAAGTGAGAAAATAAAATCTTGGCAGTGCCAGATATATTTATTAAAAAAAAAATGCAGCTTCTTTATAGACTTTGGTTCTGAACAATATGGGGTTTTATTTAGTTGATCAGTAAAGATAGGAAGCAAAACAAAGGCCACTTTGTCATGCCAGACTTTCAGAAATATACCCGCATCACAATGGCATGCAGCGCAGTTTTTTCATACAGCTTTTTTGGCTCAGACTTGGTTTTGGGTAAGAACAAAAGTTGGCAAAAACAGCTTCACTGCTCAGAGAAGAATAACTTCTGTTGATCAGAGATTTTTGGAGAGATTTTTAATTAGACCAGTACTGTGAAGACTGCAGAGTCTAAGGTTCAAAACAGATATGTAAAGTACTTTTCAATTCCTCATATTTCCTCATCATTTCAAAGTCAGTGGGGAGTTAAGTTTCAAACTGCTGCCGCAGTTTAGCTCTGTATAGTTGTTTTTTTCCTGCCAAGTTTGAGTCACCGTGGCCATGTAGCCCCTTCTGGAGAGATTAAAATGATGGAAAGCTGGAATACGTTCTCCGGTTAAATGAGCGAATGTTTCTATTCAAGCATGGATTCAGATTTCCCCGCGCTTTCCTGTAAGCGCGTGGGATGGACAAGACCATTATTTTTAATTCCACAATAAATAACTGCAGGGCTCGACTAGCAGTGAGTAGCTGGCAGTGACTAGAAAAAGTAGCTGGTTGTAGGATAAGGGTGACTTTGGGCTCTACTTGGGTTCAAAGCCTGGTCCGGATTCAGTGATTAAAAGCCATACAGGTTGCCTCAAACAAAGAGAGGCTTTTTTGGCATATCATCAGTGGAAATGCTCCCAAGATATGTTACTAATCCCACTGCCTAGCCTGGTATCTTGCCGTTAGCATCCACATAGGAGGCATGACAGAAATGCAAAAGGGAGGGAAAAGTCTTAGCTTTTTTATTCAAAACTGCTGTCTGGGGCGCTCTTTTGAGAGAGGAAGCAGAGCAGTGGTTATTCACCAACCGGTAACTGGTTCTCTGCACAGGGATAAATTCTAATTCCTATTTTATGTAGGAATGTGCATGCATCTGAAGGGCCAGGGAGTGGGGAAGACACATTTGCCTTTACAGCTGCTGGCAGCAAAGAAACACAGCAAGACTTGTTTGAAAACACCTATCTTACTGTTTTACTAACTGCAGGTTTTTTTCCTTTCTCATTTTTAGGTCTCAGACTCTGGATACTGGCTGTGGGATTTTTTTTATTATTATTATTTTTGATTGTTTTTTTTTCCTTTTTTGGATGTGAATTGAAGGCCAAGAACGGTTGAAGTGTTGGAAGCAAGTGCAGGAGGACGCTCACCTTTTTGTTTGAACCCTTGTTTGCTGGGATACTTTCAAGCTCTCCTTCAGTCATGTGGTCATCACAGCTGCTGTTCTTCACAATGCTCTTAACACCGTTTGCCCATGGTGAGTGAGAGATGGTGTAAATGTGCCTATGGGAAGGGAAGAGAAGAGAAAATAGCAAGGATTTTGTCTATGTTTTTTCCTAATGGTGTGGGTTTTTTTACAGGATGTTGATTTCTCTCCCTGCTTGCACCTCAGGTCTTTGAGATTCCCAGATTACATTATGACTTAAGTACTGAAACAAAGAACTCTGGTGACAAATAAAGGTTTCTTTTTCTGAGTTTAGCTGCTACATTAGACAGACTTTTTCTTCCGTTTTCTTGGGGAAAAATGGATTTATTACCAATAAAATCAGAGTAGGGAAATGAGAAATAAAGGCAAATCTTAAAACCATCATTCCCCCACCTCCCTTCTTCCTGAAGTGAATTTACTCCCAGTTGTCTCTGCCTCCTCCTGTGCAGTAGTACAGGGGCACAGGGAATAGGAATTGTGTTCAATTCATCACATCTCGTTTCTACTGCTCCCTCCTCCTCCTAGGGAGGAGCCCTTGCATTCTTCCCCTGCTCCAGCCTGGGTTACACCCTTGGGGTCACGAATCCTGCCAGCAAACCTGCTCCAGTGTGGGCTTCTCTCTCCACAGAGCCACAGCAAGGCTGCAAGGGCACAGCTGCTTCACCTCCAAGAGCTGCAGGGAAATCTCAGCTCTGGCATGTGGAGCACTCCTGCCCCTCTTCCTTCACTGACCTTGTCTCCAGAGCTGTTTCTCTCTCAAAGCAGCAGCTTTGTCCTCTTGCTTGGATATATTTATCCCAGAGGCGCTACCACAGTCCCTGATGGGGGACTTGGCCAGTGATGGGTCTGTCCTGGAGCCAGCTGGCATTGGCTCTGTCAGACTTAGGTAAAGCTTTGAGCAGCTTCTCACCCCTTGAACCAGCCTCTCCCTCCCCAAAACCTGGCCGTGCAAATCCAGTACAGAGCTGTAGCAGAAAAATTTGATCTCTCTTATTAGCCAGGAAACTCTTAAGTGAAATGTGACACATGTAATTCTTTGAAATAAGATTTTGAGGCCTGTTGGGTTCTTTAGATATGAGAAACCCAAGTGTATGCTCTAGAAGTAAGCTGCCAGGTTTCACAAGTGCTGAAGGGTTCAGAAGCTCCTATTAGCAGTGATGGTTACTCAGGGCAGAACTTTGGAAAATCTATCTGCCTGATTTTTTTGATGCTTAAATGGAAGGTGAACTCTACCAAGGATCTCATTTTAATTAAAGGCCAGTGGAAGCATGTCTGTAAATGACATGACTCCCTGTATGTAAGCTGTGGGCCCCTGCTTTTAAAATATTCATCAGGCTTTTTGAGCTTTACCAAGTTATCAATTTGTAGGTGCTAAAATACTGGAGCAAAATTTTACGGAAAAGAAGGTGATGAAAAAAATTAAAAAAAGTGTGATTGGCTGAACATATCTATAGAGCACAACCTGTCTTCTTATATAATGCCTTTGGGGACAAAGGCTACCTGTACTACTGTTCTTTAAGCAAGACTCCTCCTCACTGACTTGAAAATTAGAATGAGTGTTTAAACTGAATTGACCAATTAGGGTGGAATGAAAGAGCTATTCAGAAAGGTGTTCTCCAGTCCTCTCCAGGAAAGTTAAATGCTAAATGTTTTGTAAATCTTTATAATTAAGTAGTATTAACAGTGAAAGCAATTACTGGTTTAAATATGCCTCTGGCAGTTTTGTTTAAGATTCTCAGTGCCACTGTAGCTGGAAAGTTCTGCCTGATAGTCCCAGTAAATGAAAATGTCACAAGTATCCTAGGGGTCGTATTATACTACAGATAAGCAAATGCCAGAGGTGCAGGAACTATGTCTGGAAATAATTCTACCCTTTATGCTGCTCTCCAGACTAAATGTACAGGGTGTTTGCTGTGGTAAATCTGACCCAACACCCACAGGATCTGATCAGTTGCTAGTGAAAGTGTGCTGGCTGTCTTTGAGCAAGGGAGGGAGAACATCCTTGGTCTGAGCCAAAGAACTTCCTTTGGTTTTACCTGTTCTGATCTCTGAGTGGCCAGGATGCAGCTTCCATCTCAGCACTGTGGCATACTGTTTAAACACATGCCACAACCACACCTTCCTTATAAAAATAGCCTAGTTAAGACCTGCTTTTTTTTTTCCCACTTTAATTTTCCCTTTTATTAATCCCTTTTCACTGCATGCAGAAAGCATTCAGAATTTATGCTTAACAGGAATCAAGCATTTGAGTTCCTCTTTCTTGATCTGGAATGACTCCTGTCCTGTAGTGATTGCTGGAGATGATATGAACTACTTTTTCAGACTGAACTTGCTACATCTTTCCCTTTTTGAGTTCCCTGACACGGCCTCTTCATCCATAGTGGTAGCTGCATTACAGACAGATTTCTTAGACCAGTGATCTCATAAATTGGAGAGGTGGTGGTGGTACTTTGATGTTTTGGTGATTTTTTTGAGGGGGCTTGGGGGTTTTTTTTTTGCTTTAGCTATATCATTTCTTGGAGTAGATTGTGTGTCTTGGGCTGTGATTACAGGTATGGAGCCAAAGGGTGTATTACTTCAGTGATCTGCAAGATGAAAAGTAATCTTCCAGAATAGTGCCCTGGTACAATGTTATCTTGTTGATAAGCTTTAGAAATCATAAAAGGGGAAAAGGTCATGAGTCCTTGCATGTCCTCAGTGATGATGTTAATCTGCTGTATCCAAAATGCACAGGCACAGCACTGTCTAGTTTTGCTCAGACTATTATGAATCATAGCTCACCAAAAAATTGAGCCATGTGAAATACTTAAGATTAATAATAGATTTGTGTAGTGGCTGCTCTCTTTACTGTTACCCTTGACTTGAATGGAAAATAGCTTACAGCTTATGCCACAACCTGGAGCAGTGTAGAAGCCCCCCAAAAGCTATTCCCACTCCTAAGCTACAGCAAAGCCTGTAAATCCATTTGTTGCCTAAAACTAAACCTGTTATACAAAATCAGACAATTACACAAGATAGACTGAAATAATACCATGGAATAAAATAAAACCATCAGCAGTAACAATAAAAGCAAAGCCTTTTTCATCCTTTGCAAGGGCTCTGCTAAGGGGACAGGACTTTTGCACCCCTGCCTTCTTTTTGCCCCTCTTTAGAAGCTTTTCCCAAAGCATCTGAAGGTCTGGACCCTGGGAAAGTGCTCCTTGGTTTGTGTTTCCCCCCACATACACCTGAGCAAACGGATCTTCTTTCCCTGTAGCAGGTGGATTTCCAAGAGGCGTTTTCTGGAATGAGCAGCTGTTCTCTTCCTCAGCCTTCCTCCCCTTGACCCCAAACAGAGCAGATTTCTCTCCATCCACAAATGAATGCTGTCAAAAGTTCACTTGAAATGAGATGGACATGACAGGCAGCAGCTCAGTTTGCAAGCCTGGAGAGATGAACACCTGCTCTGTCACATTGCTGTCCTGCTCGTGTGTGGCTCAGAGCTGAGATGTAAGACTTCCAGACTGCTGGACAAAAATAATAATAAAGGGATTCAGAGCTGTATGCTGTTAGGGTAGGAAGGATACCACAGTGATTGCTGTGGGGTGAAATTTGGCACCAAGCAAATTTATTTTAGGCTCTGGAAGAGAGCTGAAGGCCTGTTGTATGCAAAGATCTTTATCATCCCATCAGATTGGTTTATTATTATTTATTTGCAAATTATTTTTTAGGGATTGTACTGCATGGCTAATTATGTGATGGGTAACAAAGAATGAGTTAATTGTTGTTACTCTGCTTTTTTCAATAATCCAAAAAGGGACAACCACTTATTTTTCCAATTAAGTAATAATCCAAATTGCCCAGTTTCTGTTGGAGACTGTTACAAATGCAATAAAATCAACAGGTGTGACTATCTACCTGTTTCTTCTGCTGCTAAGCTCTTGCCTTGTGTTTGTGACATGAGAGTGAGCTGTCAGCATCCTAGATCCTGCTTGGGCAAAGTTCTGGGATTTGGTTCCTCCTGGTTTTGCAGCTGCTTGGGGTTGTTTTGTATATATTTTAACCCTGTATTTATTAATGGGTTGCACACTGTTGTCTCCTAATGATCCACGGGATGGGTTAGTCATTGCTGTGATTGCTTAAAATCCTTAATATTTTCTTTGATATGTAATGTGACTTTTGGGTTAGAACCACACACTTGGCCAAAACTAAGCAAAACTGACGTCAGAACAAGTTAAACAATAACGTAATCAAAACCTGGCTGGAATGACAGGAAAAACAATAGGTATCTGTGTCATGATTTAAGCCCAGCTAGCAGCTAAGCACCACACAGATGCTTGCTTACTTCCCTTCTGCCTCGTATATGAACGTGATTCTGTGTTTTCATACTGAATCCAAAACGCAGCACTGTACCAACTACTAGGAAAAAACTAACTCTATCCCAGCCAAAACCAGGATAATCTGACATTGCAGCTAGGACAGACTAGGCAGAAGTTATCTGATCCCAGGGGAAGCTGCAAGTGCAGCAAAGTTTCTCTCAAATAACTTTGGAGATTAGAGCTAAGTTTAAGCTAAAATAGGTTGTAGTTCAGTCAAAGCCTGTCAAGTCCTGGAGCCTGGTATTGTTATGAAGCTTAAGGCCTGATACTTGACAGCACCAAACTGGCAGGACTACAAATGCTGCTAGGCCAGTTCTAAACTTAAAAAAACTGGTTGCCTCCAAGAATTTATTTATGCAGTCTTGTGGCATAGCTGTAAAGTGACCTTCCTGCATTTAGGGACAGATGCCATTTTGTCTCTCCATATGAGAATTAGTTTGAGATGGGGCTGAACTAATTTATCATTCGCAGAGTAGGAAGTGAAATTTGAAGTCCTTTCAAGTCATTGCAGCTGCAAGGAAGAGAGCCTCATCTGCTGTCCTGTTCCTGCCCTCTGAGCTTCTGCTCCATCTTTGCAATGCTTCTGGGAGACAGCCGTGGTGAGGGCTGCATCCTTGTGAAAAGATGGCACTCCAAGGTCAGGCTCATCTCTCTCGGCATTAGCAGGTCCAGATGCCAAGCCAGTTTCTGTGGGAACAGTGGAAATATTTGTTATTGAGCAGCACTGGTAGTTGCCTGGTGACAATAATGCTGTTAAAGCAAGCAGCATTATCTATCTTGGGGGAATATATGATGCTAGCAGGCTGGTCTTTGGTGACAGAGTGCTGTTTAATGTGAGCTGAACGTTTGCCTCACTACTATTTTAATACAGTGAAAATCCTGTCACTGCTTAAAATACATACTGTGTTTCTTTTAGACTCGTACAAGTGTTATGTTAGCTAGTGAATGGTGGATAATTGCCTTTTACTACGATACTCTTTATACAGTCACAATGAAATACAAGATACATGTTTTATTAGTTGTGAAATAGCCAAGTTGACTTCCAGGCTTCTGCCTAACTTCAGTGTTTTAAAGATTAATCATCCTTGAAATATTTATAATGTTTGCTATTCTTGGCAATTTGTATTACCTGCAGACATGCCACCTTTTCCATAGTGGAACCAGTGATCGAGGAAGGCTTTTCCCGATAAAAGGGGGTGGCTGTTCTCTGTATAAACTACAGCACTTTCATTAGCAGCATTACACTAAAATTGAGAGTGTTAAGTTCCCCATCTGATGACAGATCAATCTATAAACTGATAGAGGGTGAAATTCAGCCTTTTCAAGACTATCCACTATTTAATTCTTGTTTAAGCCATTATGCTGTGCAGAAGTCTGTGTGTGGACCCACTTCTTTCATGTCTAAATTTCACACTAAATAAGGAGGAAGATTTTAAGCAGGTTTTCTCATAATGTGGGTTTTTTTTCTTCAGTCTTTGGTAAGTGTGTCTGCTCATAGAATCTTCCTGCTATAGGGAGGAAACAAGACCTTTTCCCTCCAGTTCCATACCAGGACTAAGGCTTAATGTCTTCATCAGTGGCACGGATAAAGGGATCCAAGTGCATCCTCAGCAAGTTTTTCGTTGACACCAAGCTGTGTGATGTGTTGACATGCCTGAAGGATGGAATGCCACCCAGAGGGATCTGAACAAACCCGAGAGAAGGGGCCGCAGGAAAGTTGTGTTGTTCCACAAAGCCAAAGAAAGTCTTGACTGTGAGGGTGGTGAGACACTGGAACAGGTCACCCAGAGAAGCCGTATATCCCATCCTTGGAAGTGTTCAAGACAAGGCTGGGTGGGGCTCTGAGCAACCTGATCTAGTTGGGAGGTGTCCCTGCACAGGGGGGTTGGAACTGGATGACCTTTAGTCCCTTCCCATCCTAAACATTTGATGGATTTTAACACGTATGGTGTATGGCGGCCGGGCTTGTGGGTTTCTTTCTGAACTGCAGCAACAGAAAATGTGCTTGCTCTCACAGCAGCAGGAGGGGGTAAGCTGTGTTACCTTTCAGGCCTGAAATATCTGATGCTTCTGTCATTTGTAACAATTTCCTGACAGGACTGATTTCTGTTCTCTAGTGACCAACTCTGAGCTCTGATTTTTTCGAGTGTTAGCCAAGCCATAAGATGTGACAGCATGTGAATTACAGTGCAGTAATTCCCACCCAGCACATTCAGACACAAAGATGAAGGCCAAATGGCCTCTGTGCAGTCAAATGTGAATTATTGTGCCATAATTTAATTCCTATTATATTTTACTGTGATTGTAAAAATGTTTTTATTAGTGAACTTCTTTAAGGAAAAGTCAGTTTTTAAAAAACAGAATTGAAAAGTGCAACTCTGAGCTTCTCACAAAGAGGTGTAAATAGTTTTATGCAATATGGAGTTCTATTAAATCCTGAAAAATTACATTTGTGTAGTTAATAACCCTTGGTAATGAATAGGTGTCATGGTGCATACATCTGCTGTCTAAAAAAGCTGACCTAACTCTAAGTATTCATTTTGTATCAGCTGCCAGGCAGTTGCCAAGTAGGATGATTAGGTTTCTTTGTTTCTGACCTAGTCTTGATTTGATCTGGAAGCCTTAGCTTGCAGCCAGCCTCTTGAGCCTTCCAGTCTTCTCCCAGTTCAGGCTATGCAAGTGTAATGTCCGGTGCGTTTGGTCATTTGGGTTTTGGTCGTTTTGAGCAATGCTGAGCAAATAGACAAGGTGGTTTGGTGGCAGCAGTTTGGAGGAGCATCAGAAAGGGATCAGGCTGATGTGCTGGGGAAAAAAATAAGCCAACCTGAAAACAGCTTGGGTGGTATTGGAGAGGAAAAACAAAAGGGCCATGAATGCCTTAAAAGTCTTCCTTAATTTCCCTTTTCCTTTGTCTTTCTACAAACCTTTAACATTTTTTTTAATTGAAAAGTCAAAGCTCATGCAGTTAAGGGGGCTTCAAGGTTACCAGGCTAAAACCTTCTTCCCAATAAATTGTTTTTAAAGAATTAAGAGCATCCATGTGCTTGAAATGACAGGATCTCTGGGGTATTGCCTGGCTTTCTCTTGGAATTCAGAAGGATGTTGAAATTATCCAGCCATGCTGATCCAGGTCTGTCTCTCTTGTAGTAGTTTCTGGCTAGCAAGTAGTGTTAGATAGCCCTATTCCTCACTAGTCCTTGTCATAGCTAAGCACAGAATTAAATATGGGATTGCTGTTAAAAGTGGATACTTTCAAGGCAGTTATTCTCTAAATAAATTTTACTCATATTCTCAGCCACTTATAGCTCATCAAGATATTGATGGGGCCAAAGCTGTTTCACTTCTGATGGATATATAGGCATTAAGAATAGCATCCCAATGAAAAAACACAGTAGTTTTCCATGTAAGTGATGCAATTGCTGTACTGTGGTTTGGCATTAGATGGAAATGCTTGAAAAAAACCAAACCAAAAAAAAACCAAAAACAAAACAAAATCAAACAAGCAAAAAAGCTTGCCTGACTTTTTCAATTAAACATGACAATGGTCTCTCTATACATCCTTTAGGAGTTAATAGTCCTAAGCAACCAGGACTGAACAACGTAGTGTGTCAAAGCTGGCTAATATGGATACAGGCATCCCTTAGCCAATGCCCAGAGGTACCATGGAGCACTAGTAATATTTTCACATCTGCAGCTTTCTACACGTGAGAAGACATCTTGTCCTGGGTCTTTCTGGGCATACAAGATACTCCAAAAGGATTGGTTTTTGGGACAAGCTGAGGTCGAATGAGGCTGGTGCAGTAAAGAAAGAGCAGCAGAAGTGAGCAATTTCCCTTTGATTTATCCTCATGAATAGGGGAGATAACTGCCCACCCATTCCCTGTTTGTTTTCACCTATTGCATCGTTACCTTAATTTGGCTAATTGCTGATTCCTGCCTACTTTGTTACCGCTAAGCTTCCAGATAAAGCTCTTTCTCATGAAAACGACAAGAAGCTGCCAGGGGTTGGAGAGATCCTGACGATCTATGCTGATGCAAGGGGTTTGGTGGGTGAGGCTGTGCATCCATTCCCCCAGTGCATGGAGCTGTGCAGACCAAAGGACATCTTTACAGACAAAGCAGCTGCATAATGCTAGGGCAGAGACATCCTTTGCAGCAGTGCGGTGGAAGCCATGGCCAGGTTTTGTAAGTGCAAAAACTTGCTGTGCCCATCTTTTCCATGCAGCTGGGACACCTCTTTTCTGGATGTGAAAATTTGTGGGGTTGCCCACAAGTGGGTTGTCATTTCTCTCTTCTTTTTTTAATAACATCAGCTAAGCTTAAACTGTTAGTCAGATAGGAAAAAAAGTACTTCTGAGAGTTTTCTGGCCCTAGTTCTCTCATACATTGAATCTGGGCACATTGAAGTACCCTAAGCTAAAATGAGAAAAGAATGACAGTGAGGGAATAGGGAATGAGTTATGGCCACCTGCATTCTTGCACCTCCTCCTCAGCTGCTGCTAACCTCCTCCCATGAGATCTGGGCAGACCTGCAGTTTTCCTGTTAGGGAGAATACCCTTTAACCAGCAAGGAGCAGCTCTTTATTGCAAATTAAACTGCTGATTCCCCAGGAGATATCTCTAACATCCATTTTATCAACTCCACCATGTTAAATGAATCTTAGAGCCATCTGATGTTTATTACCCCGTGGCATAGTCACTGTTTTTCAGTTGTTTCCTTTATTGATCATGATTTTTTTGAATTGGATATGTTTGGTGATTTTTTTTTTTTTTTTTTTTTAATTTGGAAGACATTTCCTGCTGTTCAATGAGCAACTCATCTGGGAAAGACGCTTTGGTATGGGAAAAAATTAAAAGCATGTTTAGTGGATTTTCCTCACTTGGAATTTCCCTGATTTCATCAAACAGTTTGGTGCTAGGCAGCCTCCCTGGAATATTCTTCCCAGGGCCTGGCAGAGGATGATCCCTGTTCTGTCATGGTTCTGCTCCAGGCTGTGGGATGTGCAATGGGTTTTTAGCCAACATCACACAGATGCTGCAATCTGCCCATTGTAGCAAGAGTGGGCCTGGGCTGGTGGGTTTTTAGTTACAGTGCAGTACTGAATGCCTCCCATAAACTGAAGGAATTATAATCACAGCAGCATTTACTTCTGTATAGTCCCTTGTGCCTTGCTGTGTTGGGCTGCTTTCTGCAGTGCTTGATAGTGGTGGGTGCCTTGTTACACATCCTGAGGTGTAATTTTGTTTCTTATAAGACTCACAGGTGCTAAAAATCCTTCTCAAGACAGTCTGTGCATTAGAATGGGCAGAGGAAGAGGTAAGGACTAGAATATGTAATTTTGTTGTTGTCACTCCCTCCCGTAATCTGTGGAAACTGAGATGCCTGATGGATTTTAGAAGCTCAGTCAAATTGCCACCTGTTCTTAAGCCTCCAGAATGTGGAGACATAAACAAATATAGCATTTTAATACTGAGTTCATTGAATTTCAGAATCAATAGGTTGGAAGAGACCTTCAAGATCATTGAGTCCAACTCATGCCCTAAATGTTTTTGGGGTCTGATCCAAATCCCATGGCAAGTTGGTGATTCCATGTAAATGCACTTTGAATCTGGTTTGCTTAGCCCGGAGGGGTTACTTTGAGGAAAGCTGTAGGAGGTGCATGGAGTAGAAGACACCCTGGGCTAGTCTCTCAAATCTTGGTGCTTGCAGTGAGTTCACTAGACTGTGGGCTGCTCCCCTGCCCTGAGAATTACAGCACTGTGCTTGGTCCTTATTCTCTTAGTAGACTGATCCCCTTCATGCTCTTCTAGGAGCAATTAGAAGTCCATCAGTGCTGCTGATTTAAATGAGATTTTGTTTTAGTTCTTTTTCCCCCTCTGCAGCTCTTGTTGCTGGAGATCTCTCTCCAACTTCTAATTCACAGTGTCTTGTTTCTATTACTGAAATGCTGTAGGCTGCAGTAAGGGCTGATTTAGTATCAGGGGAGTAGATGACAAAAGGGAAACTGTTTTTGGTATGTCAGTCTCGTGCAGCACTTCTCTCTGCAGTGGTGGGGAGATGTGCCTGTTGGCTTGTGAGCCTGGCATTGTGGCTGGCTGTGTGCTGCTTCTGTCAGGTTGGAGCGGAGCTGGGAGCTTAGCCCCCTTCCAGCCAAGGGTGTGGATGAGCCAACCCATGTGGCAGCGTCTCTGCAGGCAGGGAAAACCATGATGGTGCTCCACAAAGCCGGGGGCTGGTACTAACCCTGCCAACTGCTGCTTGCTGTGCATTTCTCCAGAGGCATCCTCTTCCTCCCTCCAATGTGTCTGCTCCTCTGCTGGAGCAGGGCAGTCGGCGTTGAGGCTGGCAGGTGTTCCTGGGAACAGCTATCCCCTTTATTCCTCCACTCTGGAAGACAGACTTGTGGCCAAGTCCTGTTTATCACCTCAAACTGTATTTTGCCAGCATTGCTGCTCAATTCTGTGTACTTGTAATTAGTAGTATGTTTTCAAGGAAGAATGCCTACTTGTAAGAGTTGTAGGAAAATCCAGATAACTTGATTTTATTTTTCTGTGTGCGTTGATATACATATGAGGATGTATATGTGCTTTAAATGTAGTTTTTGTAGAGAGAGCTATAGACTCTGGAGAGAGCCATAGAGAGCTGATCTGTCTTAACTTGGAATGATGCAAGGAACATTTGACATGCCTTTGTGTCTTTGTCGTGACTTGAAATCCAACCTGTCATCACAATTTGTAATCTTATAGGCATGTGCAATTAAAAATCTTACCATTAGATATTGCTCCAGGGGAATTCTGAGGACTAAAAAAATCTAATAATGTTTAGTTGTTTTCCTTAATTTGATTGCGGGGGGGAAAATGGCCTCTTGGCCAAATGCCAAATACATAATGAATTCCAATCGCCAGCAGACACCTTAGGGTTTGTGAGCCCTGGTGACGACAGTGCTTGGAAGTCATGTGTATCAGAGAGCCATAAAAAAAAATTAAAAAAAACTTCAACTTGCTTACCTGTATAACAAAACAAGTCTGGGCCTAAATTTTGAGAGCTCTTATTAGTAAGAAGCTGTTTTATTGTGTCTTTAGCAGTGCCACCTCTCCAGACACAGAG
The DNA here is from genome assembly GCA_013399835.1 of Leptocoma aspasia. NCBI lineage: Eukaryota > Metazoa > Chordata > Aves > Passeriformes > Nectariniidae > Leptocoma > Leptocoma aspasia. The sequence continues at coordinate 1,258,620 of VXAX01004289.1, read as the reverse complement.
CAGTTATTGTGAGGCACTGCAAGCACGTCCTTGCATCCTGACGGCTGCAGTCCTTGTTGCAGATTGCATACCTGAATTCACAGGAGCCTAAGATTAAAGAGCTGGAAGACAATAAGATGGAGGAGATGAGGCACAAAATGGATGAACCTATAGTCTCTGTGCAGTGTCCTTGGGGATCTTAATTGAAAACAGGATCAAGAATGCTGTTTAGTAAAAACCCAAATGGCTTAGACTATTTGCTCTCTGCTCTGATTTGTGGCACTGGTGCCAAAATCTTCCTAGTGGGCCCCAGAAAGTGGGACTGCTCTATTTTGATGTCTGGCTTGATGTGGATTCCCACTTTGTCCTGTGCATTCTGCCCTGGTAATCCTGGCTGTCCCCCATTTACAACATATGAGCTCTTTCTGCCTTTCTCTCACTAGGATGTTGAATTGTGATCTTTCTCCTCTAAGCAGCCAGCAGTTCTTGCAAAGCATAGTAACTTAATTATTTAGGGCCTGCACTGATTAGCCTCACATCTTGAGGCTACACAGACTCTCAGCTGTGGAACATCTGGTGACAGCCCTGTTTCTCAGAGCCCTAGCCCTTGCACAAATACAGTGCCTTTCTTTTTTGGGTAGTAAATATATGACAGATGTGAAATTCTCCAGCTCTTGGGGGAGTGCTTACAAGTTGAATTTCATTATCCCTTGTTGGCCAGTTGGCAAAATGCAATCAAGAATAACTTTTGAGGAGGGCTGCTGTATCCAGTATCACTCTGGAACACTGTTATGGTGAGAAGCTTAGGGCACAGAAAAGTTGATACAAGGGGGTGAGATCAGTTTCTCTAGCACTCATGAAAATGCAGTGAATTAAAAAGGATAAACTCAGAAGTCAAAGGGAGCTGTGGGGTATGAACCTCTCTGAGAGTTAGACTCACAACCAGTTTAGGGTCCAAGTCCATTTTAATGTTTCACTGCAGTGTGTGATTTTTATTATTATTTTATTTATTTATAATTTTTTGTTTTGGTAGTTTGCACTGGGATATGGCAATCTGAGCTGCAGAACTGTCAAATGTTCCTTAGTTGTTATAGATACCTTCATTGGTGGTTATGTAGTAATAATGCTTACACCTCTAGAGCATGATGTGTGAAGCCAAATACACATATGAAATGGTTATTAACCAGATATACTACCTAGAAAGCAATAGAAATAGCAGCTAAAGCTGTGGGAAGGAGCTAAGTGGAGCTGAAAAATAATAGTAACGAAAGGTATTTTTCCCGGGGAAGCCTGGGTGAATGTGTGTTCGTAAAGCAGAATACCTGGCTTTGACAATATTAAAAAAAAATCTATTTTGACACAGTTTGCTGTGATGCCTCTGGTGAGTTCTCCTGGCTTCGCGTGTGTGGTGCTTGCTCCTGGTTGGGCTCCTTGTCTGAAGAGCAGAGGTGCCAGGCTCAGCAAAATGAAGACCATAAATGCAGGGTCCTCAGTTCTTGATCAGAGAGGTTGATTAAGCTCTGCTTTTATTGGATTGCAGGGCTGAAAGCAAAGTCTAAGAGAAAATCATGCCAAGAAACTGAGAAAGCTATTTACTTCCTGACAGTAAAATGATGCTATTGTATAGTAGAGGGAGTGATGGGCTTTTCTTATTATAAAGATCCTGGAATAAATTCCTAACATTTTTTTTTCCTTCCTTCACCTTCATTTCCCTTCCTGCTTCCCAAACAAGGAGTGGAGAACTCACCACTCCATCCCCCCACTTAAAATACCAACCCAACAGATCATCTTGTCTGGGGAGAATTGTCACTGTTCCTCAAGAGACTGTCTCCAGGGTAACTTTGTGTGCAACATCTAAGGGGATGCTGCCCTTCAGATGTTGTTCTGGGAAACAAAGCTTTTGCCTCATGCCCTCCAATACATCGAATTATAATCCTTTGAATGTATCAGAGCACTTGCTTGAACCCTGCAGAAGGCACGGGGCTGTCCTGCCGAAGTAGGGCAGGACTAAGTAGGTGTCAACAGGATGTCTTGCTAGCAAATGTAGCCGCTTAGATATTGAAATAAATGTTCAGTGAAGCAAGATATTGGTTTGAACACAGAGGTATCTGGTTTAAAAGCACTCTTTGTTTCAAGAGCTGTGCTGTTCAGACCAGTTCCTCTTTGTATTGTTCCTTGCTGAGTTTTAATTGATGGGCTGTTAACTAATTGACTCCCTTTCAAAGAGGGGACTGTAGTAAATAATTTATTACTTGACTTGGAGATTGTGATGGCTGGGATTGTTGGTGTGGCACTTTTAATCTATCCCTTTAGCAGGAAGAAAGGGACATAAGAAAGAATCTTAACTCTTTTCCTGCAACTTCAGTGTACATCACACATTGACATCAGGATGTCTGGCATACCTGTGTCCAAGGCAGAAAGACCTGATAAGTCAAAAAATTTATCAGTCCCCATACTTGCAGAAAATAGTAGAGATTTCTGTTGTGGCCTTTGAGTAAGTTACTAGTTAAATAAACTTTATCATTCCAAAAAGCTTGTTTCATGGGCAAAAGAAGTAAGAGAGACAGGTTTGTATTTTGGATTCTTTCCTTCATTGTAGAAGGTAGTGTGGGATGTCTCCTCCACTGGCAGGTTCCTCACTGTCATGAAACTTGCATAAATTGAATTATTCATGCTCTGTCCTTTTTTGCCAGGTGGGATGCCAAATGGAGCAACAGACTAAAAGTGGTTAGGGGGATACTGTGCAGCAGACGATCTATAAGATTGATCTACGTGATCTCCTATTAGGTCCAATACCCTTGGAAACAAAAAAACAAAACAAAAAAAATCATCTGTCCTGGTACACAGTTGGTTTGTCACTGCCTACTGCTTCCTTGTGTGGATGGCATCTGCTGGCCCGACTTTCTTTGCACTGGTGAGGTTGAGGAGAACCATAGGGGCCACAGCCCTCTCTGGCCCTGAATGTCAGGAGTCGGCAGCGGGGGAAATGCGAGCTGTCCGTGCAAGCAGGCAGGGTCTGTCTGGAGAGCTCGTACAGCCGCGTGCTCCGCGTGCCCACCACAGCCTGGGCTCTGTTACAGTATTAGCTGCTGATGGCATGTCATCTGTCACCAGTATTGGGGCTGAGAGGAAGGAACAGAGATGCTGTGGGAGTCTTTACAGAGGTGGGGGTCTCTGAGGCCTATGCTATGGCACCATTACAATTACATAGTAATGCTGTTGAAATAAAACCCTATAGGGTGCTATTACAGATGGGGCTTCATTTTCACCAAGTTTCAGGACTCAACACCGCTTTCCTTAATTTGACACCTTTTTTCCAAACAGAATATCCAAATGGTCCTTAAATTACACTCTGAGTGAAGAGCTTTATGGTAACCATGCAGAGTAATGTGTTTAAATGAAAGCACAGTGTTGTTTCAGTCTGGGGTTTCAGATTTACCTTTCAAATGCTTTTAATCTCTATACTGCAAATTTGACAGATGCCTTTTATTGGTAGAGGACTTTTCATCTACCTGACCTAAAGGACACAGCATTTATTTGCATTTAGGCAGGAGTTTGCAGCACAGTGAATTAGCAGTAAGCCGATACTTCAGTTCTTGTGTTTTCTTTGAGACTGCTTTTGTATTCTTTTGGATCATAACTTGAGTGCCTTAAATTTCACATATGTAGAATGTATCAGTGCTGATTTGCAATGCAGACATGTGGTCTGCTCTGTACCTTATGGATATGCTAGGTACTATGAGCGTTTGTATCCTGTGTTATTTTTATTTTCTTCCACCTTTAATTCTCCTGCTGGTACATGGTTAAATCTACAAAGGCCATAATGAAAAAAATGGGAAATATTAAAATCCAAGTGTCTTTGGCATGGTGAATCTGACTAGATATCCCACAGTGCTGAGGTGTGCTCTAACTTTATCACAGTTGTACTCTAAAGTCTTTTAAGAGCCAGAGACAGCTTGCTGGATAATTGTGGAATATCTAGCACAACATCTTGGCAGGCTGGGTAGTTTCTAGTATGTTTCATTTTTCATTTCATTTAATCTTCCTACTGCCAGTGTCTATGCCAATCAGTCAGGTGTTGCTGTTCCATTTGCTTGGTGGTGGTGGTATGATCAACTTTCAGAATTGTGCTTACAGCTACGGTGTCTCCCAAAGGTTGCTTAGCTGCAGGAGGGAAACAAAGAATTGTCACAGCACTGCTGTAAATCTACCCCTGGGGATGCTGCACAGCATCAGCAGGAAGGGGCACTGCCCTGTCCACTGGATGAGGACTGACTTCTGAACATGTCAGGGTGTGCTTCATGTGGGACCTTTCTTGGTCACCAGGTGCTTTCTCCTGGGTCAGTCTCCAGCTGGTGGAGAAGGCAAAGAACAGCAACTTTAAAACTCTGATGCCCTGGCAATTTCTCTCCCTTTTCGCCTGGCCTCAGAGGATTTATTTTTTCATTGATTAATCCATTTATTTTCAAAATGGACTGCCTACTTGTTCTGGCTGGTCTTAGATGATGATAAATTGAGGAGGCAGTCATTTTCAAAATAACATTCTACTGGTGTTACTCCTTGCTCTAGGTGATACCTTTTTTTTGCCTGGTGAATAGAGTGGTGTCTAAATAGGATCAACAGCTGGTCTCTTTGTGCCATCACTAGAGATGGGAGAGGCATATGGTACAGGAGATATCCTTTCCCAAGGAACTGAGATAAAATCTGCTAAACTTGACCTTGCTCACAGCATCCTAGTGCTTGCTAAGGGTCTAAACTATTTCTTGCTCTTTTTCCACTTCCTGTGGAGAATGTTCTTTGGGCATATCCAAGAAAATAATCCAGGAATAATTTTTGAGGAAATCCTTCTCTTCAAGACTTTTATTAAGTATTTCCCTAGTTTTGGATCAGCTAATTTAATAGTAGGCAGAGTTGCTGTCAGCAGCAGTGTACCCTCACATATCCCTATTAAAATGCCAATAGTTACTGCGACTCTTGGTTTTGGAGACTATGAAAACGCTGGAACTTCCACGCAAGGAATAATTCACTTTACTCATGATTTTAATTTTTAAAAAAAGAAAGTAATTAAACCCCCCCTTTGACATTTTTTTTCTACTGCAGCATGATTTTTCCCATCAGAGCCAGCTGTTGTGCGAGTTTTGGTGGAGATATTCAATATGTGCTTGTTAAGAAAACTCCTTGTCATTGTGAGGATTCCTGGAAACATCTTACCTTTCATTTGCCCTCGGTGAATGGAAAAAAACAAATGCACATGAAAAATGGAGTTTTAGTGTTTGATGGACAGGCCAGATTTTGAGCAATCTAAGAAGAAAACGTGATTTCTTCTCAGGTGTTTTGGAATGGGAGATCAATTTTCTAACTAGTGGGACACTTCTAACTAGAGGAAAACTCTTGACTAAAACCATCTTGGATTAAATTGTGTTTCATTGTGAGTCCAAATGAAATGAATGAAATGTTTTAGTTTTGCCTTCTAGTGGTGGTGTGTTTGTTTTTTTTTAGCAATGTTTTAGCCTAATTTTTTTCTGAATTATTTCAAAATAAGCTTCCAGAAAGTACTCAGTGATTTCAGGACTGCTTTTGGGTGACTGGAATATTTAAAAGAAAAAAAAAAACCAAACAATATATTACTGGTGTTAGACAGGAAAAAAATAATCTCCTGCATCACTGAATTTGGCATTTGAGTTACATCTTGAGATATTATTTGGCACGCCTTGTGATAGTAGTGTTTTTCTTAAAAGACCCACTTTATAGAAATAAGTGATTACCTTAGACTGTCAGCTTATGTTTAGAAATAAAAAAATCTGTATTGCCCTCAAATTTGGTGCAGGGAGCCTTTTGATGATATGGTTTAAAGTTACTGCCTCTCTAAACAAATAAGAATTTGACTTTGATGACTACAAACATGCGCCTTCTATGAAGTTCTGTCTCACAGTTGTTTTGGTTTCCTGTTTGCTTCTTGTGAGACTCACACTACTCATTAACTGAATAACAGTGAGGGTTACATGGGAAGGGTTGTGGTCCCTGGAGGGAGACTTCCTTGGAGGCACTGCCTGTGTCTTTTTAAACCTGAGTTGTATTGAGTAATGATTTTGGCTATAAAGGACGAATGAGGTTGATAGTGAATGCAGTTTAGTAGTAGGAAATCTTCCTTACAGAGCTGGTTTAACTGGGCTGTTATGTGCAAAATTAAGCCTTCAGTCATTTTTCATGCTCCTTGCCTTTTCCTGCATTGCTGTCTCCTTACTCTTCTTCAGTGAGCCCCTTTTCCTCTTCCTGGCTTGTCCCTCTTGCTGCTCCTGGAAGGGCTGCTAGCAGAAACCTTAGCTGGTTCAAGGGGCTGAAACAAGCAGGAGAAGTGATGAGCTTTGAAGGAGATGACAAGATTCTGAAAGAAATTAAAATTACATGAAATTGCCTGTCTAAGGAGGGTGAGGCAAATGCTTTCCAACTTAGGCCTGTGCAGTTGTGGGCTGCACTCAAGGAATACATTCAGTAGATTTGACATCATGGGATAGTTTAGTAAATGAACACCTCCACATACTAGTGTTTGATGCCATTTGTTGTTGTTAGTGTATAGCAGGTTTTGGGGAGCTAGAGCAAAGGAAAGCAGAACATATGATTGTAGGGTAACTCTTTCATCAACTGTAGTTACACAGTAGAAGATAATAAATACATTATGACTGGCAGTAGCTAGAATCAAATATACCTGAGGAGTAGATGGGAATGTTTTTTATTTTGGGGGGGGGGGGGGGGGGGTGGTGTTTTTTTTTTG
>VXAX01004289.1:1179797-1251799 GCA_013399835.1 Leptocoma aspasia | reverse complement strand
TTTTTTTGGTTTTTTTTTTTTTGCTTACTAGACAGATTATTTTTGAGTCTTGACTGCTTAGGCTGGTGTGTGCTGGAGGACAGGTTTTACAAGCCCAAGAACAACTTGTATCTTGCAAGGAGGCAGCAAACATGCAGACCCCTCACCTTCGTGGGTTTCACATTTTATGAGGTGATTTGCCCAGATTTCATTCTAAATGTTCTTCTACGCCTATTGTACGACAAGCTTGGCCAGAGTGATTTAGCCAGAAGAATGTATGGAGTGCAGGAGAAGGCCCCAAAGGCTTTCATGGTCTGCAGTATATGATCAATATTCTCCACTGTCCCTGGGCACAAAATGCATTCTTCCACACGATACACTGGTTGTAGCTTTGGGTGACTTGAACTGTTGTGTCAAGTGACAGCCCCTGGCATGTAAGCAGCACATCTAAGCTGTAGACTTAAGAGACAGAAAAAAATTCAAATCTGAATTACAATATCCTTTTTCTTTGAATGTATTGTTTCACCCAAATTCTGTTCTACAGCTGGCTGCAAAGTACATTTGTTTCAGCATGCATCTGAATGTGGAATTGTGTTGATGTTACTAACTTGCTCTATCTTGAAATGTTAGTATTTGTTGTAGCTCACAAACAGTGGGACAGTTGGATGCTATCAGAAGACTCGTGGCAAAATTCAGGTTTTTAATGCTAACCATGCAAAATTCAGGTTTTTATTGCTAACCAGCTTGTAGGAAAAAAAAAAGGTATGGAAGCACCTTGTACATCATCATCAAAGGAAAGATGTCAGAAAGGTAAAAGAGTGCAGCCTGTGTGTATTTGTCAACATAGATGTCTCTAGAAGTCTATTATTAATTAGGAAAGTGTTCTACTACAAATTATGAAAATTAGTAGGAGACTGATTTTAGTTACTCTTCTTTGTTCTCATTAACATTTTAACATAATGTGCACTTCAGTCAAATAAAGAATGGAACCTTCTTGCTGCCTTTTGAGAGTACCTCAAAAAGGACCTTGTTTTATACTTTACTTTTTAGCCTAATTAAAACTGATGATTAAAACGTGTAAGTCCCTTAAGATGACTGTGCTAAACTGATTTTTTTTTTTAATAAGCTGAATAATGTTCAGGGTAAAAGTGTCTGAAAATAGAATTACAGCATCCCATTACGTTTTGTATTTAAACTTAATTACTTAACATCAACACCACCACTGATTGTGGTTATTATTGTGGAGGGTCGTACACAGTTACTAAAATCACATGTGAATGACTGTTCAGAAACACACATGGTTTGCATCTCCCAAAACCAAGTAAGAGAGTGGCAGCCCTTCTCTCACTGTGTGTTTTCCCAGAACCTCATCAGACCTGATTGTGTGCCTGCAGTTTTGGGGAGGTGCAGTCACTGTGTATGTAGAAGGGCCCAACTGAGCTTTATCTCTGTTGGGTCAGCTAGTGATGGGAGCAAATGAACTGTGGCAGCAGACATCTGATGTGACATCTTGTGGTTTTGGTGGCTGGACACTGTGCTCTTCCAGGGTAATTGCCAGACTGACGCTGCCCTTACATGCTGATTTGGGTCTTGATGTATTCTTGATGAGAATTACTTTCCACCTCTCATTTTGGAAATCTCAAATTTGCTGCTGCCGTACGAAGATGCAGCTTTGTTTATGTCTGTCTGCATTTATTGTTTTTGCTGCTCCCACTTTAAGTACAGAGGTGTTTACCCTGCACGAGCAGGGTTTGCCTTCTCTTCTGCACACTCACAAGGGCTTTGCTGTGTGACCAGAGTACTCAGAAGAGCAAAGGACAGTCAGGAGAAGCTGAAATTTTGGGATGAAGGGATCTGACTGTGTGCTGATCTTTGATCTCCGTGATGGCATTTTTTTCTTGGGGCTGCACAGGAGGCTTACCACATGTGTGGCACCCATGGATGTATGTGCTTAGGGTGGCAGGAAGCAAGCAGGCCATCATGCACACTTTCCTCCTTGTTGGTAACATGGCATGCTGCAGAAATCTGCAGAAATGAGCCCTTGGCCATGTGTTCCCAATCTGTGGCTTCTGTACAGAGTGAAAATTGTTTGGCTCTTACAGTGCATGATTTGATCTTACTTGATTTTGGTTACTGATTGAGACAAGACAGATCACATGACGTATGGATACAAGAAACCTTGTACACCTCAGTCCTTTGAGGTGCTATAAAGCATCCTTTGCCAGAAGCAGAGTAGTTTCATTGCTTTTATGGGAGCTCTGGGCAGCTCAAGTCTCATAGTCCTCCTCTAACTCTGAGGATTACAGCCATTATTCCAATTTTTTGCAGTATTGCTCTGGGTCGCATTATCTACACGTGATGAGGGAAATGGGTATAGTTTGTGCTTGGGGAAGCAGAGGCAAATATTAGCTCTGTTGCCATTTTATAAAAGCTGTTGCAAACCATTACTTGCAAGAAACATGAGCACACAGAGACAAAATGTGAAAAAGTGTGGTGGACTGTAGGAGAACCTGATGTCCACAGCACCTCCAGTGATGTGACAGGGTCTGTATTTAACCTGATGAACAAGAACAGTGCTTTACCCTTGTCAAATTACGTTGAGAATTCACCAGGGGAATGAAACCTTAACCTTTCTTGCTGCATTGCATGGGGGTATGTGAAGGGTTTTAAATAATGAGTCCTGCTGAAAATAGTTCCCTTGTATAAACAGAATATAAATGCTCTGAGTGCATGGCTGGTGTGGTCTTTAAGGCTGCTTTAGCTTCTTATATCCTTTATAGAAATGGCTTGCTTTTTCATTCTTGGGCAGGAGTAATCAGATCACCCCTATTTTGAGAACAGCAAAATTCTGTGTACTTCAGGGTCTTACAGTGCCTTTGCCATGGTGGTGTCCAAACGTTTGGCAGTGTTTCAGGGACTGCAGTGGGAGTCAGATGCACACTTTGCTCAGGAGATGAACTGTGATGACAGGAGCCCTTACTCCTGTTTGATTGTACTAGCACCTTCTCTAGCTCTCGGATGGATGGTGTGGCCAGGCTGTTCTTAGGAAGGTAACCCTCCAAAACAGGCTGGCTGTCCCCAGTTAACTTACAGGATACAGTCCTTGGTTTGTCCTAAGCCCTCTGCCTTACCTAGATGTTGGCAGGAAGCTGTTGCTGAATCCCATGTGAGGATATCAGTTTGTATGTGGATGATCACGTGCTGGTCTTCGTGGCAGTGTCCTGGCCTTGTTCAGTTTCCTAGCAGAGCTGTAATTTCAGGGCTGGGGATACTTGGGTTTTACTCCAACCCCGTGCATGGGAAGCGGTGTCCGGAGCAGCCCTGCTTTGCTGTGCTCTGCCTGCCTGAGCTGTGCCCTGCAGCTGTTGATTGACAGCTGTTCTGAGACCTCGCTGTCACAAGTGACACTACATCGAGTGGCACTGAACCAAAATCCCAAAGGAGATCAGGAAAGATGATCTTCAGACCAACTGGTCGCCTGGGTCGTGTCTCCTGGGCTGGGCTGGCAGCCCTCCAACCGAGGGACTCTCTCTGACGAGGGGGGGACCTGTCACCCTTTGGGCTTGCCAGCAAAACCTTCTCTCTCTCCCTGGGGCACAGCTCCTGCTGTCTTCTGTGTTGGCACACCTGCTAGTGGGCTCTTAAAAGGTCTTGGGTCATGGTTGGAATTGCCAGTGCTGTCCTGTGAGGAGGACACAGTAGGTGATACCACAAAACGAATGCAGGCACTAATGTGAGAGTGTTTTTTTTTTAAGAGATGTAACCTAAGTGTTTTCACACTTCACTTCCTTGAAAAATAGAAGGTTTTAGCCTTCTGTGTTTAATAGGTTGCAATGAAATGTAGATGTGGGTATCAAATGACACAGAATTTCTAAATTTGCTTGTTTGAATTATTGTCCTTGAAACAAATTATGTTTTCGCTCTGTTTTATATTTATAAGAAAAACGTAATCCCTTGTACATTTATCTGAAAGTGTAATAACTTTTTGTTTCTGCTACTCAAGTCTTCCTTCAGGGAGAAAATAGGTGTTTGTTCTGCCTAGGTTTTTGCAGTTGCTTACAGTTTAGTACTCCTTTGTACAGCAAGTGTTGGATTAGCTCAAAGCGCTAGGCTTCATTGTTTGGCACTTTGGGACATGGAGGCACTCTGAATAGGTGTAAATAGCAGTTTGTATGCATGCTGAATTTTGGGAAGCCTGGATTACTGGGAAGTAGCTTCAGAAGCTTGCAGTTTATTTTAGCTTCCTGCTGCATCCACCTTGGCTGCTCCTCTCTTGACTGTCACAAGGAATGAATGGAGATAATGGAAGGAGAGTTAAATGCATCTCTTTGGTGCTCTCTGGCTTAGCTTCCTTAACATGCTGTGTGGATCCTTTGACTTTAATACCTGGGTCAGATCCCTGGAGGCAACTCACCAGTAGGTAGTCTCTGACCTCATCCCTCAGGACTAGGGGTCCAAGAGTTGGAGTGATGTTTGTTGTTGGTATGTCTTAGGCTGGGCAAGAAGACCTGGGAGACAGAGAAGTTCAGATTCTGAAAGTGCAGAAAATGCCTCCTATTCTCCTAAAAACTTGCTGTGTCCTTTGGACTACAATTGGTGCAGCATTCATAACTGAAGAGGCAACTATGGCATGAGAGATTGCTTTCTTTTCCTGTTTTGAAGAAAGCTAATGATTTCATTTTCTTTTCACTCTTTCTATACATGGCAGATAAATAATTTAGTTGTTTTGCTTCCTTACTGGAGGAAGTATCTGCTTTAAAAAAATCAGATGTGCTTTTACATTTAATTTTCCTGGTAAAAGGAATGTGAAAGGAATTTCACTGAGTCAATGAAAAATAGCTCTATTACAATAGCTGCTAAAGGTGAATCTTAAAATTTATTTTTTAATGGAGTCATGAAAAGCATTGGCAATATTAACAGTGTGCTTAGGTCTCTTTCCTTCTTTTTTTTAATTAAAAATAAATCTTCCAGTTCCATTTATGTTAATGCACTTAGTAAATAATTTGGTAAAGAAAGCGCTGCAGGAATGAGGCTTGGAGTTAACAAGCAGAAGGGGAATGCAGTGGACTTGGGCTGTATGGTTTCCAAAAGACTTTTCTAAATGTTAGAAACTTGTGGTCCTTTAAGCAGATCTCCCCACTCAAGGTCGCAGCAAACCCTCAGTGCCAGGAGTTAAATGTGCCGTGGATGCACTGAGATTGTCTTGACATTTTGAGTGAGACACATGAGGATGCTCTCCACGTTCACAACAGTTGCTTCTTCTCATAAGTCTCTTCTCTGTCTTTCTCTTTCTTCCTGTGTTTGGTAGAGATTTTTATTTCTTCCTGCTTTATGTGTCACTGAAACGTTTCTTTCTTCTTTGTTACCTACTCCCCTCCTCTTTCCAGCTGCCTTTTGTGCAAAAAAACCCTGGATAACTTCTTTTCTCTCCACCTTTTCTGTCACTTTCTTTCCTTCTCTCCAGGGTGACCCCTTGCCCTCGATTGCTTGAACTGTGGCTCTTTGTCTCAAGATATGTCAGGAATTAAGTTCTCTGGGACATCCATCTGTGTCACCTTTATTTGCTTGGGAAGGTGCCGTGGATGTTTATGGCAATGCAGCTGTAGTGATAGTAATGTGAAAAGAACAGCACTGCCTTTGCTGGAACTTTGTCTTTTTTATAGTTTTGATGAAACAGCCAGGATTGGGGAGAATACTGAAGGTCATTAAAAAAATTCAGGAAACGGTGTTCCTTGCATCCCTGCCTGATCTGATCCTATTGGCATTATATCATCGGCAGGATGCTGGAGTGCCATACTGATGTCAAAAGCATTGAGATAAATGACAGCTTCATTAATTGGGTAGGCATTTGGGCTCAACTTGGGAATGTAACATTTTATAGGTGTGCTTGGGGCAACAGAAGAGGTAGCGTGTTGAAAAGCGACTGGGCTCGGATATTTACTGCTGGGTATGTTAATGTGAGCGCCAGCATTGCTCTATCTGTGGAGCTTGCACTGCTGGAGAGGGCGTTTAGGGATGCTGGGCACATTGCCTGGAAAGAGGTAGACTCTCTGCATATATCAGGTTTTTTCAGCTGCAGTCCCTTAGCACAAGGGGGGCTGCACACAGGCAGCACGCGCTGCCTGCTGATGAGGCACACAACTCCTGCCCAGGCGGGCGTTTTTAGGGGAGCTACAGCTAGATCCACAAAAGCAATTAGGCACTTCAGCTGACACTGAAATCTGTGGGAAGGCAGGAAGTAAGATGTTAGAACTTTGGTAGTTTTGTGGCTATCTATGTTTGTTGTTCAACAGAGCATAAACTTTAAAAAATACTATCTCTAAACTGTGTGTGAGGTGGGTTTTGCTGCGATGCCAGTGTTGTAGCAGAGGTACATGCAGATGTTCTCTTCAAGCTCAGTAGTCTGTCAGTGACAGAGGTGGTGGGCTCTGCCTCCAGAGGTAGCAAGGAACAAAATGCATCCTTTGCATCCATTGCCCAGCTTTAAACAGACTGCAGAATTTGGTTGCTCAGGAATCTGTGGAATAGAAATGCTCTTTTTGATGGTTTCTCTGCTGTAACATTACCTTCCTGGTGACAAAAATATTGCTATATTTATACCTCAAAAATTCCTGTTAGTAAATGGGAATTAAGGAAGGTAGCTATTTATCTTCTGTATTGGAGAAAACATGGCTTAGTAAATTTTTTTGTACGTGGATAGTTACACTTGTGCAGCTCAAGTAAATGCCATCGAATTGCACAGCAACAACTGCTTTATTTGCCCAAAGAAGTAATATTTACGATAATATGCAAAAATAATTTTAAAAAAAAGTATTTTGGGCAGATTTTTCACACTAGACTCTCATTTTTTTGGGGGAGACTGGCATTGTTTTCTGTTTTCATTTTGTGAAAGAACCCTGGAAACCTGCAGTCCTTGTGTATATATGCCATGCACATTTAATAAGGAAATTACAGAGACAACAAAATTGGAGCCCTGACATGCGTTTTCGTTTTCGTTACTTGATTTTTTTAAACAAACAAACAAACTCAAGCTGTTTGTCAGCGTTGAATCACACTTGCAGGCTTCTGCTGCAGCCATTGCATGATACTGGTTGAAGAATTGAAATTGCAGCTGGCTCTGGAGACATGCAGGTTTTGGAAATAATGACATTAAGGGGACCTTTATGGCTTATCTACCTTTCCACAAGTGGCAGCAAGGATATACTCATGTTAACTAACATTTGTGCTTCGGGTAATTTTACGTGCCAAGAAGGTCTTGAATAAAGTTTGAAACCCCTTTGCTTTTTTTTATTTCATGGTGTTGATTAGTTAACAGGTTGCTGTTGATAAAAACAGGAGTTTTCAGTTTTCTGCGCTATGCTCAGCTGACAGTCTGGACTTAGCCCCAGGCCAAATGCAAAGCAGTGAGGGCATTGCAAAAGTATGAGGCAAAGCTTGCAGTAGTGGGTGATCTCATTTCCCAGATGAGATTGAAACTTTCTCCCTGCAGAAGGTGGGAGACTCTGCAGGGGAGTCAGCTCAAACTGAATGCTTTAGCACAGCTGGCACTGGAGATTCACAGGAGTCTCAGAGCTGGAGGGGATGTGGCTGAGCCAAAAGGGAGGTAACCGGCAGGAATATCAAGCCATGCATTTATTAAAATCATCTTTAACGTGATGTTCATCACATGAATAGCACTTGACTGTATCTTGAAAACTATCATAAAAGCAATAATGTCTGTAAGGGGAGTTTATCAGCAGTAGCAATAATAACCCAGGACTCAGGTTTTCAAGGCACAGTTGGGTGCTCAGCAGCTGTGACCTGCTGGAGTTGTCCACTGCTGTCACTCTCAGGGGCCAACTCCCATGTCACAGCCCACTGTGACCCCAAAGGTCACCTGCAAAACCTGGTCTTCAGGTACTCCCCCTCAGCTCTGCTCTTGCCACATCTCATCTTCTTATTTAAAAAACAGCAGTAAGTTGTTACTATGGCTGTCATAAATCCAGCTGTTGCCAAATTTTAAAAGGTTTTGATGATCAGCATGGTTCTGATAACTCGTACTCCCCAAATTGGCAGCCTTCTGACTGGTGATTTTTATGGTGTACTTTATCTCACAACTCTCCAACTAGGCGAGGCCTGAAAATAATATTAAACTATTTGACATGGGAAGAAAGCAAAAAAAAAAACCATTCAGGTAAGAGAATGAAGTTCTGCAGGACCTCCTTGTAATGCTGTCTTTTCTCCATATGGTTCTCATGGAGAACGAACAGGTAGATACTTGCATTTCAGATTTTTCCTGTTGAGTCAGTGTTTGACAGGAGCTGGAAAGGAAGTAGTTTTTTTTTTTTTTTCAGATGTCTTGAACGTCAGGAGCATGGGGTAAAAATGGCAGTGGTAATTTTAGCTCAGAGGAAAAAGGTTTTATGGTTTTGTAGCTGTAATGGCTTCACCTGAGACCAGATTTTTGTTTTGTTGCCGTTGTTATCAGAGGTTATGCTCACCAGAAACAGAAATTGGGTTCTGTTTTCCTGTGCCTCAGCTGAGTTCTAAAATGTAGGATTTGTGGCAAGATTTTTCCGTAGGCAGTGGGATTTTTTTTTTTCCTGGTGTTCTCTAAGGAATTGAAATTTATGACAAACATGGCTGTTTTTCTTACACCATCTCCTATTTCGCATCTTTAACATTCATTAGAGATGGTTTGTTCCATAAAATCCTAATCCTAATGGAACTCAGTAGACTGTGGCTGTGTGCATCACTGTGACAGTACAGATTCCCTATCTGCTAAGAAAAGCCAGAGGCTTTTTTGATCATGCCAAAATAATTTTGAGGGGAAAACAGAGGAAAATTTTCCCATTATGACTGGAATGTTAGTGTCTCCAATATTATCAGTGTATAATTTGGGAGTGGGAAAAAGGGCATGAGAACTCCTCAGTGAAAATACTGGATTTCCGGTATTTGGAAGCACTGTATTTTAATTTGAACCTTTTTTCAAAGTTGATAAAAAAAATAAGCACTCGAAAATGAAAAAGCGTTCAGGATTAGTTTAATCTCTTTATTGAAAAGATGTTTAAATCGGGCATTCTGACAATTTGAAGGGGTTTTTTTTGCATGCATTTTTCTTTTTCCAAAAAGACTTCTCAGAATTTCCCTTCTTCTCATGAACAGATTTCGTTTTGACATATCACTATTTTCTGATGAAAGAACAAGTTTTTTTCAGAATGTTCTCAGCCAGTGCTTCTGGGGGCTGTACGTAGTGAACAACACCAACCTGACAAGCATAATTTCTTAATCCACGTGTGTGTCAAGTAAAGCATAAAAACAGGTGCATGTTATGCTGGAATAAAATTGTAGATTCTATGGGGGTTTTAAAATTTTTTGGTATTACTAAGTAACAGTGTGACTTAAACCACAGAGCTTTGGGGTCAAACTAAATGTAAAGCAGGTAGTTTTTTTGCACTTTTTTTGGAGTGAGACAAATGATGAAATCTGGTTAAACAGTAGCGCACTTTTTTTTTTGTTGTTGTTAGTGTGTTGTGTTGTCTGGCATGGAAGACACATGCTATATGCATAATTAACAAATTATTTTGTGAGGGAAGCGGTTGTGCATGTGGCAGGCCTTGGAGGATGCACGCTCATGCTGCCTTTTTTTTTTTCTGCCTTTCTTTCCCCCCCTCACCCAGAAAGAAGTATAACACATTACAAAGAAGACACCACTTGTTAAGTGGGTCTAGAGCTCTTACAGGTGAGGATAGGAGAAACACATCCAGTTGCACTAACCCATAGTTCTCTGGTTGGCTGCTGGAACCAGGGCTTGGCCTCAGCCGTCATCTCTCATGTGCAGATAAAAATATAATGGAAGGCTGATTTCTTCCAGCCCTTGGTCACTGCGTCCTCTTCTGGCTGGGGACTTCAAAGCTGGACAACAGTGGCTATCCTGAAAAAAGTGTTGCTCCTGGAGCTGGTGGTGCTTTCAGCTCATGCTGGGCTCTCCAGCTGTTCAAGGTGGTCCCCGAGAGCCGCCTGCGACTTCTTGTCAGCCTTGGGGCTACCCCTGTGTGCTACCGGGCCTGGGAGCAGCAGCACACGTACAGATGTTCACTTCTCACTTCAGTAGCAATGTGACAGGCTTTTATCATCATTTCTACATCTTCTAAATCTCACTGTGAAATGGTGAGCATACAGTAACAGAAGGAAGAAACCTCTGATTTTTTCGAGCGCTTGTTACTTCTCTTCATCTCGGCACACAAATAACCCTGTTCTGTAAATTTGCAGTGTTTTGTTCCGCAAGGTCCCGTGCACCCTCCAGATCTCGTTGGTCTCAGCAGTGGATCAGCAGTTCACTGGCCTGAAACATCTGTGGGATAGCTGCTAAAGCTTCGGTTGGCTTCTTCTTGGGTCCAGTTTTAGCCCCTGAGTGAGTCACTTCGTCCTCACCCTCACACAGCTTCTAAGTGCTTGTCCTGCAGGTGAGCAGTGAGGTGTTGTTCGTTTGAACTTCATTGCCTGAATGGAGATATGGGCAGAATTCATTTGGGATGCCTGGACTAGGCAATCCTGTCCTGGATCAGGCTGAAAGGTAGCAGTTCTGTTGCTTTTTGCTTTATCTTCTGTGATTTTTTAGTGTCTGTATTTCCACTCCCTGCACTAAATTTCAGAGATAATATTTGTTATTTTTTAGAAAGCGCATATTTTTTCGTGCCCTAAAATACAATTATGCAGAAACTTTAAGCAGCCTGAAACCTGCAATTCCCATTTTCTTGATAACAGGATATAGGAAGAAAGAGTAATGAAGTAACCAGTTATTTAGGCCTAGGTATTATTTTCAGCTGGATGCTGAGGTGCATTAGTCGATTTCAGAAACTTCTGCTAAGTAAAGTGACTCTTCTGAGGTTTCTTTGGCTGGCTTGTTTATTGTGAGTGAAAATAATTGTTTCAGTGATTTTCTTCCTCTGACAGTTCTGAATTGACTTTGTTATTTGAGGACTTTTTTAGCTGCTTTCTGAAATTGATTGTTATTGTGACTGTCTAGGCTGCCCTTGTATTTCACTACAGGTCTTTATTTTCAATGTGTGTATATATATTTATAAATATTTGAAACACTTATAAAATGGCATTATACATCTATGCCACTTTGTAAGCTTCTTTCCCCTCTTCTGGTAGACACATCTTGAATGGCAGTGTAAAGTAATGTCTTGTTAGTTTTATGCAACCTTACAGATTTGATTAAAATGTGGTGGAAAAGTGCCTGTGGTACATATGAGGAAGTGAGGGCAAACCTTTCCTGAATCGTTGTGTGGATCTCACATGAGGATTGTTGAGAGAAGCTGTAAAAGCTAAGTGATGTGTATCAACAGAACTGTGCTGAAGATCATGGTAAAGTGTTTCATTATATTCCAGAAATACTGTATTTTTTTTAATGGCAATTTGAAATGGCAAGAAGAAAATGAACTCTGGAAATGAATTTGACTGTAACAGTGTAACTTTGCTGAGAGCTTACGGTAGGGCCCGTAGCACAATTAATTCTTCTTATGCAGTGACAGAGCTGCTTGACAACTGCACCATCTGGCTGGGTGTGGGATAGATGGGATTTTATCAGTGTTTATTTTATAATTAACCCCTACAGTGCTGGTCCACATACAGGAGGAAGGGGTTTAGAGGTTGTTGGTTACTGCAGGGTTGGGAGCAGGGTGTGGAGTGGGAACGATATTTTGGTGACTGGGAAGCAGAGCAAGAGCCCAGTTTCATAGGGATTGGCTCTTCTTCTGTTGTGGTGGGATATCTTGAGATCTGAATACAGACTTTGGATTAACTAGGTATTGCTCATTGCCATGTGCACCCACCTGTGAGAGCTGGAAGATGGTAGAATAGCAAAATGCAATATATTGAGTATACTGGACTGCTGTGGTGTCTAGTCTGGGCTGAGCTGAAACTGCAGCTTCTTCTGTGCTGACAGGGTTTCTCTCTTTTGCCCTGTTACTATTCTTACTAAACAGTTAGGAAGTTAACTGTTAGCCAAGTCTCTTTTCCTTGACTTGAAGGGCAGTGATTTGGTGGGATGCAGATGCTATCACCTGTACATAACAATATTACACAAGTCGTGCTTCTATATGTAACAAGACTAGCTGTGCCACAGCAGAGTCTAAGGATATCCTGGAGCTGAGGTCCTCAGCCTGCCCCTGTTCCCAGTGATTTTGGGTGGATGACAAGCCAGACTGTGCTCCTGTGACCATGCTTGGCTTTGGTGTGTTGGTACTGAAGAGCTGCTTGTTCTGGTTGAGTCATTAGGTATTAGTGATAGAGGCAGATAATGTGCGTAGGGCTCCTGTTGAATATTTCCCTCAGTGATTTTTAGCTTTAGTTGGGGGATTGGCATGTGAGATGTGTTCTCCTCTGCTGTCATTACTACCTCCCTTCAGAGCTATCACTGAACTCAATAGTTTTAGCAGAGAGTTCAGGGAAAGTGTGGTAGGCCAGTGGAATCTTTGCAAATCTATTTTTTTTAGGAAATAACTTTTTACACCGATATAATGATATCTTACTTAATAGAGCAATAGGGTGCAGGACAGAAAACAACAGCAAATATACTTCTCTATTTTTTCCCTGCACAATAGATGGGTAAAAGTCAGCTTAGGTTAATTAGCTCTAATTTCCCCTTCTTTCTCACAATCATTCATTTTTGTTCAGGAGATGATAGGAGACACCTTACCTTACTCTTTCTTCTGTTCCAAGCGGTGAGAACATCCTTAGGGAAATTATTACTGGGTCAGGCTGAAGACTTGCTGATCCAGTGTCTTGTCTCCAGCAGCAATTAGCAACAGATGTGGTGAAAAGTAGTATGAGAACAATGCCACATTTGTGATCTTCTGATGTAAAGACTTTGTAATCTGGAGATAACATCTGGACTGTCAGGTTAAAGCTACTGGTGGACCTTGTGCTATGGGAATTTTTGTAGCTCCTTTTGAATGTCTCTGGCTTCTACACTATCCTGCTACAGCGAGTTCCCAAAGACACTATAAGCTGTGTGCAAAAATACATCATTGTGCTCATTTTTGACCCTTGTATCTGTAAGTAGTTTATTGACTTGTCTCATTTGTGGCATTAGGAGTACTACTGAATAATTATTTCATATTTACCTTCCTACCTTCTTCATACTTTTACCAATGCTAGGCATGGCAAAGCTTTCTCCCTTTCTGATGTCTTTTCCAAGTTGGACTTGCTGCTTAATAATGGGGCTTTGTGCCTGTGGGCTCCTTTACCTGCATGCCTTGCAGCAGGATGCTGCCTCTGTGCACTCTGAGGGCTGTCATGGAGGCAAGGGGAGGGACAGAACAGTCACTTTGCTTCCCCCAACATTTCCAGCTCTCTCAGCTGGTGAAAACAGCTAAGCTGGGGATCCTGCTTTTGCACTGACTTGCCATATGACCACTGATGAAATGCTTGGGCTCATTTCTGTGTGTCAGGAAGCCCCCTGAGATGGCAGATGAGTGGGAACAACATGCTTGCATGCTGCTGTAGCTGCAGTGAAGCAACCAGAGGTGCTAACAGCATTGCCAAACTGAGGCTTGTAGGGAAGATGCAGCACCAGAGTGAGTATTGGGTTTTTGCTGAAGTCCCATGTCAGTCCTTGAACCAGAGGTCAAGCTGGTTCTTCTGACTGCTCCTTGTGGACCTGGCCCATAATCCCTTCAGAACGTGGCTTATAGAGTGAGGACAGGAGCACTGAGCTGTCTCCATTGCATGAAGACAGAACAACCTGAGATGTGCCCCAACACTGTGGGAGCTGAGCCTGCATAAGTGTACAAAATAGCCTTGGCTGGGGACTGCATTTATCTTCAGGCTCTAGTTAAGATCCTTACATAGCCCTATCAGCATATATGATGGAAATAGGATAACAAGGTCAATGACCAGAGAAATTGAAAACACCAAACAACCACCACGCTCTGGCATTTGTTTTGGGCAAACTAAAACAAGGCATAATCTGGAAAAACTGAAGCAATCTGTATCGTTACAAATATCTATTTCCTAATCTCTTTTAGACCTTGCTTCTCTTCATCTCTTCAAATGACAGCAGGATCATTGAACAACCCTGAGTACTGTTATGAATGGAGCTGATGTAGTTTGCCACTGCATTTTCTGTATTTTTTTTCTTTATTATTTCTTCTCTTTCCTTGACATGTCTGCTTCCCTCTCTCTTGCCTACCCATCTCTTTTGGTTTGAGAGCTACATGGGCATCTCAGAGAAAGTGTTGAAAGCCTGTACGGATCACTTAAAGAATTCTCAACAACTCTAAGAGGGAGGAAAAGGTCTTAGGGCCCTTTCTGACTGGTTGTTGTAACTGCTTTGTTTTGTGACACACATGAGTATAACTCTGCTTCAGCATCCTGTGTTGCTGGGGTGCCATTCACGGGGGCTGCCACCACTGCAAAGTCCCTATGCCATGTGATGGGGGGCATGCTGCAGAGCAGGAATGTTTGAGGGTCTGGTCTCTTCATCAGTGGCTTTCCAGGTAAAGACCTGGGGGAAATGGATTTATTAACACAAAAGATACGTTTGTTTTCTCTTCCATTCCCTTCTCTGTGCTTTGTGTTTGTTGTATCTCTTTTTCTCATTCTTTCTCAAGACATCTCCATAGCAACCTCCCTGTTAGGAGGAGGAAAGAAGCCAGGCTAAGAGAAGCAAGAGAGAGGCAGCCTGTGAAAATAGCCTGGGCCTGGGTGTGTGACAGTGTTGTAGCTTTACCTTCACTAATTCTGTTCCTGAAGTAACTATTTGGTTTGGGCTGTTATCAAGAAAAAGAAGCATAAGGTGTGGTGGTGCCAGGTAGATCCACAAGGGGCAAGAATTACATCCATGCTGATTTAAAGAGACCTCTGGAATCTCTAGTCCAACTTCCTGCTCAAAGCAGAACTGTTGTACATCAAGCAAGAGTGTGATAAAAAGGAGAAGAAAAAGGACACCACTCTTACCATCAAACTAAATTAAAGCGCTGTATGCAAGATCTCAAAAGCACAAAAACCCTTTAATTTTCAACTAAATTCCCTTGCAGGAGCAGGATGATAGAGAAAGGACGATGTGAGTTTGTGCACAGACCAACCTGGGGCATAAAGATAAGAAAACAGCTGTAAAATTTCCTTCCCAGGTTTTGGGATAACTGAAAGTAGGACTGGGAAGCTGCTGCTGGAAACAGTGCCCAAGGCTGCCTGGGGTTCTGAGAGTATCCTTGCCCAGGGCAGGCAGTACTGCTCCTGTTGCCCAGAGCCAAAGTCTGTGAGAAGGCTGCGTTGACTCCTCTAGAGAGGTGGTAACTCTGACTCCAGCACATAATTTCTGGGGACATTAAAGGCTCCCTAGCCCTGAATCCATGTCATCCATGCAGGTTAGCAGGCACCCAGTGAAGGGCTGAAAACCTCATGCAGAAGCAGACCTGGGCTGCAGGAACCCAGAGTGCAGGAGGCAGGGACCTACTTTCCCTCTGTGTGCGGTGCTAGAGGAGGTTGCCAAACATTTCACTGCTGTATTTTACAGCTATGCTGTGAGTCAACAGGCTGTTCAGTTTGCTCTGGATTGCCAGGCCAGCTGCTGTATAATCCCAGCCACGCTGATAAGTGGAAAATACAAGCCTGGGGAAATATGACCAAGCCTTGGTGAGATACAGTGCAATCATTCTGTGCCTTGCAGGCAGATGCAAGTGTGTTGTGATACCAAGCCCATGCAAGTGGAGAGGTTTTTGCCTGGAGGGTCATGCAGCTGACACACAGCAATACCACTTGTGGCAGGGCATGGGTGTAATCCTATGACAGCCCTGGAGCAGGGGGGCAGAGCAGATATCTGGGCCCTGTCCAGTATTTGAACAAAATATGAGAATGCAACTGAAGGATATAAGTGTCTACAGGGCAATGTAAGGATAAAAATAAAAAGAAACCTCTTGTCTCAGCCTTGTCTCGTGTTCCCTCCATCCATGGAGTGATGCATCCATGGAGGGAGCCTGTGTGGCTTTTGAAAGATAAAGTAGTGCTAGTGGAAAAATCATCACATCCTTTGAAACTGCCCCATCCTTGGTGTGTGACTCACAGCATACCAAGAGAGCCTTTTAGCAAACTGAGGAGTTGATCCAGTCCAAGGCCATTAAGGAGGATGCAGAAAAGGAGCTGTTATTGTTGCCAAGGAGAAAATACAGCAGCTTAACTTGTGACAAAAACAGGCATGGCTCTGGGTTATGCCAAGCTGACCTGGATGAGTCCCTCAGCTTCCTTACTTCAGGAAGTATTGTGGTGTGTCTGAATGTCCTCATGTGTGGTGGAAGGGCTTTCAGATGATGGCATTCATACAGCAGGAGCACAAAGATGCTGCCAAAAATGATCACTGAGAAGGACAATACCAAGGTCTGTGCATTCCTAGAGGTGGGACAATGCAGAGTATGGCTAGGCTTACCCAACAGAGCCCAGCTCTCCACTATTGATAGCCTCCAGCCTCCTCATTTCCTGCCTGCTGTCTCTCTGCTCTGGTACCCTTCCTGAAACAATTAAAGTGCGGGGGAAGGAAACAAAACCCAAAAGCATCCCCAAACCACTGTGTGGGATTCAAGTAAGCTTTTTTGTTGGGCTGGAATGAAAGGTTTCCTGTAGGTTCTCTTTGTTTATTTATTTCGCATAGCTGTTTTAAATTGCATTTAAAGAAATTTAAGAAAAAAAGATCTTCATAAGGAATTTGTTTTGTTTGGAAGATATTTCAATGGGACAGTGTTGGCTGTGTGTTTAAAAATGAGAAGGGGAGAGACTGTTTAAATGTTGTTTTCCAGTTCTGGTGTGCCTTGCATACTGCTTTGTTCAGTGTGAATCTGGATAAATAACGTATTTGATTGAAACAACTGCCACAAACTCCTGCCTGTGGCTTTGAAGTTCAGTAAAATTGCAGCACCTCTTTGTTTAAGTCTCCTAATAAATACGGTTTAATTTTAGAAACGTGATGTTTTGGCATGTCCTTGCCTCGCACAAGATACATAGAAATAAAATAAACTCTCAGTATTTACCAGCTTCATCATGCTTTGCATCCGTGTGTTGAACAGGGATGGTGATGCAGTAAACATTCACAAAAATGGGAATTGCTCTATAACCTAGGGGTCCTGGACACAGCTCATGCTAGAGGGAGGTGAAGCAAGGATAATTTCCAGGACTGTCTCCATGTGTGACAGATTCATCAACAGGCATCAGTCAGAATAATTTTATATTTGACCGTGTTTTCTCGTTGCCACTGGTGAATAAGGATGGAAGCAGGAAAGGCTGCTCATAAAATGTCTCATGTCTGTTAGCAGAGCCTTTGGAAGCTTTTTCCTGTACTGCTCTAAAGGTGGGGCTTTTTTTGCAAAACGTCCTGTCTCTCAAAGTCCTACCCTAGTCTGGAAGAGCCTCTGCTGTGTGTGTTCTGAATCTGTCAGGCTTTGTGTCTGCTAGGACGGCCTCTTGCGTAGTTCAGTGGCTGGTCTTCAAAGTTATCACTGCAGAGAGAGATGTGGCTGGGTGGTGACAAGGCAGAGAAGACTGATGTGATGTTTTCCCCTCATGGGTATGTTGTGTTCAGGGACTTGTCAACACGCTGCTGAAGCTTTCCTGTCCCCTTTGTTATTGGAGCAAAGACCAAAACTGAGCGGGTTTCTAAATTTGGCTCATGTTGGGTGTCCCCTGCAAGGCATATGCTAGAATCCCTGTGTGAGAAAGGAATGAAAAAGGAGGTGGTGAGCACCTTGCCTTTAGGTAAGGAATGGGACAGTGGGTGAAAAAACAGTTTAAAGTTGGTGTGACAGGGTGCACTGTAGGCAGGTTTTTAGGAGCTGATCTTCCA
The DNA here is from genome assembly GCA_013399835.1 of Leptocoma aspasia. Classification (NCBI taxonomy): domain Eukaryota; kingdom Metazoa; phylum Chordata; class Aves; order Passeriformes; family Nectariniidae; genus Leptocoma; species Leptocoma aspasia. Next base: position 1,234,002 of record VXAX01004289.1, on the reverse strand, counting down.
CTTTTTAGATGGCTTACTCGTTTAATTCTAGTCAGTGAATTAAACTTTTTTGCTTCACCTCACTTAACTTCTGTGTGCAGAGAGGCCTAAGTAATTGATATGACTTTTGCCTTTTGTGGCTGTTATTTTCTGAGGCGTGTTTTTCATTACTGTTGTCTCTGTTGCAGTTGTTTGTTCTTCTGCAAAAAGGGTGCAAAGCACTCACACTCTGTGTGTATTTTATTTGTCCTCAGTGCATCAGTTTGAAAACAAAACAAAAAAGACAAAGAGGAAACGGAGAAAAGCAGGGTTCCCTCCTTGTAGACTGTTCTCCTCAAGGGATGGATTCTCATCCATCTCTTAAAAGATATTAAAACCAGAAAAAGAATGTTACTTCGGGTTTTCCTTGGAAGTAACTTATTTAGAGATTACAGGAAAGTTGTGTCATTGAGCAACTGAAAAACCAGTGATGCTTGTGATACTGCATCTCTGCCATTTCTGTGCTTGGCTTTTGACAGACTTGCCCAGGGTGTGATAATATTCTGGTGAGACACACGTGTGTTGTTGCACCTGTGTGACGTAGATCTGCAAGCCAACAACGTGGCGTTGTTTCACCAAAGTGACCGTAACCCAAAATCGTTTTTTTCCTCCTCATTTCTGCCTGTAGCAGTAAACAAACATTTGGGATTTGATTTGTGTGACAATATTATGATGTGCCCATCTTACTACAGGCTTCCTCTGCAGCCTCACGGAGTAGCAGTTGACGTGTTATCTGCAGCCTGTGTAGGGAGGTAGTGGCGGGGCTGATTGGCATGCTGTCGTCTCCCTGCCTGCTGGTATTAGTATTCATATCAAAGAAAGCTGTTTGGTTCCCTTTCTCCTGGGCAACTGCAGGAGTCAATCACTGCTCCCTGATGTGAATGGCAACAAAGAGAAACTGTTCATTGATTCAGAGCAAAAGAGCCCAAGTGGGTGCTTTGATTCTGGGCAAACTCTGCCCTGCAAGGGATCTGCAAGGTTAGACTGCCAGTGTTTTTGCACATTTTGTCCAAAATGTGACTCCCCAAGTGTTTTGGCAATAGAGTGAAAGACAAGCAGGGGCATGCCTTATGGATAATTTTACATTAATAACTATGACTTATATGTGCCAGTGTAAGCTCTGTGATTCCACTGTGAGAGTCAGACCATAATTAAATATCTAACTCTGTATTGGGGCTGTGCTGGTGGTAAATGGGGTATTGACTTTTGGCTCATATTTTGACTAAAACTACAAACACTATGAAAGGACTTCAGCAAATCCCAATGCCTAAGGTGGTAATGTATTCTGTAAATCAATAATATATTAGTAATAAAAATGACCAAAGCATGCATCCATTAGGAATTCATAATAGAAATTTGTTTAGGTTATACAGTGTATATATTGATTGCTGCTATTTAAAGATGAAGTATGTCTTTGAAGCAGAGTGCTTATATATGTAGCTGTCTACATTTTAAATTCATTTATTTTTAATATGAAGATGGACTTGATAACATGGGGAAATATGCATGAATAGAAGTCAGTATTTTATCTTGTAAAATGTTATGGGAATTTAAGTGTGCTGAGAAGCCACAAGCAGATGTCTGATGTTTCTGAAATCTAAATCTTGGAGTTCAGCAAAATAATAAGCAATATATGGGGCAGCCACTCTTTGCAGCTCCAGGCTTCCAGGTAGTTTAAGTTTTCCTTGGCTTTGTGCCTTAACATTGAATTGCTTACCTGTCCATTTTGTGCAGGAGTGTATAATGTAACTGGATGTAATACAGGGATGCTGTGTATAGGCCCTGCTTTGCCTGGCTGGCAGGGACAGACCTGGGGTACAGAGCTGCCAGCAGAACACAAACCTGGCTTCTCTGCAGTGCTGCTGGCTCTCTGCAGCTCCCACAGCTGGCACCAGGGGCTGCACAGCCAGGGAGGACTCACAGGACAATGCCAGGCTTGGGAGCACCTGCAGCACCAGGACTGGGAAGTAGGAATTAGGGAATAATGCCCCCGACCCATGCCAGCCCCATCGCACACACATCACACCAGGCCCCTGCATGTCTCTGATGTTGTGATATTGTAGGGTGTACACTAGCTAATAATACTGAAAGGCCAGTTAATATCCTTTACAGAATTACACTAATTTATTGGGTAGCCATAGTGGAAGGCTGAATTAAAGAAAAAAAAAACAAAAAAACAACCAAGACAGACTACATAGTGCCATACCTACACTTACATCCATCCTTCTAAACTTTGCTGATGAGTCCAGGTCCAGTGCAGCTGCACAGTTACCTTCTGTAAGGACGAAGGGTGGAGAAGACAATTCACAAGCCGTAGCTGCAGTCTTTGTCTCACTGCAGCAAATAAGAAATGTTTTAGATTACACAGATTATGGTTCATTATGAAAACAAAGCAAGCCTCTGACTGAAAATCCCATCTGTTGGTTTGCATTAAGCAATTCCCTTCCTCCTCCTTGCCATTTTTTATTCCTGGGCATTCAAAGAAGCTGTCCTGAAACATTTTTTTTTCCTATGTATTACCACTAAAGGCAGTATACAAACCTTCTCTTTGTGGATAAGCTCAGCAGCTCTGCGTAAAAGCTTACGGGAGGTTTTTGTGTTGTCTGTTTGGGTTTTTTGTTTTTGGGTTTGTTGTTGAAATTTTTAGCATGGGATCTTTTTTAGATTTTCTTTTTTTGGGTTTTCTTTTTTTCTTTTTAAACTCTAAGTTAATAAATTCAGTGGGGTCCATGCAGCTAAATGCCCCCTTCCTCTTCCTGTTCCCTTTCTCCCAAATCTACATAGATCCTTAAAATGCAAAGAAACTCTTATGATCAATCAGCCAGACTGTTTGCACAGTAGAGATCTCATCCAGTAATTTGTGAATCAGGCATTGGTGTTTTCCAGGAAAATACTCAGTCATTGTTTAGGGACTTCAGCAGATAAGGAGCAAATCATGTATATATATATATATATAAGTAAACTGTTCCATGGTAAATTGCTCCCATGGTTAAAAATATTACCTTATTTCAATCTCCATGTATCAGACTTCATCTTCCAGATCTTGAATCTTGCTTGCCTTTTTCTACTACATTAAAGAGAAATATCTTCCCTTGGTAGTTGCTTGAGATGAGAATAGTCTTTTAGACTAGTTAAACAGACTAAGTAATTTTGGTGGCTCACTTGTTAAATTGGCTTTCCAGGCTCTACTTGATTTTTTTTTCTTTATTTTTTAAGTTCTTTTGCAAACCCTTTCAAAGTTTCTGACAAACCCTCTGAAGTGTAGGCACGACAATGTGTACATATTGCAGGAATGGTCTCATTAACACCATATGCAGAACAATTTCATCTTCCCACTTCTACTTATTATTCACCTCCTCATACTTGCAGAGATCGCGTTTGCCCTTTGAGCTACTGTGTATTGTTCAAATTGTTATCAGTTATGGAAACAGTCTTGTTTCACAGTGGCTGCTTGCAAGTCTGTGGTCTCACATAATGAGCACTTCTTGTATTCTTACATGGACTTTTATTTGTCTGTGTTCAAGCACGGTCTGCTCAGACAGTGTGTAGATCAGTCTGCAAAACTGACAAGGTCCGTGTCATTACTTAACATTTCGTCGGTTTTTGCACTGACTGCAGATTGGGCAAGCCCTGAGTTTATTTTCTCTCAGATCATCGAGAAGTATGTTGAATGATTCTGGGCTGATGAGGTTCTTGCTGAACTTCCAGAAATGCTTCGGTTGAGATGACAGTTCCACATTTACATTAGTTTTTGAGAAGCAACAGCTAATGCATTTTTCCTGTCTGCAAGTGGACTTATGTTCTGTTTTCATGCCTTTTTAATTTTTTTTTTTAGGTTTGTTAGTAGCAATGTGCCAGTGCCCGAAACCAAGCTGCAAACAGCAAAGGGGTTCCTAAGAGAATTGTGGGTTTCTTACAAACTCCCACTCTTCAGGCTGAAAAATATTGGGTGTTTTGCTATTAATATCTTTCCAAATATTTGCTAGAACAGAAAGCATCTCTTTATCACTGTGAATGATGAATAATTCTGTTTGCCTCTTTCTAAATACAGATTGGAGAGAGTTACTGAATATTTGTAGGGAGTTCAGTTTGTGCTTGATAGCTGGTTGTCTTTGACCCACAAACCTTACTTATTTAAAAATACTGATGCTTTAAAAATTCTGCAAGCTCATTTTTTTTAGATTCACTGTCTAGAGTTATTTCGTTTGTATTTTGAGCTTTTAGCACTGCATGTTTGTGTTTCTAAACTGTAATTTGTACTTGTTAACTACACTGCTGCATTTTTTTAAATTTATTTTTTTTAAGTTAGGGTAGACTGTTTAACAAAAGAAGCCATTTCTCATGATTGCAGAGTTCTCAGTTTACTGACTGCATTTTAAATCTTAAATCTTCCTTTCTGTTTAATTTTGTGTTAAATATTTTAACCTATGAGGAGCTATCCTGGCTAAAACCCTCAAATATTTGTGTTACCAGTCAGGACTGTGATCTTTTTTTACTTATCAAGTAAAATTGGCTTGTGGTTACTTGCTCATAGACATCTGTGTGTTTGTTGATGGTGGTGGTTTTGGTTTTTTTGGGGAGTAATTTTTTGTTTGTGGTTTTGGTTTGGGTTTTTTTTTTTTTTTTGTCTGTGATCAACACAATCAATAAGGGCAAATACTACAATGCATCAGAAAGACTGGCTCAACAATAAACTTGCTCAGTGACCTTTTGTATTTTGCCCAGGTTGTTACCCCTAGAAAAACTAGTTTGTTTGGGGTTTTTTTACCCTAGACAGTTTGAGGAGCTTTATTACAGAATAATGGGGGGCATTAGAAGAACTGTAAGTAGAAAAATCTGATTTATTTTATCAAGGTTTTTCATTGTGCTCCAAAAATTTCCTTGGAGGGACAGTGGCAGCAGAATTCTTTCTTCAAATATGAAAAGGGAGCACAAGATGATGGAAATATTTAACAATTTTATTCTTAGAAAAAGCAGAAAATTCTAAATGTGATGTATAAATAACTCTAAGAACAATGCTTGAAACAGGTACAAAAGGAAATAGATATTATAGATAGAAGGAAAAGTGCTTGAAATGGATCCTTTGCTAGATATAAGTCAGTTTCTATTTAGAAAGTGCACTTAAATGTACTACAACATAATTAAATTAGAAATTTAATTAATAATCTCCCAAAAAGTTTTCTGGGAACCTTTCTCTGGTGTTTTTTTGTTTTTTTTTTTTCAATTTGAAAGAATCCTTCAAAACACTTTAGGGGCAAAAAGTGCAGGGGATTTACCAAGTGCTAAGCAATTGCTTGGTTTTCCAAGAGCCCTTTCTGTGCCCTTCTGCCTGAGCATCTTCTGGTGTCACAGCAGTGCTAGGGCTTGAAAAAGTCCTGGTCTCTGTGACACCTTATTTATAGGGGAAAGAGGAATGGACTCTTTCATCAGGTTATTTTGTCAAAAATATTTCTTTGCCTTTGGGCCCACTATCTCTCTCTGATTAGACTGGGCAAATATATCCTGGTTTTTGCTGCCAGAGAGATCAGCAAAAGATTTACTTCTTTCATCTACCTCTTGAAGGAGGACAATTTGAAACAAGCCTAGTGATTGTGTTTAAAAAAAAAAAAAAGGATGAAAAAGAAAGTCTTCCATCCGTCACAGTTGTTTGCAGTGGTTTTCTCCTGAAGCAACTTAGATAATTTTTTTCAGCCATATTTTTATTGAACTGGTGAGGATTGTGCCCTCAAGTGTAGCATCTGCACCTGTTTGTTACTCATGCTGCATGACTATTCTTTTGTGTATCACTGTAGCTCCTGTTCCTAACCTGCACACATTTCTTCTTCTCTTTAAAGCGTCCTTTGGGGCACAGACCCTCATTTTGTTCAGTTGTGCACATGAGAAGGAGCCCTACAATTTCCCATAGAACAAGTAATGAATCATGATATCCAGTGCTTTAGGGACTTCCATAAAGCAGGGCTGCCTTTTAACCAGTACGGGGTTGGTGTTTTGTTATTTTTTTAATTACTGAGCACAGTGTCTCTGTGACTACACACACTTGTTATTGCTGCTTTTTAAAATGCTTATTAGGCTATTGTTAACCACTTTGAGGGCTGGAGTGGAAAATGAATAGAAACTTGTATCCTGGGTCACTTCCACAGCTGGTGGGGTGTGTGAGGGCAGGATTCAGAGGGTTTCATTGCAGATGAAAATGTAGAAAGGCGAGTTTGGCCACACTGTTGTGCCCTAGCTGCCCTGGATCTGCAATGGCAGTCCTTGTGGTACCACAGGGTAGCATCCTCTCCCTACTACAAAGCCCAGAAGCTCTCAGCTTTTCTGGACTTTTCTGGGAGTAATTGATATGCCCAGGGCATTTCTGGGAACCTACAGCTGAGCATTATTTCAGATTTTTTTAAAAATTATTTTTTTGTGACTCACCTTGAGATGGGAGTAGTATTGTGTGCATGTAAGTGTTATATCGACACACACCCATATCTAGCTATATAGTGTTTCTGGAGCAATATTTGCACAGGTTATATTAGGTAGGAAAATAATTAAGCACAGTGCTTGCTGTGAGCAGGTGGGCACAATAGGAAACTTCATCACTCAAGATTATAGTTGCGTTTCCTAGAAGGTGAACAATTTTCTGGAGGTAATTCATTAGTTTTAATGTTTTGCTATTTTCTACTGAGGAGAAAGGGGTACTACAGGCAAAAATACATCAATTCCTTGAAAATCTGCTTTTACTCAGGTATATTTCCACCTGGAGCAAGTGTTCATGTTTCAGTTCATTCCCCAAATTTAATTCTCCTACTGTTCTTTATTTTTAAGATTGAGGGGAAGTAAATAAAGTTGGCCACTGTTCAGATGAATGTAAATGCTTCTGAAAAGCTCTTTGAAGCTGCTGGTAACTTCAAGGTGAAATCCTTGATATTTTGAGGTCAAAGGAGGAGGGGGAGTAAATGTCATAGAGTTTGGGGAGTCATGATTCAGAGGGCTGGAGAGAATGGCTTTGGCACAGCCTACCTGTAATTCTTGTTAGTGTATCAGCAAAAAAGGATCTTGGATCTCATGGATCTTGGATCTTGGTGTTCCTGGGATGGAGCTCATATATGGCATGCTATGGAAAACCTCATCCATCAGCTGGGGACCGGGTTATCTTTAGTTGATTACTCACAGGTAATCTACAGTAAGAAGCACCCATTGGTTTCTAAAAATTCAGTAGGGGACCCCAAATGTCGTTTTGCCCTGTAGAAAACTACGCTTGCCATTTTGCCTGCTTTGTATGCACCATGCCTTTCTAGAAGTTTAACAAGTGCATATATAAAAAAATGTAACGGAATGCAGTTCTGAGAAGTCAAAATCTTAAGGTAGTCTCAGACTTCTTTATAAAACTTTCACAGTTACGGGTAGTGGAAAGAACAAATTCTCTGTTGCTGTTTATGGCAGAGACTCAAAGGAGCTGTGATGGCTAAAACACAAAGAAAAATCAGTTATTAATGATCTATGATTTAGCCATATTACTTCCTTGAGATGGCTAGTCTTTGAGGTCTGGGTAACTTCTTGTAAAATGAAGGCTAAAGGTGTAATTTTTGGCCTTTGATGTAAAGGAATTAGTTTAAATGATAAATATTTGGGGCCCCAGACTTTTCTACAGATATTTGAGTGGCAGACTCTAATACTTTGGTAGAAATACTTTTTTGCCTGCCTGTCTTTTTCTCTGGACAGTTCTCCACGTTTCACATGGTCCTCCTTTCCAGGCAGTACAAACTTAAAAATAGATTTACTGCTCTGATAAACAAGTCTGTAAACAGCACAAAGTAATCTCCACTCTGCTGTTCATCATTTCTGTAATAATGCAGATATTTCTACAAGAGCTTTAATGTTCCCCTTCAGAGGCTTTTCAGGGAGCTGTAAATCAAAATTAAACTTTAACTTTGTGAAGGTATTACCTGGTAGGAATCTATTATTTGCAGCTCTTCAGCAAAGCTCCAAATACATCCAACCTGTCTAATTTTCAACAACCTTAAAAGAATTGCTGAACCTGCTGAGTTCACCGGGTCTATTCCTGACTTTTTTGTTTTTTGGAGTTGGTTAGTTACTTTGGTGTGGTTTTATGTTTGGGGTTTCCCTCCTTCTCTTTTTACTCCCCCATTTTTTTCTCCTATGGTGAGATAAAAGTCAAATTTGGGCTCTGTTTCATCTTCAATGGCAGACTATCTCCAACTTTGAGAATGCATTTATGTCTTGGCCTCCTCCAGTTATCCTCGTCCTGCTTCCTGTAGCCCAGGGCTGCCACCTCCCAGTTCACAGTGATACAAGGTGCAGGAGAGCACTCGGGAAATATCCATCTAGGCCACCACTAAATCCTACTGAAGCCCATTCTAATGGCAAACCTAGAATGGCTGTGCTGGTAACAGGAAAGCTATTCTAGCTTTGTGTTATTTTAGAAAGGGTAGGAATTTAAGCTAGTGTTTTAAATGGGAACAAAAACAAACTATAATTTTAAATGAACCTGTTATATAATGTGAAATCTGAAAATTATGAACAGATTCTTTTTACTTAATATTCTTAGGCTAAACCCTTGATGCTCATTTATCTAACTGCCTCTATGATTATACCTGTTATGATGGTTTATAAAAGTTTTTATATGAGATTAAAGATTAACCTTACTAATGGCTACAATTAAAACCTACACTGGAGTAATTTGAAATGGGGCAAATTCTGTTATTACTCAAATCCTACTTGATTCACCACATTAATTTGTGCAGTATTAAATTTGAGATACCAAGGTTGTTCAGCAATGCCAAAGTTTCTCTGATTTTGAGGTTTTTGGGGTTTTCTTTTGAAGACAGTTGAGTGCCTGTTGTAACAACAGTAACTTTGAGTTGGGCAAGAACTAAGTGGCATGTTTTTCCTTACTAAGGACCCCCACTGAAATTTGTGGTGTATGGATTTGTAAAAAGGACTCTAGTCCCTGTGGCTCATAACCTAACGCTTCCTTTACTGAGAATACAAATGTCTCAATGTTAGGGACCAGGATATAAAAGCCAGATGTTTTAGTAATGTCACTGTTAGGCTGGAGGGCACGTTTACCGTAAGGGCTGGTTATAGAAATTAAGCACCACAGTGCAGGGCTTTAAACTCAGACACTTTCCCTGCCTCTGCACAGCTTTCCTACACTTGAAAGGTAATTCACATGAAAGAAGCCTGTAAATTTAAAGAACATTTGTGTCTAAGTATCTAATGTGTGTCTTTAATTCCAAATTAGATAATCCACTGCAAAGGAAAAGATACTTGGGAATAGCTTTTTTCCTGTGATGAGGCCTTAATATTAATGCGCTTGCATTCAACATCCCCTTGGAGGCCACATTTTATTTGTCTGTTGTTCTCAACTTGTTGCTTCTGCTTTAATTAAATTCATTAAAGTGACATTTAGCTCGGACTGGGACTGTGCTTCTGACCTCTGATTTGAAGGTAGGTTGTCATGTATTTTTGAAAAGCACTCAAAATTCAGCCTCCCTTCCTTCTAAAACTCTTTTGCTTTCTTCCTATGACCTGAGCTAACCTTGTCTGAGCTGATTCAACTCTATCAGCCCAGCAGAAATCACCCCCCCTTCCCTTCTCCCCCCGCTGGTTTAGTTTCTTGGTGCATTATTGAGTTGTCCTGCCTCTCGAAGGGGTGCCGCAAGCACAGAGCTGAATGCACATCCAGCAGCGGAGCCAAGGCTGGAGATAGGAGGGTTTGTCTTGGGGAGGAAGCAGGATCCCTTTTCCTTTCAACAACACTGGCAGGTGCCCTTACCCCAGACCACTGCCTCTTCAGCAGCTTGGAGGGTGGTGACCCTTGGTGACGCCTTGCTCTGGTGTAGAGATCAGCTTCGGAGGGGTTGACCATGAGGGGGAAATAGGTGAGGATGAGACCTTCTTGAAAGGCAAGTTTGCTGAGGTTCCCAGAGTTTCCCATCACTCACTAATGAGGCAGCAGCCCATGAGTCCCCGAAGGTGGGAATGGAGAATGAGAAAGGAAACGCAGTATTGCTGGTGCACTGCTTCTTCCCACAGGCCTGATTTGGGTCTCCCTGGCTCAGCTTGTCTTCACACAGTGCCTCAGTCACCTCTTCATGTCAAACTGCTCCATTCAGAGCTACCATCTTGATTCTGTGGTTTTGTTCTTTTATCACTTCATTTTCTTCTCTCCTAGGGCCTTGCAATGACCGATTTCCCTTGTGAACACTCGTCCCTGGGTGCAAACACATCCACTTCACTGTTGTTGTCTTCTTGTGATGATCTTCCACAGTACACTTTGCTCACTGTCTGTTAGTTTCTTTTATCTTCTTTAGGACAATACTGAGAGGTTATAAGAGAATCTAATGCTTCTTACTCATAAGGAAAGCTTCTCCATACTTTGAGTAAAGGTTTGGGAATGTAAGGGGAGAGAATAAGGATATTTATCAGCTGAGCATGGTAAAGAGATGAGGAGTATTGGTGGTATGAAGAGTGAGCAGTAGAATTACCCCAGGATGTAGCTGTCTGGTGCTTAATCCTCTGTCTGCTGTCCCTGGGCTCTTTGGGCATCCAGAGGGTGGTGGAAAGGGCCAGCTGTTTGTCCATCACTGTTTTGAGATCTTGGGTGCCTAGAAATGTGGAAAGAGATCTGCCATGGAAATAAAAGGTGTTTTCCATGAGGCTTATGCATGGAGGCAGAGGCTTGCTTCAGAGATGTTCAGTTTAGGACTTGGCTAGGTTTTGGAGTTTTTTGTGCTCCTGTTTGTATCCATAGTTGTGTCACCTTGGAAAATTCACTGATCGTGTGTGAATTCTGGCAGTCCCTGTAGAAAATCCTCTCTATCTTTGCTACAACCTTCTGTGAATCCTTTTAATTGTGGGGGAGGGCATCAGATATAAACTTACAGATGAACATCTATTCTATTTTCACTCATAGAAGCTGGGAGCAAATCCCTAGAAGGTGCCCCTTGCATGTTATAATGGAGAAAGAGCAAGCAATTTATGGAACCATAATATAGTTGACTTCAACCTCCACATAAACAGCACAGGGAAGTGTATGAAGATTTTCTGGTTTTTAGCTTTTCTTTGGTTGCTTTGGCTGGGGTGTTGCCCAGCCTTCTGTTTCTCTTCTGTATTTTTTTGCATACTCCATCCCACCACGTAAAAAGATGCTCTTTCAGTTTGTGAAGTCTGTTCATAGCTGTCTGTTTGCTGGGTAAGGGCAATCAAGGTGAAGGTGACCACAGAAAAGTTGCAAATTGCTTTTGATATCCTCTATAAAATAAGAAAGCCTGAGATGATCTAGGAGGATGTTGGTATTTGAATCATGTGGGGAAGACAAAGCTGAAGCCACATGCATCACTTTGTGAGGATACATCTAATTCTCTTCTTCCTTTCCATGGCAGATTTTAGAGTGCTTAATGGGGGAGATAAGATAATGTTCCCATTTTGATAGATGAGATGGCAATCAGCTGAGGCACATAGAGGAGAGCTGGGAATGGGGACCAGGACTGTCCAGCCTTGCCCTGCTGATGGCTTCAGCTCTTTGGCCACACTGTCTGCCTTTAGTCTCCAATTCTTCCCTGGGGGAGTTGGATATGGAAGTTGCAAGCATTTGCTGCAATGTCTTGGCACCAGCCTTTGTCTATAGGATGCACCTTTCTTTAACCCCACTGCAGGCTGAGAGTAGGAGAAAGGCTTTTCCACCCTGCCCCTCTAGAAAAGACAAAGTTATTTGTGTGGTTTTTTTTTTTTTCTTATTGTCAGCATCTGTAGAGAAAGTGGGGGAGAAAGAATGGTATCTCCATATTTGTATATTAATCATAAGATTTCAGAGAACTTTTGACCAACCAAGCTATTTTAAGCTTGTCAGAACTTTGTTGATATTTGTGAAAATACTGGGAGTATTGGATGCTTGAGAAATGTTTGTTGTCACTATCTTCAACTCAAGGTTTTGCTTTCTGCTAATATTGTTCTTGAGATCAGAGGCCAGGCATAATTTGGATTAAGGAAAAGAGAGACAGAGAGAAATACTAAGCAATGTCTGCTTGCTGCAAACAATTTATGCACTAAGGAGACTTTATATCCTGATAGGGAAAAGCAGGGCCCTGGTTTAGAAAAGCACTTCAGAAGGTGAAGTGAGCCCTACAAAGCCCATTGACACATTGACTGAAAGGGATTTCCGCTCCTACCCACACCTGAGGAGGCTTGAGAATAAGGGGAGGGGGCCTATTTTTATTATTACTTTATGATTTTTTTCCCCACAGAGCCAAGGTGAACTGTGGGAGTATTAAATACTGCAAAATTACAAACACAGAAGCATTCTTCCAAATTACTAAGAAACCTCTTCCCCCAGCATACTCTGCACTTGGGAACAGTAAGTCAGATGCTTAGCTGGGCAGACCAAATCATACGCAGAGCTTGTGAAAATAATTATCTCTACAATTCCAGCTTTTGTTTCACAGCCCTTAAATATGCACTGAATTTTTGCTCTGAAAATTCTGAGCCAGAACATGATTTTGCTGGGAAAATTGCATATAAAAACTAATTAAAAGCATCAACCCACACTTTTCTTTTAAAAGTACATCTACTACCATCATGCCTCTAAATGTTACAGAGCTCAACAAGTCTCTAGCAGCCAAGGAAACACATAATTTAAAGGCTATTTCGGCATTTGATTAAGCACACAGTGATAACTACAAGCCCGTGCCCTGCAGGCATGACAAGAGGCAATTATGTTCTGAGGTCAAAAGCGAGGGGGAGAAAAAGCACAAGATTTTGATGACTTACTTAATTTTCCAGCTCCTGAAATTAGCAGAGACAAAGGAGTTCTAAATCGCCCAGATAAAATCCTGTCATTATCTGTTACCTTTTCACCCTCTGTTCTCACTTTGCCCTGCAGAAGCTCAGGAGGATTAGTTTCCGCCAAATGGCTGCACTTAAAAAACACAAGTTGGCACACATTTAAACGTTAAAAATTTTGAAAAACACTCTTTTTAAGTTCTGGATTTAGATGGCTGTCTGCACATAGGATCCTGGAAAAAGACACCTGTTTTTCAAAGTAGTGAGCAGCCATCAGCTCCTCTTGACTTCAAGCCAACAATTAGGTCACTTATTTAGGAGGTTAAATAAGGAACTCAGTGAGATACTGTGAAGATAGGGAGCTGCTCAAGGAAGAGAGAAGTGTATTAATGAATTAATACAATCGTTTTGTGTATTTCACAGATGGGCTTTGATGTATCTTGTTTCACAGCAAAAAGCAAAACATCTTTGCTCCTTACAGGAAAATCAGTAAAAATGATTAAGTAAGATTATCATATAGGGACACAACAACAAAAAAATGTGTTTACAAGGAGATAAACAGCCAGGCTCTAATCTCCCTTCGGAGTATTTATTGCAGATACTGAAGTAGAAAAAAAAGCCATGCAGAGCGAGTGATTAGGTGGTCAATTGCAGGATGGAAAACATGTGCCTATTGCTTTAGGAGAAAGCATGATAGGAGATCAGGCTGTATTACAGTATTCAGCTGCTTCTAGTTTTTCCAGGGTGTTAAATTTTTTATGCTTTTTATCCAGAAAATAAATGCAAACATGTTGACTCCATGATAGCACAGGGAGGTGTCTGTAAGTGAAAGCTGTCCTTCTGACAGCAAGCAGTCAAGCGATTATGTGAAAGGCAAAAAAGGTGAATTCCAGGAAGTTTAAAGCTGAATCTAGAAATGTTTGCATCTCTCCAGAGATTCTTTACTGGAAAGGAGAGCATGAGGTGTTATTTTGGGGAAAGGGTGTTCAGCTTTGGTTTTGGGTGTTTTGGGGGCATCCTGGGAACTGATATGCATGCAATTTTAGTAGACCAATGCTGTAAAGTCTCATGTACAGGTGACACACCTGTGATACTAGAAATGTGTTCTCATTTGAGGTAGAGAAATATCTTTAATGGTTTACTTTGTAACTTGTTTTTAGTAATTCTTAATGTCTTACTTCCAGCATAACAGAAGAGTTAAGGTTAGCTGCATTTGTACAGTATTGCTGTTTGATAAATACACCAGGTTCGTATGGGTGAATTCTCAGGCATTTAATTTTTTGTGATTTTAAGCAGGGTTTTCCTCAGCTCTCGCATGTTTAATGTCTTTCTTTGATGTAGAGTAGTTACTGAAAAAAACAAAACACAGGAATTAAGAGCAAAAATATACTTTCTGAATTGTGTGGCTTAGAATTTTGATATTCTGTAGTGGGAACTGTAAAAAGTAAAGTAGTATTATCAACTCTCTTTACCCTTTGTATAGCCTGTGTTAACCTTCCAGAGGAAAAGATCCAAATTGCCCAAGGACTGGGCAAAACCATAGCTTGAAACAGCTAATATTGCCTGTAAACCTCATTTTGTCATTTTTTTGGCAGTTAACAGGAGTCATCTAAGCACATGGCAGGAGGAGGGAGGGCCCTTGGCCTCAGCATTCTGCCAAAAGCTGCTAGAAACCTTCTGCCTCCCATGTCACCAATCTGCTCAGGTTTAGCACAGAACAGGCTTGAGAGGAGAACTCGCCACAGCTCTTTTTCCAAAATCACAATCCTGGCATCAGAAGTTTTTTGGTCAGCACTGGCCTTCTGCCATGGAGTCCAGTGTTTGACAGAGCAGGGGCTGCTGCAGGCTTCTGTGGACAGATCCCTGTAAGCAAGCTTAATACCTCTTGAAGTTTTTTTTAGGGCAGGCTGAAATTGCTGGGCTCTGCTGACTCTGCCTTTCTGGCTGGCGTCTCTCTTCTATCAAATGTTGTCTCTAACATTGTCCCATCCTTCCTCCACTCACCTTGTTGACTTGTGGTATCAAGCCAAGGGTAAGAATGAGGCAGTGCACCTTAGAGGTTCATGCTTGTCCTCCTCATTTTCCTCCACTTGTAGTGGAGGAAAAGTGTAAGAGAAGTTGGTGGCAGTGAGAATTTAGTGCATTACACAAATATATGGTGCAATGTGAGCCCAGGGCAAAACTGTTTCTCCGATCTCAGGGAAGGAGATCCAAACCCTAAAGCTGTGCTAATTGTGCAAGCTATTATTCAAGAATAAGCCAATGTCTGTCATGGGAGCTTGGCAATTAGTCCACAACTCTGGCACATCAGGGAGAGTCTGGTATCAAAGTAATCCCTGCAGATTTACAGAAATTGGAATGTGATAACCTGTCCTGTGATACATAAATGAGACAGCTGACAATAATAGAAGGATTCATGGAAGTCAGTGTGTTGGATTGCTGCCTGACAGACAGGGCAGGCTTGATATGGTCAAAATGGTATTCTGAGAAACATCAATATACTCTTATTTTCCATAAGCAAACTTGGTGTACATATACCATGGGGAAATTTTATGGAACAAACCAGCAGAACACTGGATGGCATTTTTCGTTTAGGGGGAGGGTATTTTGTGTTTTTATATTGGGGCCAGGAGGAAAGGGAGTTGTTGAAAGATGCCTGGTATCAGATGGGCCATGGACCTACTGGAGGCTTAAACCTCTGTCACCGTCACATAGAGACAGGCTTGGGTTGTATGTTGAGTTTTGTGGTTGGAAGTGTACAAATGTAGCTGGGAGGGCACTTCATCTCTATATCTGTAAACCTTTATGGTGTGGGTGAGTTTTCATTCTTGTGGAATAAAGGAGGAAAGGAGTTGGCTTTTATTTCAGCTTCTGACTGGTGTGCTATGCTGGGAAATAAGTATTTGGTTCCTAGCATCACCATGGATTTCCCATGGGATCTTCTGGAAGCTGCAAAACCCTTCTGCGGCTGAGTTGAGAAAGACAATGTGTAGCTACTTCATATGGATATCTGGGGATTAATATATTCACGTTCGTCAAGATGTTTAAGATCTTTGGATCAAAGAGGCTGTAAAGATGGGAAATACAATTGCTTGTTGTCAAGTGGCATTGTTTACTAATACTTTAGGGCTTTGTTTTCAAGGCATCTCAAAGTGTGTTTCTTTTTTTTTCTTTTGCAAACTGTAGCCTGGATTTCTTTTAAAACAGGTAAGATTTCTGAGAGCTCTTTAATTTCACAAGTATTTGCCAGCTATTTGACCATCTAGGCAGATCCAATGCAAAGCTAAGACTGAACTTAAATCATCTAGTGTCCCATAAATTGGCCTTTCTGTGGAAAGTATCACTGCAGGGCCCAAACTTTGGGATGGATGCCAGAACCTGCAGGCCATCCCCTGCTATGCTGCAGGCTACAGCAAGAGCCATTAGGATCACGTTTTCTAAGGGCTAGGAAAAGGACCAGGAGCAATACAGGTGTTATTACATCTGCTATAGGACAGGTGCAATCTTGCTGAGCAGGTGGGATCCCGGTGCTTGGATTGCTTGTTGTCATAAAATTTCCTTTGCTTGTTCAAGTACAACGCAGGACTGTAATTTTATATATCAAAGCCAACAAGTTTTTCACCTGGTAAGTAGAAATAATAACAACACCATAGGTGCTATTTACCTGTTTCAGTAAGGGATTTATAAAGCCCTATATAAAAGGGATAGCTTGTTTCTAAAATGAGAAAATCAAGTCACTGAGTGGAGAAATGATTTCTCTGGGCAGCCAGCAAGCCAGCGACCAGACCCCGTTTCTGCAGATCTTATCTGAATGGTACCAAAATCATCTCAGCACAGCAGATGGGTAAAGCCTGCTGCTGAACGTGATTCCGCTTTTAATTTTAGCCTCAGCGTGGAAAGTCAGTGTTGACTGTGTTTCTGTGTTAATCCTTGCAGCTTTCAGCCGTGCCCCAGTGCCCATGGCTGTGGTCCGAAGGGAGCTGTCCTGCGAGAGTTACCCCATCGAGCTGCGCTGCCCGGGAACAGATGTTATCATGATCGAAAGTGCCAACTACGGCAGGACTGATGATAAAATCTGTGACTCTGATCCTGCTCAGATGGAGAATATCCGCTGTTATCTGCCAGATGCCTATAAGATTATGACTCAAAGGTATAGTATTTAATATTCTTTGTTTGGTGACTGTCGATTTTTTAATCCGAAGTGTACACACCAGTTTGTGTGTGTGTTTGCATGAGAAAATGCAGGTGCTTAGTCTGGATGTATGTGCACAGAATTACAGCTATCACTGCTAAACTGTGGGTTTAACCGAGTTGGTTTAGCATCATGCAATATAAATAACATTTCCTGTAAGTACTGCTCATCAGTTATCTTGATTCTCAATGTGTCCCAGCTTTTCCTCTGAAATACCTAAATATCAAGGCTTTTAATGAATGTAGAAGTGAACTCTTCTCAAAATGCATATTCACTAGTTTTTGTGCTGTGTTCAAACAGAAGGCCAGTAATCTCCTTGAGACAATCAATATTTTGTGTTCAGAATAACATTTACAGTTTTTCAAAACACAAAGAGGCATCTGCATCCTTCCTTGCGTTGCCAGGCTTAGTTTTAGGGAAGATCTGAATTTCTAGTCAAGCATTGGTATTCTCACTGATGAATTGCTAGATTTCTATATAATAACTGTAGCTGTTAAGTGTGGCTGCTGCATTTGGAAATGGTGACTGAGATACAGTCAGACATGTAGACAGACTCCTATCTTGCTTGCAGAGTCAGGGTCTAATAGTTTATTCCAACATAAAGGTATCTTGGTTATGAAAAGCCTTTTAAATGTTTTGAATTTTTAAGGATATTTTTTGGCACAAGTGGTGTTGTGGGAAGGATTCATAAGTCACAGCTCTTGATGTGTAATTGAATTCAGTAATACATTCCTAATACATGAAAAATTATTTGGTGCATTTGACTGTTAATTAGAAATAGAGATTAATATTTCAAGGTATTAATAATGGCATTGGCATAGGCAAAGTGTTGCTAATTGATGTCATGACAACAGTGTTTGTGTCCTAACAGTGACCTCATGGCTTAAAGCAGGTTTTAATGGAGTATATTCCTGTTGTTTGCTGTGAAATGCTTTGCACTAAAAAGGTCTGGTGTGAGCAGCGTGAGTTTCAGCTGTGTTTCACATGCTAAGTGCTATTTTTGACTTCCCTTTAGAAACTGCTCCATGTTGAGTATTTAGGTCTCAAAATGTTGAGAAGTCTTGTGACAAGTGTCCCCACTGCTGCATGTGGCTCCTCTAAGATGATCCTTTAAGTTGGACCTCCTTGGGTAGCTGGTTGAATTCTTGTTCATAGGGTTGTGCCAGCTACATTTTCGAGAGAAGTGGGAAGGGTAACAACATGCCATCAGCCAGTCCCTTGGATTCAGTGTGGTTTTAGTGGAATTACTGTAATTCTCCTGTTCAGGTTGTTAGTGGCTTCAAGCAGAAACCCTTAATCCTTTGCATATTGGCAGAATAAAGCTGTGTCATCTCCTTTGTGGCCTGTTACAGACTACAGAGTATTACTGTTTTTATATGTATATATTTATTAGTGTCCTCCTTGCAGCAGCTCCTAAGCTCAATGCAGAGCTCTGCAACCTTCTGGTCAGTCCCTACATGTAGCAAGTCTGCAATAAACATTGGCCATTGGGTCAGGGAGGGCACATAATTGTCTTCTGTGCTTGTGGCACTGCAATGAAAACTCCTGGTGATTACTCACCTCCAGGTATCATCAGTGCAGGCACAAATGGCTTAGCAGAGAGTTAGCAGGGAAGCTCATCTCTGGGGAAAAATATCTCTGTTCTTCCATTTGGGCAGCAGAAAGTGGTGCTGAAGAGGATGGACACTGAAAGGGGGAGAAGATGTGCAGTCCTATTATTGGGTACTATTGAGTTTCTTGAAAATAAATATAGCCTAATGTTAAAAGACAGGTAAAAAAGTAGAAAATATCTACTTTGCATTTTTGTCAGTCTCGTTTCTTTTTTAAGTCTCCATTAATTCAAAGAGTTGAAACAATTTAAAAATAAAGCCATTAAAATGAAATATGTTCTTAAGATGCAAACCAGTCTGTCAGCTCACAGCTCTGAGTACACTTTACAGCTGAGCCTCTGAAAAAAGTAATTTAAAAGGAAAATTGTGACAGCCTAGTAGTTGTGCCACTAACTATGGCATTTTCTTCTGAAAGCCTCTACCTTCAAAATTAATCAGTTTAGCAGTATTTGGGTGGGTTTGCAGATTAATGCAGACTCTAACACAGTGAGTTTGCCTGCAGGTAGTGCTGCAGGGTGGGGGAGCAGCTACTGGGAACTGAAGATTGTCGTGACAGTGAAAGCTGCATGATAATTGAAGCTGTCTGTGTACGGAAAGAGAAGTGGTATGTACAGTGTGTGCTTATTATGCATTGATTAATTATTGCATTCATAAATACCCAGTCCACTTGTAGGCTCTATAATAAGTTGTCTCACTCCTGGCAAATTTTAATCAGCAACACTGCACAGCCAACTCAGACGAATTCCGGCGTGGCTGTGGGGAGGGAGAGGGGGAAAGACGGGAAGAAAAGTGTGTGTGAGACAGAGGTGGTGTTAGTGTGTCAGCTGAGGCTGGAAGTGAGCAGATTTATGGTAGGTATTAGTGATTGCTCCCCCAGCCCACCCCCACTGAAAAAACCTGAAAAAAAATCCAAAATCCCAACAGCCTGAGCTAGCATGTTCCTTGCTTCTGTACACTTATATAAATTAATTTTTTCAGGCGACTACATGAGGTTATTTTGAAAGGGAAAGGCATAAATCTTATGGTGTGTTTGCGGAGCCCCCTAAGCAGAAGGAACACAAGGAGTTTTTGCTGCAAGTATTGCCCTGAAACTCTCTACAATCTTGGGAGTATTGCTTGAAGTAAAGGACATTTAAACAGCTTGTAGGGAGCTATTTTATAGGACATTAAATCTCTGAGGCCTGTTTTAGGGTTGTTTTTTTGTTTGTTTGGTTTGTTTGTGGGTTTTTTGGGGGAGGGTTTTGTGTTTTTTGGGTTTTTTTGGGGTTTTTTTGTGGGGTTTTTTGGTTTTTTTTTTTTTTTTTTGCCAGCTCCTCCTTCTAGCATCTGAGCAGCTGTTGTCCATAACAGCTCAGAAAGTGTGATATATGAACTGAAGTTTTTCTGATGTGATTAGAAACAAATGTGTTTCATAGCATGTTTGTTTTGGAGACCAAATAACAAAGTAACAAATAATTAAATTTTAAGCAGGCCTATTGTTAATTGTGTGCACTGTACCATGGGAGACTTTGCTATGTCCACCCTTAAGCGACTGTGCCACAAAAGTAACAAATCATCCATTCCAACAGCCAGGGTTCTCTGCAAGGAATAGGGAAAAGCAGCCTCCTATTCCTGTAAGTTGCCTTTGTTTTAATAGTGTTAACACAGTTTAGTATATTAAAAACACCCTAAAGGAAAAAGGGAAAAAAATAGCTTTTGGTGTGCTCTTTTGAATTTCCTGTTGATGCTTCCCACCAAGGAAGCATCCAGGGTTGAAAGCAAGGGAAGGAAGAAGGAGGGATCAGGTTTTTGCATGTATGTTCTGTATGGACAGAAATTTTTGCTGTCTGTACCACCTCTGCATTTAACTTTGAAGTTTGGGACATTCTTTTCCACAGACTTTAACCTCAAATGTTGAAAAGGGTTCGGGGGGAGAGGGTAGTCCACATAGGAACAGTTGGAAGTACCTGACATGTAGATACACATACACAGAGCACTTTTATTTTTTTGCCCTAGAGGCAAGAGCAAGGCTTTCCTTTTGCTTTTCAGATCCTTGTCTACCCCAATCATTGTCTGTGACTCTTAATCTGGAGGAGGGAAAGGAGGGATGGAATAATGAGGCAAAATGACAAAACCAGCAGGCAGAGCAGAAGAGATGGGAGAAATGTTCACAGGTCTCAGCAGTTGTTCTCAAGATCAAAGCAAAATTTTTTCTGCCCTAGAAGATGTGGAAGGCTCTTGCTGGGGAATTCTCATCTCTCAACAACCAGAGATCTCAGTTTGCAAAGTAGGCAGCATTTGCCTTTTGCCACAGCAGAATCAAGCACAGCTCTTGTATGCTGTTCTTACCACTTCTGGCTTGGGGATGAGGGCTGCTGAAAGCTGCTCAGCTATCTCCTTGCTTCTCCCCAAAAGAGAGGCACAGCTGGGAGGTACTAGATACTGCTGGGCCTGCAGTAGCTTAGCTGAGCTAATTTCCTTTAGGTTTGAGTCTGATCTGCGTGGCTTGTCCCTGTGGTTTCAGTGTTGATGTCATTGATGAAGATTGCAGGTCAAGACTTAAAGGGAAAAAAAAAAAAATAGAAAAAGTGCAAGACTGGAGGAATGTAAGACTGTGGTCAGCTGCTCTCAGATTTCCCTTTAGTTTCATCAGAGGGCCAAATCTTTTTGTGTGAGAAGGGGCACTCACAATTCTCCTGGAAGTTGGAGGGATGGTAGCAGGCACTTTGCACAGCATAGGGGAGAATAAATAAATTGAATGAAGCAGCTTGCATTACACTGCAAATATTTTTCATCTCCTGAAGGGCTATTTTGCTAATGTTTTTGGTTGATGACCTGAAAAATGCAGGAGTCTGAAATGAGTGCCATTATTATTGTAACAACATTGCATCTCATGGCGTGCTGTTATTGATGTTATCTCCTGCGATTTTCAAGACACTTCTCAAATTTCAGTGATCTGCACTTGCATTGGGAAATAAAGAGGCAGGATTACCTGTATTTTACAGATTGGATCATTCATGTTGGTCATTCATAAAATGGCCACTGGTTTTGAGCAGATCAGTTTTGGGATGTTCTTGTAGAGTCTTTTATATTAAGTAGCTTGTTGGAGTGCAAGTGGGAAGGTGCAGAGGACAGGAGAGCTGCAGACCTTGGAGGCTCTGTACTGACAAGGCCATCAGCAGGACTCAAGGGGATGGCTTCAGCTGAACTGCAGCACAGTTGTGTCAGACTCTACAAAATTGATGGCATATTTCTTAGAAAACAGCCCCCTGCTTAGATGCTGTCATCACCTCTGACTCAGATACTGAATGCCCTATTTGGTAGGAACCCCCCACCACCCTCCTCTGCATCCTGAGCACATTTTGCTAAGACTGCCAAGATACTACTCATTTTTCTAAATTTGTTACCACACAGATGGCATGAGAAGTACATTTCTGAAGGACTGAGATGCTGCAGTAGGAAGCTAGGCTTTCTGGGAAGCCTGAGTCTGGCGCTTTGAGATCTCCACGTGAAAAGCATCAATATGGAAAAATACTAATGTTTCAGTTAAACAATTTTTGTAACCAATAGAAATCAGCTGGGAATAGTGAAACTCACATTCCCTGGATTCTGATTTTAAGGGTTAGAAAACAAGCCTCACCACTTGGTTAAACCATCTATTTTGTCACCATGTGGAAAAATTTTAAAATGAATGGAATTCTGTTAATCTCACCTGAACTTTGACCCTGGGACAAGGGCACATATACTGTATTACTAAGACAGGGAAAAAAATCAAAAATAACCAAACAATAAGGTAAGTCATAGTGGGGTTTTGTGCACTGGGCTCTTGCATCACTCTCAAATAGGTTGCTACTTTCCAGCCTACACAGTCTTAATTTATCCTACATCTTCCTTTCCTGAAAATGATGTCAGAGTAAATTCTTAAAGTGACAGCCCCTTGGAATTGCCCTGGTACGCTAGGAAATCAGGATTTGCCAACTCAAACCTCTCAGATGATTGCAGCTGCCATGGTAACAGATGTGGAGGAGGCAGTAGCTTCTGAAGGTAATTAGGTTCCAAACCATGGAAGGCTCTGTAGATCAAAAATAGTGCTTTAGGCCTCCCTAGGTACCAATTGGTAGCTGTGGCCAGCTATAAAACACCACACTTAAAATAAATAGATGGTTGTATTGTGCTGTGGCTGTTGGGTTTTGGTTGCTGTTAGCATGTGACTCCAGCACATTGCCATTTGGGAAAATCCAGACTTGAGCTGAGAAAGCAACATGCAACCAAAGGGAAAGGTCTCCTTGATGTGGGCGTGCTGGAGGAATTAATCTTTGCTGTTCTGAGTTTCAGTTTTTCCAGCTATTTTCTTTTGTTTCTTTCCAGCTCCCCGTTGACCCTGGTCTTAATTGACAAAGGGAAGACACAGGATAATCTCTTGGGTAAATCATATCTTGAAGTGGCCTCAGAATCTCTGAACATGTGATGTGCTGAAAACCATGCAGGAAAAAATCCAGGTTTAGCCATTACTTGACTAGTGTGAAAGTGGCCACCTCCAGCCTGTCAGAGGGAGGGAACTGGCCAGCCCTTGGCAGCCTTTCACATGTAGCTTTTGCCAGTGGGAGAAGACCTATGTGAAACATACTCCTGTCATCTATTTTTCTTCTGAGTGTTTGAGGCTTGTTGAGAGCAGCAGCTCAATTGTTAACGTGGGAGGAAGGGTTTGAGCAAGGATGGATGTGTTGCTGGCAGCAGAGTCTTGGAAGCACAAGAAGGGCGCTCAGGGAAGATGCAGCTTTAGGCTCTTGGGTGTTGTTCTCTGCTTTGGCTGAAACAGGTTTTGTACCATGCAAGCATTATCCAAAGTATCCAAAGAGTAAAGTTTAAAGCCAGGCATCTGCATGTTTCCTGTGGCACCTCCTGTCCATAACCTGTATAGCTGAAGTGATAAACATCAAAGATGCTTTTGCTCAGTCTTCCTGCATCTTTCATCCACCTGA
Source organism: Leptocoma aspasia (assembly GCA_013399835.1). NCBI lineage: Eukaryota > Metazoa > Chordata > Aves > Passeriformes > Nectariniidae > Leptocoma > Leptocoma aspasia. Next base: position 1,210,432 of record VXAX01004289.1, on the reverse strand, counting down.
ATGTGGCAATCATATGAGGCTGTTGCAGGAATTGGCCTTCAGGTGCTTGGTCTTATTGTCATGAGGCTTAAATCTATGCAAAGAATTGCAGGATAGTGTATAAGGTTTGTTCAGGCTAAGTGGATTTACACTATCTTAAGATAACAACTTTCATTAAAAAGATACGTGCACACTCCTTCTCTGGTTGATTTTCTGGTTAGGAATAATGTCAGAAGGGCTGTGAGGTAAGATGGCTTTGAAGTAATGCATCTATATCACTTTCTTTTGCTTCTTTCTTTCTTCATGTACAAAAGAGCTCAGTTAGTCTGTGCCTGAGGTCAAAATTGGGTTTATACACAGGGGATTGTCTATTCTCTAGGACATTTCAAAGCTTTCATTCAGCACATTTTTGACTGCATCGTTTGTGGAATCTTTGGAGCTTGAACTCTGTATTCCGTTCCAAGATGTGTAAAACCAGCACTGGCTTATACCACACCCTCTGTGTGTGTATGCCTGGGATTTCTGTGCCTCTCTGCAGGGCTGGAAGTGCTCCCTGAAGACCTCCTTCACCTTTGCACACTTGCAATTTGGCATCCACAGCATGGATTTGCATTTTGTGTGATCACTCTGCTGGTACCAAATGCAAACAGGCAAAAGATGTCCATTAGCCACAAACCATTTGCTTTCCAGCATCAAAAATATGGACTGACACAGGCAATGTTCCTGGATGATCAGTTCAATGTGGTCCTTAAATTTAGGTGTGCATTTTTGTAGAGGGGTAAACTGAAGTTTATTTCAACCTCTTTGGGGAAAAAAAGGGAAGGAATGACAGTTACTGGAAGCAGTGACCCAAGAGCAGGTTTTGCTGCCCATTGTAATTCAGGAGAAGGATTTTATGTCTCAGTAAGTGGAGTGCATAAGAAATGCCAGGCCACATTTGTGATGTAAAGAAAGGGCAGGATATGGAATTTGATTAGAGCAGTCTTCTATGCATTATGTATAAGATAATACATTGGTATCAGTTATATTGAGTAGAAGCCTTAATTCAGCTTGAGTCCTGCTGACATCGTAAACTGGGAGACAGGGAGTGGTTTATGGGCAGTAGTGGAGTCTCCAGACTGAATTATGGCCTCAGCATTCAGTCTGTTACTGAGAGTTGCAGTTGGTAGCAGGCAGTATATTACGTGCTTTTACCTCAGAGTAGGGCTCGTGACAAGGAAGGGAAAAACTTTATCACAGAGACACTCTGAGAAATGGAAGACTGAGTTATGGGTAAGACAACAATAGAGAACTATGAAACTAATGCAAGAGAAGAAGGGAGGATTTCGAGCTTGCCAGAAGGAGAGATGCCAGAACGGGAATAGGGTTTCCCTATGCAGTCACTGGTTTGCCCCTGTGCCAAATCCTGCCTCCCTCAGGGCAGAATGTGGCATCCCATAGTGGGCAGGGACTATCACTGGCACTCCCATGCCTATTTTTGTTCTTGATCCCTCATAGTTAGAGATGGCCTTTCACTCCAAAGCCCAAGATTTTTAGTATCCTTTGTAGATTTTCAGCCATAATTGTAATTGTGTATTTTTGCTGTCTGTATAAATGGTCAAATGCTTTCTGAGTCTCATTAAGTCCCTGGTCATGGTGACTTCTAGGAGCTCTAAGTCCAGCAGGATAATAGCTTACTGTGTCAAAAATTAACGTTAGGTCTTAATTTCTTTGTCATCCTTCTTCACTGTGGAGACAGAGGCATCCAAGCTACCTTTGCCATTTCTGTTCCTTAGCTTGTATTCATTTGTCATATGGCTTCTAACCTTTCTGTTCTCCAAGGGAGAACATGATGATCTTTCAAATATTTCTTCTTATGGGAGTTGGTATGGATTTTTGTTACAAGCGTGTGAAGGTTCTTGTTGTTCTCCCTCAATACCTTTCATTTTTAAGCAAACCCAAAAGGACAGAAGAGGAAGAAAAAAAATTGTGATAAATTTGAGAGTTTGAGGTCATTTCTCTCTGTAAAACCTCCTTCCGCTCTTCCTTTTCCCAAGTGGCTTTGAATTACACAGAATGTCCCTTTTGACTCGAGTATTACACCCACACAAATACAATTGCGTCCTTCCCCGAAAGGCCTGCTCTGCTCCTGATAAATTACTAGTTCTCTTGGTTGCTTGGAACAGATTGTTCCACTTAAATGATTACAGTGGTGCCAGCTAGTACTGATGGAAAGGAAAGTCTGGTCCTTGATACTAGCAAATGTGTGGAGTAAAATACCAGTGTCCATTAGGTTGGAGGGAGCAAGGTTGGTTCTGGAAAAAGGGTAGTACTTGCTACAGGCATCCACGGTCTTAGTCACACATAGTGGAGCACTGTAACCTTGTCACAGATGTTGGTGGACTGGAAGAGTTGGTGGAGATACCAACCTGTGCTCAGGTTGGTATCTCAAGTGATTTTCCCATGGGTCATGGAAAATGTCACGTACAAATGCAGATGAGTCATTGTCATCATTGATATTTCAGGGAGCAAAGAAGACATCTTTAAAAAAACCCAAGCCTGCCACTGCCGGAAGTGCACCTCAACACCCTTTTTAATTATTGGCAAGGTTGCTGAGAGCTGAAGACAGGCATCTAATATCCAAGACACCTTAAAAAAAAACCCCAAACCCCTTAATGATACATACATACATACAAAGAATAGGTCACCTTCAATGCAGTGGATTAGTTGGAGCTCTGAAAAAATCAATTTTGTTTAATTAGCTGCACTTGTAGCTAGATGGAAAGAGTTAAAGCCAGGCACCAAACAATGGAGGGTAATGCCTGTCGTGATGGGCTGCAATCCAGAGAGCACTTTGGTGCCTGTGTAGCTCTGCCTGTGGCAAGAGCTGTCTGAAGTCAGCATGGAGGTAGAAGCCTTCCAGGAAATCTCTGCAGAGAGAGAGAGAGAAAGGTCTCTCCTCATTTTTGTGGCCTGGATGGCATCCAGGTGGTAAAAGCACCCAGTGGTTCACCTCACCAAATCACTGGAAGTCAAGGGGACCTAAGGGCAACTCACCCACCACCTGCTTTGTTGCCAGCCACATGGGTTGGTGAGCCAAGCATTGTAATCACTACTTCCCCCATGTCTGTTGATTGTGGGGGGGAACCCTTCTATGCCCAGAGGTGGCTGAAGGGATACTGAAGTTGTAAACGCTTGATAATTATCTAAACACCAAGAGTACTGTATAAAATAGAGTGAAGGGAGAGAAAGAGGATGGAGGTTTTGTTGTATAGTGCTTAAAAGGCACTTTATTGCATCAGCTAACAGATTCAATGCCAGCTGACGCAGTGTGCCCCAAAGATGTTTTTTGTCAGGAAACGTTGGTTTGGTGTAGAAACCTCCTATACATAAAGTATCCTTCAGAATATATTTGTGCTAGTACTGACAATAAATGAAATAAATTCCTTTATTCCTTTCTCCATAGCTTAGATTTTAAAGGTTTAAAAACACTTAAATATACCCATTGCAGCCAGGAGCCTGACTCCCACTGAACTGGCCCGAGTCCTGAGGTCTCAGTGTCCAGAAATTTCTTTTCAAAATGGAAGTTCACTCTTAAATGGCTCTAGTGCCTTTTAATATTTTGCTCATGATCTAATTTGGATCTTAAGTATAACAATTTGGAAACGGCCTGCCTGACATCAAGCTATGAGTTTTTAAACTCATATGGTTTAATAAGATTAACTTGCTGCAGTTCTGATACAGTCTTCAGTGAAAGCTTATTCAAATTAAGAATCAGTCAGAGGGGAAGTAGCCTCAAGCATAAAGTAGGAGTAAGGTGGTGCCAAAAATCAGGGCTCCGAGAGGCTTTGTTGTCTCAGCCTTCGCTGAGAGCAGAAACCTTTACTGCCAAATTAATACACTAAGAGGGGAGGGGGAAAAAAAGCATAATTAAGAGATTAAAACCCAATATTCTCTTTTTCAGCTGTCATCTTTGGAAATGTACACAAATATGCACCCATAGAAACGAATACATAGTTCAATTTTTTTTTCTTTGAGACTCCACAATATGTATTAAAATATGTGGGAACTCTCTTACATGTCTGCTTGAATTATGGAGAATAATTCAGAAAGTACAGCAGGGCCACTAAAATTAATGAATAAATAAGTGAGTTTAAAGAGTATACCTGCCAAATCTGTGTTTTGGGGCTCTTCTGCATAAAAGAATTAATTCATGTATTTTAATCATGTTAGTTTCTTCCAGTGTTTCCTTGCATTTCAGCAGCAGAGTATCTCCACCATGAATTTACTTTGCTCAGTGTTGGTATGGGAAATCCGGATTGTGTAACCTCTTTTAACCCAAGGTTACATATTAATCCCCTTCCTCCCAGAGGGACACCCTCAAGTTTGGCAAATACTTTGCGATTTCCAAATGTGCACCATATTGATAACATGTATATGGAATCAGGGCCCTTCTGGTTCTCATTTGAATTCTGAGCATGTTGAGCATTTTTTTCTTTTTCCATGAAGAGGAAAACTCTCAGCAGAGTTTCCATGCATAATTTCATTCCACTGTTTCAGCAGGAATAATGCAGCTGTGAAAGAGGAATGTGAAATCAAGAGCATACCACTTTTGGAATATCACAAATTTTATTAGGGGCCTTACAGGAAGGAGGAAATCTGTAGGACAGATTGGTCACAGTCCAGTGTTGCTCAGCAAGAAGAGAAACAAAGCTGCAGTGCCTGTGGTGCTAATTTAAAGTTGTGTTTAGCATTGGCTACAGGAATGGCTGAAGGGCTTAGCTGTGAGAATGAGGCCCTGAAGTAAACACTGGGTAATTCTGAAATCCCTGTGCTGGGAGAGGAGCCATCATCAGTTGTTAGTGGTCCACAGAAGGGCTTAACTATAACAAAATTGTACAAAAAGTTGACCACACAGGAAAATTTAAAAAATTGAAACACTGAGATTGGCAGAGCTATGTCTTTTGTAAGGGTTATGAAAATGTGCCTGTCCTGTCTTCTGGAGCATTTAAAAATACACTGAAAATAGAAGTGGTGGTCTGCTGGACTTGGTTGCCATATGGCATAGCTTGGTTGCCTTTATCTGGGTAAAGCTATTGCAGTAATGGTTAACTTGCAAAAGAAAGAGTAGTCGGAACATTTTCTTTCTGGAGAAGCGTACAAAATCTAGTTTGGTTACATGAAGTATTTCTCTATGCTTCCTTCCATCTCCCAGATGGCTATTGGCAAAATAGACAGGATACAGTATGATGTTTTAAGTACATGCATTTCTTTAATGTGCAACATTTGGCATGTTTGTATATACATCTGAAGTGACTGCATATATGTAGAGGGGGATGTAATATGAGAAAGTACAGCAACACATGCACAGAAAAATAGCAAATGACAGCATTTTTAAAAGAGAAAACAGCACAATTCTTGCCTTACACTTGCACAAAGAACAGAACTGATTTGATATCAAGAAGGAAGCGGAAGCAACAGTCTCTTCAGAGCTGATACCAGGAGCAACATCCACAAGACCCCAAAGGTATTGCAGCAGACTAGCAAATCTAAATTGTATTATGATGTAGATGTTGGTCATTTGGGTTTCTTCAAAACTGCAAAGAAAGCAAGAAAGTTGTGCTGCCCTGGATATCTGTTAAGCTCATGCTTCTATACCACACATAATGCTGAAAAAGTGCAGTCTTAATATCCCACACAGGTGTCATGACTTTCAGCTTGGCACCTCCAAACTTTTATGACTGCTGATCAATGACCTCCCACTGTGACTGTATATCCCACTTTTGCCCGCTGTGTGTAAGACCATAGTAGGCAAATGGCATCCAAGGGAGCTGGCTTCGGACCTTGCCCAAGAATTTAGCTTTTGACTTCCAACTGCTTAAATTTTTCCTTCTTACCCAAGCTTTTCATTTGATTATCATCTGATTATCATCTTCTTATCATCTGATTATTCGGCATCAGAGATAGCTGTAATTCTTGCTTTAATACTTTCCATTTTCTCCTGGCTTTACTTGCTGCTGGACTTTTTCTTTCTTCCTAGGTGCTTCTCAGCATCCTTTTGCTCCCAGGTGATCACTGTGTTTTCTCTGTGAAAACTGCTATTGTTCTGTGCATTAAACTGTGCTTATTTCTAAGTAATCCTTATGTCCTTTTTAAAAACTGTGGTTACAGGGACTGTTATTAGGCTGTATGGAGGTGTAGGTCCTGTACTTCCCTAGAGTGCAGTTGGAGTGCCCTGATTTGGAGGTGCTCATGATCTGCTGTGTTCCGAACAGCCTTTGTGTGGCTGCACCAGCAAGTGCCTCCCATGGCAATAGCACCCCCAGGGAGTGCAGTTCCTATTTGCAGTGTCTTCCTACTGCCAGCATTATGTGGGGAAGCAGGTGGGTAGGTAAAATCCTCTTTTTGCACTGAAGAGGCAATCTCTATTTTGCTGGGGAGTGTCGTATAGCTGGGATTGCTTTGATGTTGCACAGTCAGCTGGTATGGAATTGAGTTAATATTTTACAGTGCTTTTGTTCTGTGACTCTGTCCAGCCCCTTCAATCTTCCCAGCTCCTAATGAGGTGAGTCCCCTGACTTTTGCTGGTCTGTGCACGTGGCTCTGCCCGTGCTAGCAGATCAATCCATGTTTGTATTCCTGGCCTTGAGCTGTGCTCTGAGATGGCAACAACCCTGAGTGTGGAGACTTTTGCTGCCATTTCAGCTCAGCTTTGAGTAAGTGATCATGCTTTGCTGAGGCTCTGAGTAACCTGAGATGGTGTGCAAGGCAATGTGAGCAGCAGAGCAGTGTGACAAGTACAGGACTGCATGCACTGGAAGCGATGCTGGATTTGTTTGGAGCTTGGGTGTGATCACTGATGTTTCCAACAGTGTTTTTGGAGCATGAAGAACCTGATTTTGGAGGGTCTGGGGTAATGCAAAGCGCTGTTGAGGTTTAGTAGCTCAGTTCAGCTGAGAACATTTCCTGAATCATGGTGGTCATCTTTGCAAGCAAATGTTAGCAGGATCCAGGCTATCACTTTTGCAAGTCCCCTGCTGCAGCTTTCGGGAGGCCACAGAAAGGGCAGAGAAGGAAGAGGAATGTGCTGGGCTGTAGGGAGCACGAGGAGCGTTATAAAGTGAAACCTTAATTCAAGGAATTGGCTTTCTCTGTCATGTGGTAAATTCATTAGTCATGTAGAGCGAGCAAGTTGATTTATGGCTATTAACTATATTGAATTGACAAAAGTAGCTTCTTGAAATTTAGTAGCCAAAATTAAGGCCTCTCAGGCATTAACAGATTAGACTGCTTAAAACAATTTAATTATTTATCCTGTGCAAATGGGATAGGATATTTCTAGAGTGATGCCTGTACTGCTTTAGACATATTTTAGTGTACTTTTGATTAAAGGTCTGTTTGTAAATCCTGCTAATTGACTATTGGCACAGAGTGGTGGTGGAAAGGAAGAACCTTGGCTGAGACTTAATAATTTCTAATTTTGGGGATTTAATGAGAAAAAAAAAAAAAAGAGAGAAAACATACCCGTCTAGTTTGAGCTAATGCTCTCTTCTTCTGTCTTGTGCTTCCCATGAACTCTGTCGGTATCTGTTCATATACGAGTTAAAGGAGCAAAAAGGGAGGCTATTAATAGCACAGTATGTCTGTGTTAAAACTCAGTATTATGCATATATACTGCTATTTTTATTGCTGTAGTATGCAGATTAGGTGAGGTCCCATCATGATAGCATCTGCATATATATCATTCCTCACCTGGAGACCTTAAAATATCAGTGTACATTTTTTTTTGTGAGTGATCATGGCATGCAGTCATATCATCTCCAGAGGAAATGACTGTGCTGTAAGTGGCTCGTCCTTAAGTGCTATCCTACCCAGAAAGAGAAGGAAATAATTAAGATGACATGAATTATGTAGAACAGACTTGAATAAAGAGTGACAGAAGGGCTGGCTTTGACAGCTGGATGTTAAATGAAATTTGTTTCTGTTGTTATAGATGCATAGCCTGTTTTTAAATGTATAATTTATTTAGATTTATTTAAGGGGTAGAGGAAAGAAACAAGAAATCCCTGATGCGGAGAATTGAAATAATGAGTTGTTATACAAACATAAATAGTCATTACAAAATATTTTATTGGTCTATTTTTGCTGTATTTATAAGGACATTTTAAGACTCCTTGAGTCTGCATTTTACATGCATGCAAATACATGCTACATTTTACCCAGCAATCCTTCCTGCGTGCTTAATTGAGTTGATAGCAAAAAGACATGAATACTCCTGACTGCTTCAGCTTGGCTCTGGGGAGAGAATGAATTTTTCATCTTTTTCAAGAGAGAATTTATCCTAAATGGCTGTTTCTCAGATTGTGTTTTATTACTCATTCCTCTAAGAAGGCCAAAGCTGTAGGTGTGGGAAGGCTTTCTACTCTAAGCTGCAGGAACTTTAGCTATGAAGTTGGAACATCTACAAAGAAGTCCTTCATTGTGTTATAACTAGGGGTGTGAGTGTGTGGGGACATAAGGGTAGGGGAAAAAGGCTTTTTCCCCCTGAGAAAAGCTTTCAGATGGTTGGTTGGGGTAGAACTGATCCTCTGGTTAGGATGGCATAATGCTTTATTGATGTGTCCAGCAGCACAGCTGACCAAAAATTTATAGAGGGATGGGAGGAATTATTTCTTCTGGATTTGTTAGACCAGGTCACGTAGGTACTCATTTGCTATTTGCTCATGACTTTTCTACTTATGCTATATACAAATATATGCTATTACTATAAACTTTAATTTTTTTCAATATCTTTTTTTTTTTCAAAATTCGGAGTGTTCAGCAGGCCATACTTATTTTGTGGAGATGAAGCTGAAGGAGTGCTTAGGACTCAGTAGCCCTGAAGCAGGCAATTACAGTAAAACTTGTCTTCAGAGGAAATTCTTGCCTCCTGTCCTCTGATTACTACTGTCCTGTTTCACCATATATAAAATTATGCATGCTTTTCTCTTCTTTTAATTTTTTTTTTGGCATCCTGATACTGTTTTAGAGCTTTTGGGCACCCCTGGCGAAAGTAGCAGAGGTTTCTTTTCTCCTAACCAGCAGCCTTGCCAGCTCTGTGCATTTGCTTTTCTCAGTGTGAACACCACCTGGGGTTTTTAAGGTTCATATATCTGTGAAGTGTAGGAAGAGATCTCTTCCTGCCTGTCCATGGCATTTGCTTTTCCTGTAGGTTGTTTGGAATCAATTGATGTCACTGATCTTTCTGCTTCTGCTGCTCCCATTTGTTGCAGATGTATTTGATGCCTTTGATTGCTGCTGACAGCAGGATTCTCTGATAATCAGTATCTCTGGATGATTGCTTAATTGCCTCTATGACACCCCCAGTAATATGGTCAGGAATTTGTCACTTTCGCTTGGAAAATCATACAATGTGCAGTTTGCTCACACATGTTTTGTGGCACTTAGGGAGACCTCAAAACTGAGCCTCTTTCTTTTCTGTGTTTTGTATAATCTCCCAAAATTGCCTCTGAAGTTGCTCTTGCATGGTGAAGTGGAGCTAGTTAGAATTTTGGGAGGCACATAGGCAGCAGTTCTGGGGGACGGTGGCATGGCCAAAAGCTCTGATTCCCTCTCCCGTGTAAACACAGCATTTGCAAATTCAACAGAGAAGGGAGGGCAGCTTCCCACACCCTCCACTCCTCATCCCAATTCCCGCCAGAAACATGCAGTGTGTGGGTCATTGAATAATTCTCATTCTTTGTTGTCCTAAAATGAAAACTAGAGACCTACTTAGGTCAAGCATTAAGTTGCAGTAAGGGTAATTCATTGTTATGTACTTGTGTACCTTGGTTGCCTGCACTGGGTGACAGAACAAATGAGAATTTCAGCAGGGCAGCAGGAGCAGACTTGTATGGTGAAAGCCTCTGGCATTTCTTATGTTCCTACAATTTTTCTTGTGTGCTTTCTCAGAAGAAAACTGAAGAAAACAAATTTTCTCTCAGTTGAGGTGTGCAGTAGATACTGTTTTCTGAAACAAGAAGCAATGCCATTCAAAAAGTCGTTCCTATGATTAAAAAGTTGATTACCTCTTTGTGTGTCTGGATCTATACCTTGCTTTAGGGGATTGATTGACGTGCGATTACAGCATGAGAATTATTCTTTAATCATTGTTTTCCTGATTATGTTATTCTTCGATGAAAACTGTTCTTTCATCTTGTCAGGAGATAAACCCAACCTTGAGATCACAGCCCTGTGGGCAATTCCCTCAGGGCTCAAGGCAAGACTGGGTTTCTAGTCTTGAAATGCAGAGACTGTTGGCAGAGATTTTTCCCCCAGTGCTTTTTTCCACAAGTCAATGAGTTCATTTGGGAGAATCATGGATCCTTCCCATGCCAGAGATGATGACTTTGTGCTAAGTGATCACAAAGTGTGGCATCGGTGGCGTTGACAGCAGCTGCTCACGAGTAGCACAGTGAGATCCTTGGCTGGGCCCAGTGGCTTCATCAAGGCAGCAGGAGAGTTTGGGCATCCTTATGAAAGGATGGAAGAAGGTGGACAGGAAAGCTGGGTGTGACAGGAATCTGCTGCATTGTGTGTGAAGTTGTAGCTCGTCCCTTTTCTCTACCATTTCCAAACACAAGGCTTTAGTCCCGATGATATGGCAAGTATTGAATTAAGTAAGGACAGGGCAATTCCTCCTCTGCAAGCCATTTTAATGTGTGCTTTGGATCAATAGAAAGAATGAAATGCTTGTCGGTGCAGAAATTTTGGGAAGAATGTGTTGGGAGGACTGACGCCATAGATACTAGAGGAATAAATTTGCCTCCTGGCTCTCTAGAAGCTAAAAGACACTGTGACTCAATGAACATAATAAATAAATAAAAAATGTACTAGCAGGTTCCGTTCAGATTACTGAAGATGTCTTTTGTGTGCTGAATCAGTATTTAGATCAGTGTTGTGAGTAGGGAGAAGTCCCCTGGATAGCTGTTTGAAACTATTACTGCCAACAATTTCTTTTTCTGCTCTATTTTCTGCTTAGATGTTGCTTGATGTGGAAATGGGTGCTATAGATTTATTTTAGCATTAATTTATATGGGAGAGGTTACTTGAGAACAGTAAATAAAATTCTATTTACGAAGAAATACTAGAAAATTGGATGTTTGTGACTTTCTTTTGTATTAAAATGCATGGTTACATCAATAGATGTCAAAGAAACATATTGCATAATCTGTAAAGTTCACATGGTAAAAAGTTCTTTTTACCACCATGTAGAAGGTAATGGGGAAGAATGACACTGTCTATATTAGCAGAGTCTTAATTTTAATTAGTTGTTGTGATTGTTCTGCACATAAAGGCTTGCATCTGTGTTACTTAGCTCTTTGGTCTGACAAGTACTTTTGCCTCTTAGAGAAATTTTGATTCAAAAAAGATATTGTAAGCACCTTAGAGAGAAGAAACATGCATGAAAGCCTGATGAGCAACTGGATCATCTTGTATAGCAATGCATGGTTTGGTTTTGTTGTTTTGGAAGGTTTTTTTGGAGGTGAGGGAATTGCTGCAAGTGCTACCTGCTATGTGTTGCGTACTAGCAAACTGAATTTGGAGAGAGAGCCAAGGCATTGTAACAGGCACAGCTTGGAAGCAGACAGGTTTGGTCACTATAAGAGTGCGGAGAGTGCAAGGATGGAAGGCCACAGCATGGCTGAGAGAGATTTCTAGGAAAGTATTTTAGAAAGGAGCTTGGAGAGGTGATCTGAGTAAGAAGAGGAGGAAATCTTGTGGATGTAGGCAGAAGTGCTCACTGGTAAGGATGCAAACCTTGATGTGGATCATCAGGCATCTAACTCAGTGATACTCCGTGTCCTCTGGGGCATGGAAGAAAATGGAAGCTGTCCCTTACTTCCATCACGTCCCAAATTAGATTGTGCCCATGAGGGAGCTGTAATTTAATTAACTCGGAGAACCTCAGCATCGCCGAGACACTGGAGTGGCTTCACAAGCATCCCTATGACTTCACCGTGCATTCGTTATCCCAGCCTGCTCTCCTGTCACGCCTCCTGCTTTCCAGTTGATAAGAGCCTCTGCCTTTCCATTTGGTCGATTAAATGCTGTAAATTCTGCAACGAGGGGCAAAGCATTAAATTTCTCAAGCATGTCTGTGCGTCTTATCGTGGAGCCGATTCCGTGTTGCTAACAGTATTTGATTCATACTGAAGGAAAATTGATGACCTGAATCCTCCTCACATAAGAGCTTCATTGTTAACATCTCTTGTTCTCAGCCACCTCCCCATTTTTTTTTATGCCTTCGCATTCAATTTATCAAGCATGCTTTCAGCAATCAAAGGCTAGAAAATCGCTTTCATTCTCGAGCAACGTATTCTGTGTCATTTTATCAAGATGTGGAGCTCCTAATTCTCTGAAGAAAAGCTAAAGAAGCGGGAGCTGTAGCTTATCACTGTCTCCCATGTCACGTTAACGGAGGATTGCAGCCAAGGTGACAACAGAGCATTCCCAGTAAAAGAAAGCTCCCTCAGATGCTCAAGGAGCCGTGGGTAAAATAACCTTTCTCGTTGCATCGGTGTTCACTGCCGAAACACACGGCCTCAGCTCTGGTGTGTGGTAAACTGCTCAGGGAGGAGGCTTTGAAATACCTGACCTGTGAGATGTAGAAGCACTGTGTGTGGATTTAAAAGAATAAGGAATATCAAGGGAGTTGATAGATGAAAGAAAACAGGCAATTAAAACTGGTCAGGCAGCATCAACACGAGCTCAAATAATGCTCCTGCTTTACAGAGGGCAGAATCTCAGGTGAATTTTCTTAGCCTGACTTGTCTAGCTTTTTGTGGTCAGGCTGCTCTCACCGCTACTACTTAACATATTTTGTTCATGCTTTTAAGATTATTTCTAACTCTCTTCTGTTGCATAATACACCTGGTATTAGTCCCCTGTTTATGGAGACTCAGAAATGGGTTAAGCAGATTTAGGAAAACACAGGAGTAGTTAAGGATGCAGTTAGCTGTGGAATGGACCCACACATGTCTTTACTGTGTGTTCAAGAAGTGTCTCTAAGGCTTTTTTGATGTTGGTCTTTCTTGAATGAAGCTGATAGATGAATAACCCAACTAAACCTGACCTTTTTTGCTGTGTGCTTATAGTGACAAAACATGTGACTCTCTAGTGTTTTGAGGGATTTGGCAATTACCATTTGTACAACCTCCAATCTAGATGAAGAATGGTAGCATTGGTTTGAGTTCTGTTTTGACAACTGAAGAGAAGGTGGCATATAATTTTCAAAAGCAGCTTTGTTGGGGAATAGCAGTGAGACTTGATTTTGCCAGACCCTTTAAAGATGGGCTGGTTCACGTAACAGCTCTGAACAGGAGCTGAGCCCTTTGGAAAATTTGGCCCAGGAAATGCAACAGTCATTATTTATAACCTGGTGCTGGATATTTCAGATTTACACAAGCAATATGCACACAATTGCTGTTTATTGGGAAGAGGACTGGGGGAAAAAAAAGCATATAAACTTAATTGAAAACTGGTCACCATTTCAGTTTCAGTGCAACCGGGATGTCTGCCTGCTGTATGGCCATTGTAGTGCACAGTGGGAAAGGGTGGGATGGTAACTGATGTCAACACAGTTTTGGTAGTAAAAGAGGGGAAAAGCAAGAAGGATGAAAGGAAAAACAAAATTTTCACCATCTAATTTAAATACCTTTGGTTATCCCTTGCTTGCCTACTGTAACCTGAGAGCTTTCACTCCGTGGAAGCTGTTGTCTTTGTAATCCCAGTAACAGTCAAGATCTGTCTCTTGAGTTGTTTCTCTCATCCTGGGCGCTTGACACTGCAGCCCTGCCAGAAAAGCAGGAGAAACTCCTTGTGATAATTTATCCATCACCCTATATGATTGATTCTATTTTTGTCCTACTCTTTTTTTTTTTTCCTTCTTCTCTTAAGTGCACTGGGTAGTTCAGCCCCTGAAGAAGAACTCCTCTGACAATAATCACTTCCCACCCATCCAGACATTTCATCTGGTAGCCAGTACAGTTGAATAGCTTGAAGATGTATGGTATGGAAATTAGTGGGAAATGGTCAGAAATTGCATTTGCTGGTTTGCCAGCTAGGATTTTTGCTTCAGTCCATTTGGGTTTGCCATGGTGATTTTTTAGCATTTGATTTCCTTCTTGTTAGCGAGTTTTGGTTTATTCAAAAGTATTTCTGAAATTGCTTTGAGATACCAATTGCATTCAAGCTGGGGGGTAGGGAAGCCTAGATATCTTGAATAGTCTTCCAGATAACTTAATATGACAGCAATCTTAAACCAGCAACCTTTTCATTTCTGTAATGTTTTAAATTAAAATAGACATATTGATACTTTTTCAGTTAGTGCTTTCACTCTGTTTTGTTTCTGATGGTCATAACAGGCAGCATGTACATTCTGCATTAAAGTTTCTTTGTTTGTGTCAGAGTTTTTAGGTATTTCTTGCTAGTTGTTGTTTAAGTTGAGGTGGTGCTCTCTTCAGAATACCCTGGGATCCAGAGTCTGATCCAGCCCACGGTACTGGCTTTTAATCCCTTCACACAGCTAATTTCTCTCTCACTGTTTTCAAGATATCAGAGCTAATTACCCAGAGGCATGGACATAATTGTGTTAGAGTGCTGGAGAGAAGGGTGGTTTTGGTATGCACTAGAGAACACTTAAGATGGAATTGAAGTAAATTCTCTCCTGCAACGTTTTCCCTGGACAATATCACCCATATAATGGGTCTCTTACTTTGAAGTATTCTTGCAAACTTCAAGTTGGGACCCCAGTATGCCCCATTTTCTGTGTGTGTTTCCACGTGTTGTGTATACATGTGTCTTTTCCTCTTGACACAGGTCATCAAGCTGAGCTGTCAGGTATGTCTTGTTATGAGAGAGTCACTTGTTCGAGCAATGAATTGTCTTCACTGAATTAATTTTCACTCCAACAGGGTTTTCAATGAAAGTTTACAGACACTATAGTTTAGGCAGGCAGCCAACGCAGAAGGGATTTCTGTTTGTATTTCTTTATTTCAGTGCCAAAGGAGGATTAGCTTGTGCTGAAAGGGTTAGAGAGGTGAGCCAGAAATGCTTGACCTAGTCTTTACCAGACATTTGCTCATTATTTTCTTTTGAGCATTCTGAAAGGCCTTCTTCACACGTGTGGGCAAGAACAGGTTAAAAACCATGTAGACCTGCCAAAGCTTTACAAATCTCTTTACTAGCTTTATTAAACCAAGCTAAAAGAAAACCTCTGTATCTTTTTTTCCCTTTTATTCCCTTAACACCGCCCTCCATTCCCCAGCCCTCCTCCCCCTTGCCCCATAGGATTTTGGTTTTTCTTTCCAGCCCACACATCTGTAAGTGCCTGCTAGGTACAGGAGACACATTTTCATGGTTCGTTAGCTTGGCTTTCCAGCCCTAGCTTGTCACTGCCCCCGACTCTGCAAAGTGTTCAGTGCTTTGTTGGGCTGCTTGTGACGGTGTTTGGATGAGTGCTGTAAATTTCCTGTAATATATCTGGTAATTTACTTGAATGTAGCACAAGCTGGAAGATGGGAATGAGCTTTTGATCTCTGACATTGTGATATCAGCAGGGGAGAAAATAAAAAACACCTCAGAGTCAAGATGTATTAAATTAATTGGAAAGTAAATTGACAGAGAGTTGGCAACAAATACATGATCGCTAACCCTTTGAGTAAAGTGTAGGTACCAGCAGTGGAAAGTAGTTTGCCCTGAAGCTTTTGACTAAGAAAACTGACTAATAATAGTAAGAGAAAAGGCTTAGCACTTCCATATCTAAGAACTTCTTAGGGGACATCACAGCATTGTCTTAAGAAAATAGAAGTTGTTAATACAGTAAGGAAGTCGTCACATCTTATTTGGAATTCTTAACTATTTATTTAAGGCTCCATCCTCAACTGATATCCTATCAGGTTGCCATTTGAGCAAAAAACTCTCCATGTCCCTCTTTTTGTAAGTCAGTTTATTTTCCTATTTCCCTGAGCTATGTAGTAAATGTAATGTAGTTCATTTAATGACCACAACATTGCAGACTGCCAACACTGTCAAATAGACTAGGACAGGAAGCTTTTGAAATCTCCACAGTATTTTTAAGATAACATACCAAGTATGATCATCAAGCTACAGTGATCCTAAAAAATCCACCAGCCCTCAAACCCAAGCGAAAATGCATAGTGTTTCTATTATCACCTGTCAGTGCACTGGGAATCCCCCTGCTTCATTGACCCTTTGGAGGAATGTGTGCACTCCTGAGATGGTAAATGCATCCTGTAGCATAAGTTACTAACCTAATTTCTGTATCCAGTGGCTTTTGTTGAGGTTTCTGAACTAGCTACTCTATTAGCGTGCATTGCAATGCTTTTGAATAACTTCCTAGAAGTTCTTCCTGGAATTCCTTCCCAAAAGGCTGCTCTCAGGGCAGATCTGAGACATTGTCTAAACAACTTGTGTGCAGATTTCTTCTTGCACAAAATCTGACAGTGTGTTTTTGGGAGCAGCAGCGGGACGGTAATGAATGCATTGCGACAAGGAAATGTGGAACAAAATGGTATAACTTAAATTTTGGCCAGGAAGCCAGAACACATCAAGGAGCAGCTCTGAGTTAGAGCAGATGTGCTGGACACAGAGGGGAGCAAACAGGGATGGGAGGCAGAAGAAGATGAGCAGTTAAACCACTTAGTGAAGTTGTTGCTTCACAGAGGAGTACATAGGATGTGTCCGCTCATTGTAAGCAGTTCATATGCTTGGTTCCCTCTCAATCTGCATGTGTTTATGTTTTCTTCCCAAGGATTCCTCTCTTATTTAGTAAGATCAAACTCAATTATTGAACTATGGACTTCCTTCCTTAAAACTCCATGTGCCCAGATTTCCCAGTAGTCTGCCTGGAACACAAATACCTGAGTAATTTAAACAGGTGGCCATTTGCAGAGTAATTACTGCAGTTGTTACTGATAAATAACAGCCTCAGCTTGCAAACCCCAAGAGTGTCTAATTTGTTTGCCTGCCTGCAATGGATTGTCTTCTGTGCAGAATATAGATGATCCTGCAGTCACAAGCCAGAAAAAAAGTAAGTTATTTCAATTCATCCATTCTAGTCCTGGAAGCATTTGCAAGCTATTTGCAGGATCAGGGCCATCATTTGCTTCTGTGAGGGCACCTGGTCTGTACCAGCTTTAATGATATCCTAACTCTGCAGAGATGAGAGGAACCCTGGAGCATTTTCTGAAGTTTCCAGTTGGTGATTTTGTTTCCACCTTTATCAAACTGGATATTTTCTTCTCTGTAATCTCTAGCTGATGAAAGCATGTAGTATTTGACCATTTTGATTTTTACAATAATATTTTTGTATTTTTACACCGGCTATTTTAAAAACTTGGATTTTAATGTGGAGGTTTTTTTGGGTTTTTTTATGTTTGCTTGGTGGTTTGTTGTTTTTTTTTTTTTTTTTTTTTTTTTTTTTTTTTTGTAAAAGCCTCCCTTAAGGTATGACAGATATTGGGGAAAAAAGATTCCTAATTTTCACTGATAATTAATTTGAGTTTCTTTATCATCACAGTACTAATCTTAGGGGTATGCTCTATAAGACACATCCAGGGATGGGGTAGCAAACTGTGCCAGTGCCTCAGCACTTTCACACTAAAGAATTTTTTCCTAATATCTAAATAAATCTAATAATCTTCATCTTGAAGCAATTCCCCCTTTTCCTATCCCTACATGCTGTTGTAAAAAGTCCCTCTTCAGGTCTCTTGCAGCCCCCTTTAGGTGCTGGAAGGTTGCTAGGTGGTTTCTTTCCTTGGAGCTTTCTCCAGGATGAACAGCCCCAAGTCTCTCAGCCTGTTGAAAAGTTACATCAAACAGTTGCTCAGGAAATGTACTAAAATACTTTGGATGAATTTGTATATATCTTTTACACCATTATTGTATCATTGCTACTACAAACTTGCATTGGCATTGCCAAGTTTCTGGATGACAAGTTGACAGAGGGAGAGAGGAATTTGGTTACAACTGCACTTTTTAAGTATGCCGGCCAAAAGCTGAGAGAGATAATTCAGTTGAACATTAATAATTTTGGGTTCTGGGATAGGAAGTTTATTTTCTTTGATCTTTGATAACTCGTCTCCCAATAGATATTCTCAGATGCCTTCTGGGAAGCTTGGAGTTGTAAACCTGTTGTCTGCCTAGAGACATATTTAAAAAAATCATAAAGCAAATAACCAGCAAAAATGCAACATAGCTTTGCATGCAAAAGCTGAACATTCATGCTAGATCTCTATATATATCACAGGAAATGAGTCTTGAAGGAAGTTAAATCTAAAAATTTTTAGACAGTTAAATTGCAAGCATTTTTTGATACCGCATTTGATGTATTGCACATACCAGTGTTAGTGAATACAGTCTTTATTTTGAAGCCTTCCAACCATTTGATGATGATATTAATTCATACTTGTTAGAAAACTGCTTTATTTAGTTTGTTTGAGCTGCTGAACACTGAGGGCTTGTCAGTAGAGTTGGTAACCAGACTTTGAGTGATTCCAATTGTCAATATATTGTGCAAGACAGCAGTGTGCAGATGCCTTTGTGGAGAGCTATACTTTGTTAAATATTTCAGCTGTATTTTGTGTTTCTTGACTAAGCTTCCATTGGGCGAGGACTGCATATTGAAATTCACCTTGTGGTTTGAGGCTGATCTCATTCTATTTCTTGTTGCTCTGCTCACAGCTTCCAGTTTTTTCTTCACTATCAGTCTGAGTCAAGAATACTAATGATCTGGCACTCATTGGAGTTGGAAAGCTTTGTAGGTAGTTATACTGTTATTAAATCCAGCTCCTCGGGGTTTTTCCATCTGAAGAACATGGTATTCTCCACTTCCTTTGTGACTTTGTGACAGTGATGCCACTGTTCCATTATAGCTCCACTGTTTACCAATCTCTGTTTCAGTGTCTTTTACATATTACTGGCCACACACTTATTTTTAATATGTCACAGAATAGATCCACGTTCTGTATCTTTTGGATGAAGCTACTTTTGGTCATATTCAAGCAAGCTGCCATTATAAGCTGCCAGAACTTGGACTCCTTTTTTTTTTTTGGTCATGTTTTGTAATGGCATAAGAATTTTGGCACGCTGTGTTGTAGAGGCTGATGTCAGTCACTGCTGTCTAAACACACTAGATTTCCTATCAATTACACCACTAAATCTTTGACAGATTCTGCCAATCTTTGGGTAAATCCTTCCCAGTTCTTCATTTTGACAGCCAAAAGAGGCGAGGGAATTGAGAGCTACTTTGCAAAGAATGTACAGTAGGAGGCGTGTGTCAAAGTTTTTTAGCTGACTTTTCCCACAGCTAAGAAATCTATGCTAGATTTTGGTTTAGGGTGCATTCTCTTCAGATGCCTAGCATGAGAAATGTCCTAGTATTTTGTTTGATTCTAATTTAACTTAGTATAGCCGTTGTTTCTTTTTTTAAATTTTTTTTTAATTGGATGGTGTATTGAATTTTGTTTTCACTTTTTAACCAAAGAGCTATTTTTGTGGTTGAATAAAAAAGGAGACAAATGTCAGTCTGTGTAGCACTGACAATTTCCTTGCCTTGAACACTAAGGTATCTCTGTCCAAGATGTCTTTGAAGCAGCGTTTCAGTGAGAGTGTAGGGAGCTTCCAGCTTCATGTCCATGACTGTCTGCTCATTTCTTCCCTTCTTAAACCCAACATTCATGTAAATTACTGGATCCTTTGTGCCTGTACTGTGCAGTTTCACCTGTGTGTTTCTGTATTATCTGTGTGTTTTTATGTGTGTGTATTTTTAAGTGTTTTTTGAAAAATATGTCTGCATTTATATACATATGCCTACATGATAAGTAAAGTTATTCTTGAGACTAGGAACTTTGTGTTAGCATGTCCCTGTACATATTGCTCAGTAAAACTAAATTCTATCATTAGGAATGTGATTTGCTACAGATGTGGTCAACATTTGAACAAGAGTGGTTGAAATATTTTTCCCATTAAACTCATTAGCTGTCTACCTGTAGATACTCAGGAATGGTATTTTAATAAGCACAGGTAAGCCGTCTGAAGAAAGAAGAAAAATAATTAGGGAATATAAACCTGATTTATTTTATCAAGGCTATTCTTTATTAGTCCTTAAAATAAACATATTTTAATTGGCTCACAGCAGGACTGGGTGACTGCTGAAGAGAGAAGTCAGAAGTCATTTAACATAGCTGTTCATTGTGGCTTTCAGTGCTGCTGATACTTGCTTTTACGTGCACACAGCAGTTAAGCATAGGCAAATTAATGGAACTGGATTTGTTTTGGAATGGTTACGCCAAGTGGAAAGAGAGGGCTTCTTTTCTGGACTTGTCTGGACAGAAGATTTTTTCTCTTTTTGCGTGGAAGCCTAGACCTAATGAAGTGTGCCTTAATGTGGGATTGTGGTTCAGGATGTCCCTTTCCATTTTGCAGCTCCCTGAGACGTACCGACCCAACTGCAAAAGGTGCTGACAAAGTGCCAGCTTGTGCAAAATGAAAGGTTAGGACAGCCTTCATTCCTCTCTCCTAGCTATTTGCACCAGCCTTTGAGACCCCCCTCACTGTCATTTTGCTGAATATTCCCCTTTGGGGGTGCTGGGGAGCCCAAAATGGGCAGCCAGAGCAAGCCCTTGTACTGGTGTGGGGTCATCTCTCCAGGCTATGCTGTTAGGACTCCCAAGACCCTTTGCAGCTCATGGAAAAATAGGCTAAAGTTTAAATGCATGTTCTCTCCTGTAAATTAATAAACTGTCATTACTTTGTTTTCAACAGCTGAATGGCTTTAACATTCCTTTTTGACAGAGATTTTCAGTGTCTCCACCTCCCATCCATCCTTTATTTTTAAAGAAATGTTTTCTTTGGGTTCACTTCAGGTTGAGGAATTTGTATTGTGTGTGGCTGTCGCTTACAGTGAGGGAATTCTGTTTTAAACCCTTAACCATCATTGAACAGGGAAGGAGTTTGTTCTTTCAAGTTGATGCAGGACAGCATTAGTGGTGATAAAAGGATATATTGTTTAAAACAGCTGAGAAAAGCTGCTGTCAGTATTGCTCTTTCCACCTTCCTTATCCATGATGGGCTTAGGAGGAACCTTCACTCACTCTTTGACCATGAAGGTCTTCATTGTGGCTGCCTTGTGTGGGGCAGGGGAAGAGAGAAGGAAAAGAGGGAAGAGTGCTGCTATCATCATTTTGGAGCCTGGTTAATGGCTCAGTTGAAGGTTGGGAATCCTGTGATGTACAAAGAGGTTAGTTAATGATCTATACACATAGAGCTGAAGCACTAAAATGGGATTTTCTGCTCTTGTTTGTCCAGGTTTTTTGTTTTTTGGGTTTTTTTCCTAATTATTAGAAGGATGGCACTTCTCACCCACTTCCTGCAAGTTTTGATCATGGTATTAATACAGTTTTCTAAAATGTGTGAGAAAGCAGCCACACTCAGTGGTTTAGCCATGCAGACATACATTCATGACTACACTGAGCATCACCAAAAGCATGATTTGTGTTGGTAAATACAACACACTACGATACACAGCCCTTCTCCAAATCTAAGCTTTCAGCTTTTGAATCAGACTTAATGTAAGCAGATTCTTCACATCTTTGGATAAGTTTTGGAAAGAGGTTTTAACAAACGGGACTGAAGGCTGGGGCATGATACACTGCTTATGTTTTTGTGTGGATACTAAAGGAAGTAGACTTTGAATGTGGTCTCAAAATGGAGTAAAGCCACTTAAAGGGCTGTTACAGTCACCCCTGGTGATACAGCACCAAGCCAGGGATGCCTAGACATGAGTTCTCATGCCCTGTGGGTTGCTGGTCGGCAGAGGAATAAAAGATTAAATGGAAATTACAATCCATCTGGAAAGGATTTGTTATCACCCAGGATGGACTGGAGTCAACAAGGGATTTTATTAATTCAATTAATATAATCTTTTTTCTCTTCCTGCTAAAAAAGAAATTTAAAAAAATAGATAAAGTGGCTGAAAAATAAGGTGTCAGTGATGGGATTAGAGCGGTTCCTGTAATTTTGCAGTCATTTGCCTTGAATTAAACATCATTTGAGTTTTCCTTGGGGCACTAATGCTTCATCCCTGCCCTTAGTTTTCAGGCTATATTTGTAGGCTTTTTTTTTTTTTTTTTCCTTTCTGTAATCAGGCCTGGTCTATGCCCCTAATTGTGACAATGTAGAGTGTGACTACTTTTTGCAGGTTCTATTTCTGGAAGTGTGTTTGGGTGTTTGCCTCCATGTGTCCTTACCAGCTGCTTCCCTGGAATTAGAGCTTTACTCCTCTCAGGGTCTGATCTGCCTCTCCTGCCTCCTATACACCAATGGCTTGGATGTGGCTGGCTGTAGTCACGTGAGTCTTCCCAGCAGGATAAGACCCACAAACTGCTGGTTTAAGGTTCTCAACTCAGAGATTTATGCTTTTCTTTTATTTTAAACTAGCTCCTTATCAGCAGGGCACACACTGAACTATCTGGGAGATGCATTAAGAAGTAGATTTTAGGTGAAACCTTTATTTGTTCCATCTGTAATTAAGTGATTTGTTCCAAACTCATAAATCTCTCCTGGCTCTTTCTGCTGCCACTAACTAACTCATCCCTCCAGCTTCATGTCAGGCACTCTACTCCCTGCTCCCTTTCTAGATCAGATTTACTTAATTGCCTCCTTTCTCCTTACACCTTGTGGTGGACTGGATTTATTTCCTAAAAAAAATGTTCCTTTTGTTCTTCCTAGCAGCCTCCACTTCCACAGACTTTTTGTGAAGAAACTGGGTTGTCTTTTCTCTTTGCCAAGCATCTTCCTCTCAAGTCAGAGCTCCTGATTTTTGTCTGGCTCCTGACCCTAGCACGATTTTGGCTGTGTTAGTTGCTTGTGGCTAAATTAGCTGGTTCTTCCTTCTCCTCACAGTTCCTTTCCTTTATGCATCTCACATGTCCCCCATCCATCACCGTGTGCCAGCTTCAGAGCCTGGTAGGAGCAGCTGGCACCTTCTGCTTCCCCCCTGCAGCCGGGGATCCCACTTTTGGCCCATTCCTTTATCCCTGCCGGAAGGACTCATGGCTTTTTTTCCTGTGTGCTTTATGCTCTGCAGAGCTGGCCCCCACTCCCCTGCACACCTTGTTCTGCCCTCGGTGCGTGGCCGTGGCCAGCAGCTGAGATGTTCCTGCTGTGCAGGCTGCACTGAGCTGTGCTTAGGTGGTCTTCAGCTTCTCTGCTGCTCAGTGCCTGTCCCTTCTTGTTGCCTGACTCCTTCTGTTCCCTGCTCGAGTTCTCCACTACATCGCTGCTGTGCCCTCAGTTCTTACAAATCTTGTTCTCATTCGGATATGGTTGGAAAAATATGTTTGAGCTTCGGGGGACACCCCTGAATTTGGACTCCCCTAAAGAGAAGACTTCCATTATGAGGAGAAACATATGGAGAGGAGAGGGTGGTAGTGATGGGGGGAGCGGCGAGGTTCAAGTTGCTGTGGAAATCTGAGCTAGCTCTCTGGGATTAGACACAGCAGTGACACTCCTGAAGATCTCTGTTGCCCTTTTGATCATCAGAAATATTTAACTCTCATACTGCCAGTCCAGGATTGTGGAAGAGCTCCATCCATTGAAGAGTCCTGGCATTGTCACTGCCTTCTCCAATACATCTGCCTTCAATCCTTAGCCATGTGTGAGCTCTGTTTAGTGATATTATCCAGGCAGGCCTGAGGCTTAGGTGAGCTCTCATGACTCTGTGTGCTATTTTTGAGTTGTTTGGAGGTGAGTGAAGGAAAGGTGTGTAGGCTGATACAGGCAGTAAGATTGAAAACAAAAATGTTTTAATTAGGAAGCGCTGTTTGGATCCTTGTTGATATGCTGCAAGTCCACCATGTCATCAGCCAGTTTTAATGTGCTCTTTTTGCCCTCTTATCCCTGAATCACTGGAGTAAGTGGTGTCCAGGTTTGTTTGCTTTTTACTCAGTCAGGGCCCATACCACCCTGTGTGTGGCCAATAGAGTCAGCCTTGACTCTGAAGCAGCCTGCCAGCACTATCAGTAGCTAATTAGAAATCTGCTCTTGTGGTCAGACTTTCTTTCAGCATGTTAATTAATTTTCCAAACCTCTGTTATTTGGAGGAATGGGACCACCGTGGCAAGATAAGGAAGACCTGGCTTCCTTTCCAGCTGTTACACTTCTGGATTCCCATCCTCCTGCATGCCAATCAGACTAGTGATAGCTGAAGTGGGGGTGTTCTCTAAGCCCTAGGAGAACCTGCTCCTGCCTTTCTCCTCTCCATTGGATATTCTCTATGTGTCCCCCACCTTTATTTTGCATTCTCTTGCAGTATCTAATTGATTCTTTATGAGACCTTTGTGCTCCATTTCTTTACTGTGTAAAAATGTCAGTGCTGTTCAACATTGCTGCTCTGTGGCAAGAGTCCTTGGGTTCAGGAGGCAGGTTCTGGGTTTGTGTCCTCTCCCTCTCTCTCTCAGTGCCCAAACTCCCCCAGGGCAGTCTGTGACCCCTTTTTCTCACTCATCTGGGCTGCTCTGTGGGGTTTTGGGGTGAGCACTTAGAGCCGTGAGCTGGAGGAGGAAATGACTGTAGCTTCTAAATTCTGCAGCATGTCATGTTGTTTCTCTCCTTCCACCTGCAAAACAGAGATAGCTACTCTTAACCCATCTATACCAGAACAGTGTTGAGAGATTTAATTAGCTGCTGTCCACAGGGTTTTGAAAGGTGTGAGATATATCTGGAGTATTATTAAAGGTCTTACTAAGATTAGGCTTGCTGAGTTATGCTCTTTCCCATACAATTACCAGGCAGATGTACACAGTGCATGTGCAGATATGAAATAGTTAAGAGTTTTTGCATGTCTTTTCAAAAGTCATCCCATTAAAACAAAACAACACATCAAAGTGAATCAAGTCCTTTTGAAATAATCTTTCTTACTGTATGTGGTTTAGGACCAGCTGAACCATCTGAAAAGCCAAAGCAGGGAGTGAGAGAGGGAGAGGGGGAGAGAGAAAGACACTTATTTATGTGAAGTCTGTACCTCTGTTCGACTTTGTACAGCCAGAAACTGAAATAAAGGCTTCCCTAGTGTGTCCAAGTTTCTGGTGAATGGCTCCTTTGGGTGCGGAAGTGAGTGCTGCGGATCCTTTCAGCCAAAAGGAACAGTTAATGAGTGTTTCTCTGTTCTGCTCTGCTGGAATGAGACACATCCCTCTTTCTAGGTCACTAAGTTAATCAAGTCAAGGATTTCTGTCCATTGTCCTTCTTATCAGTCACAGCTGCATTTGCATTAGGAAGCTTTCTGTTTCTTTAAGCCTCATTCATGTACTGATTAAATTCCTTCCCAAGTCTGCAAAAGCAAATGTCTAATGTATTATATAGCCATCTCCCGACCCAAGTAAAAACAACGTACAGTAAAATATGCTTAAAAGCAGAAGAAAGGAAAAAAAATCACTGCTTTGATTTATCTGATCTGCAGTGATAAAACACAAGGGTAAAACAGGTGGAAGCTTATGTTTCTAATGTGTGATTTTTAACTTGATGCCTGCTAGCATCAATATCAGTGTATACCTGAACAAACAATCTAAGGTGGGAAGTGAAATTTCTCTTATTGAATGTTTGAGTAAACACTGCTGTAGCATCTCCTAATGAACAGCAGTAGTTATTGCAATGTGTTAGATAATAAATTGGTCCTGGCAGCACATTTCCATTTCACAAGAATGACTGAAGGATAAACTTCAGAGAAAAATGTAAAATTACTACCTTTGTAACCAAACAGTTGTAACCCTTATTCTTAAAAAGTTTGCAGTCTGTCTATACTTATGCTTTGGTTTCACCACCAATTCATAGTTTTGATGTTTGGAGGCGTAAGCTAAAATGTCTGTCTTATTGATTATGAGTGCAGTTTTGGGCAAATTAATAAAGATCTCCTTGTCTTCTTATGCCTGCTGCAACCCTCCAACGTCCCTAAGGGGGCACCTCATTGATTTGGTTTTTTGGTCCCTCTGGATCTCCTGAGTTACTGGGAGATGTAGACTTTAATTTTCTGCCAGTACAATTCTTTGTTTTAACACTTTGGGAAAAATGTCCTTCATAATTTTCTCACCTTTCCACTGGCCACTTTTCCATTTTCCAAACCATGACATCTTGAGAAATACCTCCTGGGTAAGAACACTTAGACTTTCATTTTGTTTGTAGTAACATCATCTAGTATTTCGTGTTCAGCAACTCTGTTTTATCCTTCCTTATAGATTTTCTTGCAGGTTCCTTCACAAGGGGCCTCTCTTACACCATAAAACAATGCCTTGAAGCTTGAACCTCTCTATCCTCCCTCATCCTAGTAAGCATGTACAAGTTCAAGTTCTTTGCAGAGTAGGAAGGAGCTCCTTTGGCTCACTTTTTTTTTTTTTCTTCCCCCTCCGCTGTCAGACGAATATTTTATTCCCCTCAGCCCTGTGGAATTCAAGTGCTGTGTTCTAATCATGGGGCTTCCCTCAAAAAGCAGCCAAATGGAGGTCAGCAACACCCACAGGCAGCAGCAGGTGGGTGTTGCTGACCAGTTTGCAGTTTGCACACCTCAGAAACGGTGTGCAAACTGCTAATCTTAGAAGGCATTACAATGCTGTTGGACCAACCTGAAATATTTTTCTTTTCTCATGAGCCTGCTGCCTGCAAAAGGCTTGGATTGTCTCTGGCTTTTTTCCTCCTAGGCTGCAGTTCAATCAGTGTCTCATGTGTGTTTGTTTTTGCACTTTAATGCCCATGAATCTACTCAGCCAGTCTCCTGATATTCAGTAAATGTCAGAATTGAGGACCAAGGGCAGGCTCTGGCTGGCCAGTGAGTTAGTGAAGATCAGTGGCTGTGTAGTAACTCTCAAAAACATGCAGACACATATTCTGAATAACCATACAGTGATCTCACATCAATTTGAGATAGCCTGGAAGATGGTCAAAGAGAGGGCTACATTACTTGGCTTTTGCAGAGAACGCTCTCAACTGCTACAGGAATTTCTGCCATTGCAGTGACAGTGTAAAACAATTCTGAATCAACACAAGAGCAAACATTTGTAAATTGTCCAGAAGACTGACTTTCTGCTGAAAGAAATGTTTGTTGAATCAGAATATTTTGCTTTTCAAAGCTATGTAATTAATTTTAATAAGAGCACATAAAACACATTTTAAACTGGAAAGTTTTTTCCTAAATGGCAATGTGAATCAACATATTCCCACACAGTGTTTTGATTCGACAGTTCATCATTTTCCAAGGGAAAACAGTGCCTCAAAAATATTTGGCTGTGACAACTCTTTGTATTTAACTGCATTGGTAGGAAACAATACAGTGGTTGTTCCTGTGGACGCATGTGTGTCTGAAGAAACATGGAGACTGGAACAGCTCAGCCTTTGGAGGTAATAGCTCTGCATTCATCAGGGATCAACAATAGTTCCATGGGATCGTTATTTACTGAGTCCTGCTAAGGATCCGGCTCACTAAATATGCAAGATAAAAGTATCTCAAACCTCCAGTGTACATAGGAGCTGATGACAGACAAGGTACAGATTATTTGAGTGCTTTAATTATTCTTATCATTTGTCCACATTAACCTGTGGTTTCTGGAACTGCAGCTTGATTAAAATTCTTTGATTAAACAGATGAGTTGACAAGACAAATGTTCCTTGCAGCCCCCTGAATCATGGTAGGAAATTAGGAACCTTTTCCTTGTTCAGTTTGTGTTCATGTTTTCTCTTCCACCCACAGCCAGGTGGATTTAGGGTCACTCAGTAGGGACCTAAACATATATTGGAGCAGAACCACTTATGCAAGAAAGCATAACAGAAATATCTGTAAAAGGGAGAGAATGAAGTTTCTTAGTACCTTGTGTACTGTATTTTTTTTAATTGGTGAAATAGTTACAAACTTCCTAGTTCCTTGTTTAACATCAAAAAAATAATCTTAAAAAGTCAAGCAGAGACCTTGATGAATACAAATGCTCAGTCTGTTCAGGCTGCATCTGAACAAAGTTGTCCAATTCCCTTTGCGTTGCTGTAATCAGGATTTGCCCGAAATGGAGTGAAATACGGGAAGAGGCAGGCAGTGTGAGAGAGGATTTGGACTGGCTGGTGAGGGATACTCCAGCTTTGTGCCTTTGTAATTATGCTGTGAAGTAATGCAGAGGATAGTCTTAGGAGCAGATGTTTAAGGATATATTGGCACCACAGGAATCTAAGTCTGAATAGGATTTTCCTGACACGAGGCAGAATCCTTTGAAAACACCAGTGGACACAGATCTGCAGGCTGGTCTGCACTAGATGTTTTGCCAATGCAGTATGTTAACAGCATAGGAAGAAGTTGTGCCATACCACTAGAACTCTTAATTTCAGCACAGACCTGTCAGTAAATAATTTGTTTTGCCTGGGTAACTGGCTTTACAGAGAGAATGAAGAAAGCTCTGCTAGCAACAAGCCCTCTCTTACCAGCCTCATTTACTTCATGAGGTTTTTGCATAGATGTAGTTTGATTATGACTATGCTAAAAAGAGTTTTGATGAAGCAAGAATTGTTTTTATTAAACACAACTATTAAACCAGATTCATCATCATTTGTGGTACTTCTAACAGAGACAGTTAAAGTGATTTGCTGACTTTGCTCCCTGTGCAGACCTTGGACAGAGACTGACTCCTTCAGACAAGGTTCTCACTCTCAGATGGCACAAAGGTCTTGGATGCTTCCCTGATTTCAGAGCACTATTTTGAGCATCAAGGCTATTGCAGAGTCTGCAAGCTAGACAGTGAACTCATCAGGTCAGGGATGGTGTTTTAAAACCAAGGGGGAAGTTTGGTCCCCCAGTGGGATCACCGGACTGATTTAGTGAAAATAATTGTCCTTGTTGGAACAGGTTATGTAATGAGAAATCTGATCAGATTTGATCAGTGCACAGCTATATCTAAGTGACACAGTGATGTCAGACCACCAGGGCTGCTGAGCAATTGTGCCACGTGGCCCATTTTTTACTTTTTCCTCCTAAAATTTATAGATTAAGGTACGCCAAGGGGAACAAAGAGATTTAATTTTTCTCTGTTTGTCTGCAAATTTCACTTGATGCAACAAGTTCCAGGTGAGCAGGCAAAATTACTTTCACTCCCATGTTTTTCTTAGGTGCAGCCATGTTTTAGCACTTACATCATCGCTAGAAAGTGCTGACCATTTATCACATCCAAGAGGAATGGGAATAAAAATCTAAAGCAGCCTGTGACCCAGATTCTTAGCACTGGGCATCCCAATATGCCTTAGCACAAAGGTGATCACAGGGGCAAAACCACAGGGGGTTTGATTCACTCCAGTGTTCCTGGACTGAGGGACTGTAATAACTGCTGAAATTGATATTGCTATTCCACTGTACGAACAGAGCCTTACCAGGATAAAATTCTGTCCTTGGGAACAAAGTGGGCATGGATTTACTCACCTAGTCTGTAGTCTTATTAATTTTACTCATGTGAGTAACTGTTCCTGGCAGGGGCATAATAGAGTCTATGCTTGTGGCCTGGAGAAATTACTATGCTTTTCCTGTAGAACTATCTGCCTTCCCCTGCCCCCAATTTCCACTGGAAACTGCCGTGTTTGTCACAGGTCATCCCACATCACTGTGGCTCACCAGGGAAATGACAATAATTCAAGTGCTTGGCTATGGATGTCGAGCTTTTCTCTTCCTGTTGTTTCGTGGCATGACTGATGTTACTTTGCCTTGCTTGAAGGCAGTGGTTAAGAGGGCAAGATGAGTAAAGCTGTGATTGTATGAGATGTAAATATGCTTTGGCTAATTCATTGTTAATATTGTCCCATGAGTGCTGTAAGAGTGCTTCAAAGTGGAACAAAGGGAAAGTGGGGATGAAGGAGGAGCAGGGAAGGCAGAAGAGAGCAAGGTCCAAGCACCAGTAGCTTCCTTTAGCAAGTGCCCTTGAGGTTTGACAGCCTCATCAAAAGCAAAGGACTAAACTGATGTTGAAAATACTATCCCTAGATGGTAGAAGATGCTGAGAATTGCTGCAGAAGCAGCAGGATGTGTGCATCCTTGTTGCCATTTCCATTTTATTTTTGCTGATGAAGGGAAGACATCTATTGTCTCCTCTACAAACAGGAGTTACTCATATGCTGTACTGGAGCCTTGGGAGTCTCTGAACTGTCTTTCCAAAGCCTTTATTGGCACTAAATTACCTTTGCAAATATATACAACCAAGAAGAGAAAAGGATGAGGCTGGATATGCTTTGTTAGAGACACCAAGGAGAAAAAGGCTCAAGATGCGATCCCCTCTGCATTACGGAGTTGAGAGCAGGTGTCACTGAAGTTAGTGCAAGTTAGTAGTATGGTGTTCAAAGAGCACAGAGGCCCAGGGGTCTGCTTTGGTAGGCACAGCAGGTCCTCTAAAGGACGCTGCTGTGGTGGTGTATCCATGCTCCAGCTGAGTTACAAAAGGCCCATGTAAGCCCCAAGGGCCACTCCTCCAAGCTCCCCATGCACCAGCTGGGACAAATGCAGACTGCAGCTTGAGGGGAGGAGAGGGGAGAAAAATGTTAACATCCTATGGTGAAAACCATCCTCTGGTTGCCTTGGAGTGTTTTAGTCCACTTCCTTTTTTTTT
>VXAX01004289.1:1134985-1167810 GCA_013399835.1 Leptocoma aspasia | reverse complement strand
TTTTTTTTTTTTTTTTTTTTAATAATCTTGCAACTGCATCTTGCAACTGCAACAATTTACACTTTTCCCAGTAGGGTGATTTTTTCCTCTCCAAAACATAGATGTGAATAACATGAACTTATGTTTATGAGATGATGGATGCTTAAAGGATGGACTGACTTTTGGGAGGGTTTGGAGTATTCTCCTTTCCTGAACATACAGGAACAGACAGGAATCAGTGTCTCAAGTCAGGCTGAAAATGCTGATCTTAGGTTTTGCTTTGGTTTCTGGTCTCTTGGTTGGTCTTGCTGAACTGTGTGGACACTCTTGGTTCAGGGAAAGTGTCCACAAATCTCAGCAGCAATTATAGAAGTGGCCCAAGTCATGGAGAGGGTCTTTGAAAAGCAGTGTCTTTACTTATGTGCCCACCTTGCACTTCAGGGCATAACAGGGAAAGAACAATGATGGCAGATAGAAATAAGGGCTGCAAAATAAAACAAACCAACACACACACAAAAAGATGGCTATAAATTTCTTGTCAGATTTCATAATAAACAACAACAAGATGAACTAAAACCACTTGAGGGGCTACTTCAATTCTGCTGTGTCTCCAGAACATTTGCCTTTAAAATGCTGGACCAACTAATAAAATGGAAGCTGGTTTTTTAATAGCATAAAATTGTCTATCTGGTCCCCTAAATTCCCAGAGTCCTCTCACAGTTCTCTTGTTTGCTTGGCATCGGAACATGTGGAGAATGAGGAAATACCCCAAGAAGCCAGGGATTGCGTGGAAAAGTTGTAGCATGAGGTCAATAATGGGCAAAGAAAAGTGGTTTTCTTTGAAGGAGTTGATGAATCAGTGCTACAAATAAGAAGTGCTTGTGTAAAGGCAGTAATAAGAGATGTAGATGGGTGTGAAAAAGGTGACTGTAGTTTTCTGGGGTTATACTAAAGCCAGCAATGCAAGCAGCTCCTGCACTATTGGAGAGGAATCCAGTGTGATGCAGAGCTGCTGTTCCTACTGTATAGCTAAGCGAGGTGTTTCTGTGATTGCCCAGTAGAGGAGACAGAGTCATACTTACTGGCTTCATATCAGCTGGTGCAGTGCTGGTTCTCATTGCAAACTGTGCCTCCAGTAGCTGGCAAAGATCTTCCTTCAAGAAAAGAGAGAAAAATTAGAAGAAAAAATAAGGGAGGGGGAGTGGAGTGGGGTTGGCAGTGGCAGACAGGACATGACAGAAAAAAACCAAGAATAAAAAAAAAGATCCTTGCTGCCTTTACTGGAAAGGTCAATACCCAGCACTGAGCCTCACAACTTGCAGGAGTTTGGGGCAAGTATTGCCAAGACCCAGGTGCCAAGAAATCCCAAGATTCCATGTAAAATCCTGTGATTTACAAGGAAGAGCTCATGGCCTGGTTTGCTGGAAATGGAGTATGGCATGAATACATTATGGTTTTTCTCCCTGTCATTTTCAAGGCTACAGATTCATCATCTTTTACACATCTCCTTTCCTGTGTCATTTCTTGCATGTCACTTAGTGTCACCTGGGCCTTTAATCTGTCTGGAAAGAAATATGACAAAGCTGAAGGGACCAAGAAGCTGTTGTAAAAGGGATAAAATGCATGAGCAAAAGCAGAGCAACCAGAGCTTTAATGATGAGTGTTTTTTACCTCTTTCTCCCCTTAAGATTTCCATAGCCTGATGTCTGACAGTAATAGTTCATTGAACAGGCATTAGGTTTTTTCCTTTGGTTTTTAGTGTAAATTACCATCATCCCTTAAGTGTGCTGGAATGAGAAACCTGTGTGTTTCACCCTGGGATGATAAAAGGAAGCTCAAAATGCCAAGTGCCAGACTCAGTTTTGGTGTCCATAGGAAAGGAATGTTGAAAAGAGAAAAAGAAACAGAGAGGAGGTTGAGTTCTTCTGGTTTTCATTGTGGGTGTTTTGTTTTGTTTGTTTTTAATATGAACCCTTTTTTAGTTAATTTTGTGAGGTACTGACACCACGTAGTATTCATGATTTTATTTGAGCATTTTTAAATTGCTTTTCTGTGTTTCCTCCCCAAGGTAGCACTGATAATTTGATCTCACCTTCTTTGGAAGTTCCTGTGCTTGGTAGGCTTTGCTGTCCTCCGTTCCAGGAATGTGTAGGGGGGCTTTAGCATCCTAGAGTTGGGGGGAAAAGCTTTTGCATTTCTGTGCATCATGCATTCCCCATTCAATCCCTTGTATCATGAAGGTTTTAGTCTCCTTGGTGATATTGCAGAAGGTAGCATGCATTTGAGGAGGTTAAAACTGTGATGTTCACAGACAACTTTCTAGGTTGTGTGTTTTCACTTCTGTTTTATGTGTCCAAGTTCTTACATTAAAAGGAAAGGGCCACATGGAAATGTGTGACCATTCAAAGCAAATGCTTCCTTGCAAACAGAAAGAAAACACAACACAGATGAACCCTAAATGTGTTTGTTCCTCCCCCCACCTCCAATTCCTCATAATTCTGGATCTTTACTCGTGATTTTGAAAGGTATCTTTGATCCATTGCTGTTATTCTGTGTAATGTGGCCAGTGCTGTCCCTTCAGCCAGGAAGACTATTGATTAGACCAGTGAAATTGCTTTTTGAAAGGCACATTGAGCCCAGTAAAGGATTTTTGTTGAAAGTGAAATTTTGGATGGTGTTCAAAGCCTCTCCTGGAAAACTGCCCTCTTGCATGGTCTGAGCTACCCATGATATCCCAGCATGGGTGAGGACAGTTATCTTTTTTGTTAAAAAAATTATTTTTCTGTCTATATAACAAAAGTAGTCATTTGCTGTGGTAACTGCTGTCTTTCAGCTAGAAAACATGAGAATGTCCCAGCCCTCTGGATTATCTGGTATCCAGCAAAACAGCCTGATGAGCAAGCGTATCCACTCTTATTAATCTTTCCATGAAATTATGGAGCTTAAGGCAGTCGCTAATGAATCAATTTTAATTTATAGGCTCAAATAAAATCCGCATTAAGGCTGACAAACAGTAGCTTCAGGTAAACACGAAGCATTTCCACTGCAGACTGAAATGAATTCTGTGCTGGATGTCACAACTTCTGCCAGAAGAGCAGGAGGTTTAGGGGTCCCATTTCACATCAGAGGAGGCAGAATCCTAAAGAAAATAAATGCAATGGTCTAGCCCTTAGGAAGTCTCTTTCTGGCATGCAAAAGCAGAAAAATCAAAGACTAATAATATTTCTCTCTGTTTTCTTTTTTCTTTAAACAAAGAAGCAGAAGATTTTTCTCTATAGAATCACTGTTTGCTAAATGTTTTTGCATCACCAATTCTACATTAGAGGTGTTTGTCCCATAAAACAAGAGGCAAATGTGGGTTTCTACACATGCACAAGTCAGTCACCCATGGACCTGTATATGCCTCAGGAAGAGCATCTTGCAGAGCACAACCTCTGTGTGTGTGCTCTTAAGCTGAAAGATGCTCACTGCAGCAGGCAGGGTCAGTTCCTTCTGTGTGTCTTCTTCATCGAGAACAAGCGTTTTGGAAAAAGTACCTCATTTCAGGAGAAGCATCCATGCTGAGCAGAATGATGTAATAAAACTTAGCCATTTGTGTCTAATGCAAAGATGTTGTGAATAATCAGACTGGGAAGTTTCCCTAACAGGCCTTGTGCTTGGTAGGCTTTGCCATTAAAACATTGTTTTGGTTTTTAGACAGCTTATTTGGTGATTTTTTTTCCTCACACTCAAGTGTTGCTGTTTCTAGTATTTGCTTTAGCTTAAGCAGTATTATACAAGATAACTGGTTTTGTGGGAGCACTTTATAAAAATGTTAGAAAACATATTGTTATGTCTGCTATAAAACATGCAATGATTATATTTTGCCACCGTTGTTGGTTTAGTCCTTGCATTTTGTTTGGTGAGGATGCTGGTATTGAAGGAGTACCTCCTGGAGGGGAAGGGTTGTGCCACCATGCCTCTTCTCTTTTGGTAATAAGCTGATGAAGGCCTTGGTGTTCATCATGCCATCAGCCTCTGCCTGCTCACTGCTGAGCTTCCCCAGGTGATGCTGAAGTCCTGGCTCCTGCATCTTTTTGGCACTGCAGGGGCCACTCAGCTTCTTGACCTGTCCTTCTGTCTGGCCTGTTTCCTGACTCTCATCTTTGTTGCTTTCCAGGTGCAGTAATCGGACCCAGTGTGCGGTTGTTGCCGGCCCTGATGTGTTTCCAGACCCGTGCCCCGGGACGTACAAGTACCTGGAAGTGCAGTACGAGTGTGTCCCTTACAGTATGTATCTTCATATATTTGCACTTGTTATTTCAGTAGAGATTTATTGTGGAAATTGGGCCAGCCTTGAGCTTGTCTCTTGTTGCTCAAGGGCAAGTAAAGCAGACCATGTGCATCGAATGAGACTGAGCTGATAAGATATGAAAAATGGTTCTCTGTGTCAGGTGTGTGCTTAGGTTAAAAATATCCTAATAATGTCTCCCGTGTTGTAGAGCTCAACAGTGACATATCGTCTTCTGGAAAACACTTGGGAAACCCCATTAGAGAAAGCAGACCAGAGGAGTGAAGCACTAGCTAGCTTACAGCTTCTCTTTACGTGTTTATGCGTGTAATCATACAGCAGTGTGCTTCGACTGACCTATGTCCATGTAATCGGTGGCATTTGATAAGTGCCTTAAAATGCAGTGTTGTATCAAAGCTATAGTTTTGGGTAATTTGATATTTGATCGTAGAAAAATACTAATTTATAAGCTTCCAAAGTTACAAAGGCAAATTACAGGCAAGCCATTAATTTTTTGAGGGTAGAAAGCCAGTCACCTGAGATGACAGCAATATGTGCCAAGCATGAAATTTAGAGCTACAAAAAGTTGTGTACCTCAGAATTTACTTTCTGTAGAAACCAAATTTGTTACATGCAGTTAAAGCCCTACTGCCAAAAGGGGCATACCTGAAAGAGAAAATAGCAATGATAATACAAGAAGTGCACTTTTTATTAGCAGTTGTGGAGAGCTGAGTGGTGAATAACAGCACCATTTTCAGGTTTTCTGTTTGAGCAGGCCAAAGCTTATTGTAGCACGCCTCTCAAAACAATAAAGCAGGTATGGGAATGTATGCTTTCAACCCACGGTGTTGTATTGAGAGCGCAGCAGGAGGCATCAATTTGCTGAAACCCAGAGTTTGGCTCGAGGAACTAAGACCATCTTTGTTGCCTCAAGCATGGGATGCAGGAGATCAGACCTGGCTGAGCAATGACAGGCACCCTGTCCAGAGAGGAAGCAAGAGCTTACAGCCCCTGGGGTGGTCCCCACCTCAGGCAGGAGGTGGCCACCTGCCTGCTGCCACAGCCTGGAAGGACTGTGTGGTGTTTGGCTTCCGTGAAATTCCAAGACCACCTCTCCGAGTGAAGGGGACCTCTCTGTTGAGGGACTCAGATACTCTGCTGGCAGCAGTCTCAGTGTGTCCATATTTGATTTTTCTAAAGAAAACTGTGAAGCTTCTAAATGCAGCAATGGAATACTTTTTATGGGGTGAGCTATTAAACTCATGGAAAGATTGACATCAGGGCTTAGGGCCTGCCCTGTGAAGCAGAATATATTCCAAATTATAGTTTAGAGTTATTCCAGTCTAAATGAGGCTTTTCATTTCAGAAGCAACACTGTGCATGGAAAGGGTTAGGGAAGATTGGTTTCAACTTATCACAGTAGGTTGTATTTCCCCATGATTTATGGTTTGCATGAGGGTATGCTGTTCCCTCCAGAGACTGGGCTGGTAAAGCAATAGTCATTACCTGGTACTCCTCCACAGCCTTTGTTGCACATAAAACAAAGAGGAATAGTGGTGCCTTGTGAGAAAGGCAGTATGTCAGTATTACACCCCGAAGTGTTAATTGGCCCTGTGTACAAGATGTAGAATAACTCTTGTGAGAGATTGCTCAGTAGCAAATGTACAGTAGGGATTGAGTATGTTTTAATGAAACAAAGAATGTAGGGAGGAAAAGGATGACAACTGACATGCTGCCTTTGCAATTAAGGTAGGAGCTTTGATGGCTGTTTCCTCTGTTTCTTTATGAATCAAATATAGTGCCTCTGCAAGTAGAGTTGGAGGGGAAGACAAAGGGTGAGCACATGATGAAATAGGATCCAGTCTTCTGAAGTTGTTGTGTGTTACCTAGAAAATTTTGGGTCAAATCTTCATGTGTTGTTATTCAGTGTAGCATCAGTGAAATAGGTTGTGTTCAGGCAAACTGTGTCCCTTCGTGTGCTGACATGGAGTGGCAAACCTAGAGCTCAGTTTTATTCTTTTCCTACTTCAGTCTCTGCCTGGCTTTGTTGCTGCCTCTATTTCTTTCCTCAGAATTGTCAGATTAACTTTGTAGATGTTCCCCAACTGTGTCCCAAAAGTGAAAGCCATCCAAGTGATGGGGAAGGTGTCATCTCTGGGCAAGTAGGTCAGCAAAGGCATGGCTGGACCAAAGCCATGCTTGGTGGATGAAATCTGTTCCTTCTTTTATGCCCTGTCAGAGGTCAGTTCTTGTCACTGAACCCACATGCCTCAGCCCCTGTGCAGCCAGCCTTTGGTGAGTGGTAGGGTCTGCCACATGGCCATCTGCCAAAGGAGCACCTCAGCTGCATAATAAAGAAATTGATATTTCAGCAAGCAGTTGTACTTGTGTGCAATTCCAGCTTGCCTTTGTCTGGTTGGATGGGTTACTCCTCACAGTTTCAAATTATTCTTTATGGACAGAGAGTGGGTTTACCCAAGTGTTGGCTGAGCAGCAGAAGGAGGGGAGGGTGTGTGCATCTCAAGAGGAGAGGGTTTGGGAGTCATCTTTAACAGATGTTGTTAGGACTGACCTTAGGCACTTGTGCTCAGTATAGTGCTAGTGTATATGCTCCCCCAAAGAAAAAATATGGAAGATTTAAAACTCCATTCATTAGTGTGCTTCTCCTGAGATTTTGTTATTTATTTATTAACTCTTCCACCAGTAGCTCATATTGTTTTCTAGAGGAAAGCATCCCCCTTTCCTCTCCAATGGAGGAATTCCAAACGTCCTCTAACTTGAGTAGCTCATATATTTTAAAATGTCCTTTACATTACCCCACACACCACATTCCTGTGTGTTCACTAGAGATACCCCTGACAAGGAGAGTTTTATGAGGCTGCAGTTACTCTCATCATGTGGATAGTACGAGAGATGATTATGCAGATAGCCCACTCCTCTCCTCATAATCCTGATCCTGTAGTTGCTTTATCTCATAGTAGCAGCCTTCTACTAGAATGGACGGTCATTCCAGGACATCTGGGCTTCTTAGGTTGCCCTCTGACAGTGAAAAGTAGGTGATATCAGCAGGTAAAAAGATAGCAGACCTAATTTGTCAGGCTTCAGTGGTATCAGTTGTCCTATTTTTCTGGTATCAAAAAAAATTCTTCAAATAATTTTGTCTTTCTCAAAGCAGGCCTTAGCGTGTGGCGTGTATTTCTCCTAACACTTGCTTTAGGTACTTCCCCTTTTCTTCTGAAATACTTAATTTACTACTCTAGTTTTCTTAAATTGAATGTGCTTTTAATAATTACTGACCAAGAGAGATTTTCTGTGGTTTTCAACTGAATATCTACTACTGCAAACCTGCAGTCTGCCATTGCCAGAGCTGTGGACATGTTTCATTGTAGAGAGCTGACTGAAACTGCATTTAAACAGTTTTGTACTGTGTGTGAGTATGAGAAACCTGACATGGTGAAGGTCCCCTTGATCCAGTACTCTGTTGTTTCCTACTACATTCCTTCCCTCTCCCTTTCTCCCTTTACAGAGCAGAGTTAAATGGGTAATGGGAACAGCAGTGGTGGGGGTGGTTTGCAAAGCTAGGTCAACATTCTCATTGCAGAAACACTTCACTATCATCTTCTGGTGCTTGTACAATCCTGTTGTCATGGTGCCAGTACATCTAGGAGTGTAATTTTTCTTATTTCACCTTTGTAATGTGCTAAAGGCCTTCCAATTTTACTCATAAGCCAGCACAGAAAGCAGACAAGTGATTTATCCAAAGCTGTACGTGAGACCAGTGGCCAGCAAGAGAGCCCAGTTTTGCAGGGGCTGTGGTGTTGGGAGAGCTGCCCAGCTAGTTGTCACTGTAATCAGACAAATTGTATATCAATAACACGATATACCCAAACCCAGCCTTTGGTTTTGCTAATACTGACTCTGTATGTACGTGACACTTCACAGCTCAAACCATCCGTGTTTCAGTAGTTCTGCAGGTATTTCTGAGAAGGAGGAAGAGAGTGAAGAACCCAGTTGAGGCTCCCCTTTCTTTCTTGAGCACATGTGCTCCATGGGACATGGCAGTGGCACTGCCCTTCATGGGTGGCACTCCAGATCAGAAGAGGGGGGAATTCCAACATGCGAGCAGCTATCACCCGCTGGCTTAGACTGAAATTTAGGGATTGTCTGCATTTAGCTTTTATTTGGGTTTTGAAAATGGTAGGAGTTGAAAGCACCAGAGGTATTTTTGAATGCTTTCTTCTGTTAATTTCCCTGTAGAGACAACCTTACAGGTTCCCAAGGATCCAGCACAGTGTTGGAAAGAGGATTTAGGTGTATCTGAGTCAGATTTACCTTCAGTTTATCCTGAGCTCCCAGTTCCCTTAGACTCTAGGTTTTGGAGGTCAGAACTTGTGCACAGTTGTCCTTCTGAAGCAGTCTGTTTTTTAGGCAGGGAATTGGAAAATTTAAGCTATAGAATAGGGCAAAGTGGCAAAATGGTTGTGACTCAATGAGGGCAAGCCCGTTGCTCCATTGATGGGAAGGATGGCAGCAGCAGGAGGGTGCCTTGGGCATGGCATATCCCACTGTGATGATAACCTGCCTCACACCTAGGCCACAAGTCTTCCATCAGCTTTTAATACTGGGGAGATCTGTTCAAAAGGATGTTTCTTGCAAGGGAAGAATGCTCATGGCTTCCAGGGAAGGATGAATTTCCTTTCTGGGTAAATGGGATAATGTGAAGGCACCACACATCTCTGGTGCTTACAGAGAATTTCCTCCTTCTTTAATACTAACAAGAGGAAGGGAAAAAAAAACCCAACACATGAGCATGTTTCATCCTTTCTTTTCTTAGGACTTTGTTGCTTTTTAAACATGGAACCTGAAATCACATTTCCCAGTTGCTGTAGTGATGGAAGAAAAGGTCATAGCCTTGCTAGAAATATTCCTTTTATTGCTGATAGAAGAGTAGATGGGCTCACATATCAATAAAAGTGAGGAATGGTAAGTGTGATGTGGGAACAGAATTCAATAAAGTTTTATTGTATCACAAGTGGACTGAAGTGCATTTAAAAACATTAAATGAAGGCGCACAGTATCTGCTCTGCTGGACCTTAGGGCCAGTGAATAGACAGATAATTGAATAATGACATTTTTAAGAGAATACAAGCACTAGAAAGCAAACTGATATTTTCATTGCTGTAACATTGCTGATAGAAAGGGAAAGAGAGGGGGGAAGATGGGACAAAACTGGAATCTGAAAACAGTTTAATGAGACCACTTTTCCCAAGAATACAGTTGTTAATTATTTCTGGAGTGCTGTAAGGCCATTATGTGGCCTCTAGGCTTTCCCTCTGTGTTTTCTTGCTGCCTTCTCCATTGGTTGAGGAGCAGTGTTTGCCCACTGAGAGCAGTGCTGGGTTTTGTTAAGCAAATGGACTTGCGGCTTCTCTGCTTTTCTTTTGACCTGGGTTTATGCTTGCTTTGGTTTTGTTTTCTCCCAAGAGAATCTGGTCCCTCAAGGCTCAGCAGGGAAAATGGCTAATGTTCCCAAAGGATTAAGCATGACTGTTGGCATTTTGGCCAGTAATGAGCAAATTCCCTCCTGAAGCCAGGCCTCTTTTGTTTTATTTGTTAAATATATTGTTTTTGTGTATGGGCTGGGAAGAATAAGTAAAGAAAAAAAAAAAAAAAAAAAAAAAAAGAAATAAGAAAAAGAAAAAACAAAAAAACCACCCAAACCAAAAACCCAACAGCAGACCTAACGATCCATTATGACTATTTCTGAGCAAAGAATCTTTGTCTCCTGCTGATAAATTGCCTTTCTTCCAATGCATACGATTTCCTGGCATTGCAGTCAAAAAAGCTTTTTTGTATTCACTGAAATTCCAAGCTTTTCTTGCTAGTTTGTCGTTGTTTTTAGTTAGTTAGTTAGTTAGTTTAATCCACAGAGGCAAAAATAAAGAATATATTTCTTCCCTTATCAGTCTTCTTTTACTGTGTGTTTGTGGGGAGAGTGCACCTACACAACAGCCCATTGAAACGCACTCTTAGTTAAAATAACCTGATCTTATGGGCCTTTGCAAACCTGCAGGCTGACCTATCTGTGTAGTTGTATGCATAATGTTCAAGAAGGGTGTAGTGGTTTTGGTTCACCAATTTTAGATTTCCCCAATTTTTAAATTTTCCTGGCCAATACACTCCCTCCCTGCTGCAAGGTAGNTTGAACCTTTCATCTCCCCATAGTTTCATATGTTATAGGGAAAAAGAGTAATTTCTTCATAGCTTACAGGAGGATTTCAGCTCCAAAATCAAGGCATCTCCTCATCCCTCCCATCTGGGACTTGACTTCTTCCTCACTGACCTCGATGTCTTCATGTTGCTCCTTTACATGCTCACATCTTGTTCCTTTCTCTCAGTGGAGGGAGGACTGAAGCACTGAAAGAGTTAACAGAGTTAACCGTGTGACCTCCTGCGGCAGCCAAGCTGGAGGGAGGGGACCTTCCTGCAAGATGCTAACAGCCCCGGCTGAGGAAAGCTAAGAGCTAGGGAAATAAAGGTATTTGAAAACTTGAAGTAGCCTGATACGGAGGGAAATGAACATTTTGGTAAGGCACAGTGAAATAAATGGCAATGTGANTCAAAATCAAACCCTTCAGAACACTTCTCCCCCACAGCCTTTTCTTTCCCACTGACAATGTAAAGAAACAAAACCTAAAATTTCCAGTCAGTTTACCATCTCTAAAGTAGTCTTTCTTCAGTTCACTTAGGGAGAGAAGTCCCTCTTGTTAATGTTATAGAGACTTCACCACAGGAGGAACACAAACAGTTCTCTCGTGGCTCTCAATTTCCTCATGAATAGCAGCCGCCTGGGGAAACCTGCAATTGTGGAGTCCCTCCCATTTCCCACAAGCCTTTCCACAGCTTGTTTATGGGCCATGTCGACTTGTGGGGTATTGTTTTAAAGGTGAGCTGTTCAAAGGCAAAAGTTCTCATTATCTATTTCTAAAATCATCTTCATCCTTGGGAACCGAGACCTTCTTCTTCTTCTCTCCTTGGGGGCACAGGGTCTCATCACTCTTCTCTCTTTCTCTGTTCAAACTTCTCATGGGATCACAGCTGCTTCAACATCTGCTTACTTCAGCATGGCGGCCTTTGCTCAATATCAGTTTGAAGCCTTCATCTCCCCATAGTTTCATGCTTTATAGGGAAAAAGAGTATTTTCTCCATAGCTTACAAGAGGATTTCAGCTCCAAAATCAAGGCATCTCCTCATCCCTCCCATCTGGGACTTGACTTCTTCCTCACTGACCTCGATGTCTTCATGTTGCTCCTTTACATGCTCACATCTTGTTCCTTTCTCTCAGTGGAGGGAGGACTGAAGCACTGAAAGAGTTAACAGAGTTAACCGTGTGACCTCCTGCGGCAGCCAAGCTGGAGGGAGGGGACCTTCCTGCAAGATGCTAACAGCCCCGGCTGAGGAAAGCTAAGAGCTAGGGAAATAAAGGTATTTGAAAACTTGAAGTAGCCTGATACGGAGGGAAATGAACATTTTGGTAAGGCACAGTGAAATAAATGGCAATGTGATTAATTTTTGAATATGAGATGAGATAAGGAAGCTAGGTGGTTTCCAGTACGTCTGTAATGCACACTGGTTTGAAGGTCTGGTGTCAGCAGGAACATAATGGATTTTCTTGTGGGGAGAAGTTAGATACATGTTAGGCAATCTCCACAGTAGGAAGGCCATCACTACCTGATGCATCTCTAAGTTCCAGCCTACTTCTATGAAAAGCCAGCTCCTGCTGGCTCCTGTCATCTCTATCCTTTCCTGTAGGTAGTGGGACACTTCTTCATGTCTTCCACCCATGCCAGCATGAGCTTTTTTGTGAAAAGTAATTTTTTTCTCTTGCTCTCTCCTGAGTGTTTAGCTGAGTACCTCCTGAACCAGCTCACCGCTCCCTAGTCCCAGGCTTAAAGTATTGAAATGCCTCCATACACTAATGCATTCTGTCTTTAAAACATGCATTGGTTCTGGAAATCTCCATGAACAACAGGTTTTGCTCCCATGTGTCTTGGAGTTGCACAAGCTGACGTTATCAGAAAAGTCACCACAGTGCTGTGCTCAGCTCCTTCAGGTCTGAGATGCTGCAGTGGATGAGAGCTGGAGTGTGTTACAGCCTGGGCAACCTATGAACTTTTCAGATGATCATGGGATGCTTGATTGCACATTTGTTGATACCCTTATTATATTTTTAAGCTCGTATAGCCGGGAGAAATTGTTTTGGTTTTTTTTAAGAATATAAAAAGGTTTCTGTGGTAGAGGACAAGAGGCAAAATTTGTATCTCTCCCCACCACCACCTCACTCTCAGAAAATTTGCAGTGTGGAGACCCAGACTGTAAATAAGTCAAAGAATTTAGTGTAGGTCTGTTACGTGTTTCTCACATAGGCTCTTTTTCTTGATATAGAGCCCTGTCAGTTCTCCTGAGGGCCTCTATGATTGGTTTATTATGGAAGTTGAAGGTAGAAAACTGTGATGTGTAGCGTAAGTTATTTTATGAAGATTATGAATATAAGGGGGTAACTGAATTCCTTGTGTGACTTCTATGCACTATTTATTCCTTTCCAATCCTGGCCCATAGCAGCTGAATTTTTAGTGAGAAAGTGTATGGGTTTGGTTTGATTCTACTCATTTAACCTAAAAGGTGCTTAAAATCTTTTAATCTGTTGTCTGACTGCCTTTGGCCTTTGAGACTAAATCAAAGGTCATTAAATTGCAGGGAAACTTTCTTTCAGTGTCAGTAAGTTTTGAGTCGGGTTCCTGGTAACCTGCAGCTGTCTGAATTCATTAGCTTTTTTCGAGAAACTCATCTTTGTCACACCCATTTCTAGCATAGTAAATAACTGATATTGTCTCAGCCAAAAGGGGAATTGTAGCTAATACTGCATAGAAAGAAGAATGAAAATATGGGATATTCTTCAATAAAGTAATAGTCCTCCTACCTTGGCAGCTGGTGGTTCCATATCTAAATAGTGAGATATCTTTGTAGCATCTGAAATAGATGTGTGCTACTTTAATAAAGATGCTGACAAAACACAGCAGCCTGACCCCTGCAAACGCTTTTCTGGAGCACCAATGGGAAGAACCTCAGTGGCTTTAGGTCATCTGTACCAAGCTGTGTTTTTCAACTCTTTCTGACATGAACCTTATAGATATTTGCCACCAATTTGCTGCCTAAACATGACCCCACACTTCCCGATTGTCTCGGAACAATTCTGTCATCATTAAGGAAAATATGTATTTCTTCCCACCTTTAATAACCTATTGCCTAAATTGTACTGTTATACCAGAGACGTTGATATGGATTTCATATATTTTATAACAGACCTTCATGGAAATAATATTTACATTTCCAGGTTTTACTCCTATTTTCCTTTAATTTCTCTTACGAGAAGTATTGCAAAGGTTTCTTTCATTGGTGCAAGCAGTGTAAGGAGATTAGACCATCCTTGCCAGGTGCTATTATAAATCCACCAAAGAAATGAAATACATTTATTAGGTTTTATTCTGGCCAATAGGGAGAACAGAATATGTGTATCCAGTGGCTAAGTTGAGGATTGAAGTTCATTTCTTCTAGCACATAAGGGAGGAGGAGGGAGGGGAGAAA
This sequence comes from Leptocoma aspasia, assembly GCA_013399835.1. Lineage (NCBI taxonomy): Eukaryota > Metazoa > Chordata > Aves > Passeriformes > Nectariniidae > Leptocoma > Leptocoma aspasia. The sequence goes on along the minus strand of VXAX01004289.1, from coordinate 1,153,916 downwards.
TTTGAGTATATTAAGGCAAATCCCTTTAGTGTGTGAAATACGAAAACGCATCCTTCCAGATCTAAAAATACAACTTTGTTGAGTTTCTTTATATTAAAAGGGCTCCCAGGAAGAGAGCCAAATATATCTGAATGTATTACTTCTTTCCCTCATTTCCTCCACTTTTCCTTCCTAACAACATTTCCAATCAACTTTTAACAATATTGGCCTGCATGAAACCACAGTAGTTGTATGCACCTCAAGCTCTGGCAAAGGAGACAAACATAGACTGCATAGTAATTGATTTTTGTTGGATCCTGTTTCCAAGAGGAGTAAACAGTGAGGAATTGTGGAAACCTACGGCAAAGGGGCCTTCCCCAGGATATCCTTTTGAAAAACAAACAAAACACCAAACAAAATCCTGCAACTTATTTCTAGAGGTTTCTTATCTAAAAATAGTCATGACGTGTCATTTACCTGGGCTGATTGTCAGACTATGCAGAAATGCTGTTATAGTGGTTTTTTTGGTTGGGTGTGTTTTTTTTTTTGTTTTGGTGGGTTGTTTGTTTGGAGTTTTTTTTGGATTTTTGGGTTTTTTTGGGGGTGGGGGGGCAGACTGAGGGAGTGGGGAGTGGAATGATTCAGATTAGAAAAGATTTATTCCAGTTGATTTCACAGATGAATGTATTGCTGAGGGTCTAAACTAATCTCCTCCTCCAAAGTCCTTTTTCACTCCATGGGTAACTTAAAAATGTCTAATGTAGTTTTAAAAAATGCCTTAATCTCATTTATCTTTAATTTCTCTGTTCCGCTCTACAAGCCCACATAAAAAGATTTACTGTGGGTATTTATCCTTTCCAATATCAAAAGCAAATTCCCTTCCAGATCTCAATTTTCACTGATAATCCTCAGAGATGTATAATTTTAATTTACCTTGCAGATGACGTCTACCTGGTTTCTCTCTCTGCTTTTTTGAAGGTATTATTCAGCTGCGCCTCATTAACTCTGGTTTGGTTTTTTTTGTTTTTTTTTTCTTCTCTCTTGTGTGTGTTGAACAGTGTCTGTGAGTGGAACTATTGTCTTGTCCTTTACTGGAGTGCACATGCTGGTGCAGCAGGGGCTGGGGCTGGCATGTCACCACATAATCCAGCTGAGTCCTTTCTTTTTATCCCAGGAGAGGCAGCGTTGGGGCTTTGTCCTTTTTATTGCTTTAAAAATTAATAATCTCACATTTTTCCATTTCATCCCTTACAATGGCTTGCAGGACCACACAGATGCACACTCACGCACCTGAAAGCTTCCAAAACTTCAGATGTTCAGATCTGCAAAATAATGGCTCTACTAAACAGAACAGGAACTATTGTGCTCTTGGGATTTTGAAAATGAGTCTATTATATTTAGGTGCCCTAATGAAAGCTGAGCTTCCCTGGAAATATACCTTTAATGTCTGTATAGGAAACACTCTGGCGTCATTCCACCTATGTTACTATTTAAAGCAGCAAATTGTGCATTTAAGTGCTATTCTGAATGTGGCCCTAAAAGACAGTTCCACATTTCTGGAGCAAAACTGAAGGGGTGGAAGGAACGTAAAGTCCATGGAGTAAATGCAGACTTGAGTTTGAATATTTGACTTTGAGAAGAAAAATCAGGAAACAAGGTATAGATGGTGTTGGAGATATTTTTTTATTAGTAAGACGTGGCTCAAAACATTGAAATTGTAAGATAAATGAGTTTCATAGTCTAGCCTTGTGTGGGAGAGAGAATGGAATGGCTAGTGACTCTCTTTGGTATGAAATTACACTGTATCTCTACTGGTGGTCTTGTCCTTATCACGGGCTGAAATTAGTCCTGCTTCGATATAATCAAATTTGTATCCTGCTGCTGCTTTGGGTATTTACACTCAGGTTTGGCAGTGCCTGAAACAGAAAAGACTGTTTCAGTCATTAATCAGTATGGACCTGAAGGTATGGAGGCAGCAGCTACTAATGCAGCAGGGAAAAGATGGTCCTATCCCACAGGCACACCTGAGCCAGCTCTCATGCGGACCTGGGCATGAGATGCAGAGGCACAAGCTGTGGAGCAGGGATAAATTTACCAGCTGGATGTTTGCACAAGGCACAGTTGTACCCCTGGTTTCACTCAGGCCTTTCCCATTGGCACCACTGGGACACTCCCAGCCAGGCATGTGCTTAAAGGTTTGATGGATGTCAGCTTGAGTGTTTGCATCTTATATATGGTGTATGCAACTAACAGAAGCCTAATTTGGGGGGTCCTTTATGTGCTCAGGCTGGGGTTTCAGAGGAGAAACAAATAGGCCTTTGTCCATTTAAAGACTTACTCAGAAGAGTGAGCATGTGCCATGTACATTTCCAATGAAGTCAATAATTAAATATGTTCCAGATGACTCTGGTGGGGAAGGATATTAGTAATTACCAGAAAGTGACAAATCTACATTCAGTGGCTGGGACTTTGAAAACAAAAAGTCAGTGTTTCTAATAGAATCCATAAAAAATATTACCTGATTCAATTGTCATGTTTAAGTTAAAATAATGTCTTAAGTTTTGGATAGTGTTTTCTGATTTTTTTATAGTCTTAATAGAGGTATAGTAGTTGTCTTTCAGCACATGCCTTTGATGAGAGCCCACTGAAACACTTGGGAGTTTTCTTGTTGAGTTGGAGGAAATTTGGATGCAGAGAGTGAAATTGGACAGTATTTAAATCAGTGCAGCCTTGCTTATTAAATAGCATGAGTCCCAGCCTTCACATTTGGGAGAAATTTGTGGTGCAGTGATGATAATATGGATAGATTTCCAGTGAAAAGGAAAAGCATTTCTTTCTCAAAGAGGACTGGTCCGTTCTGCCATCTCATCTCAGAAAATTAAGTGGCTAACAAAGTCTCAAACCAGTTCTAGAGTACACAAAAACAATCATTCACATTTTGCCTTGGTAAAAGGAAGGTCACAGAGCTGTGATTTGGACGTGCAAGGAGAACACAGGAAAAGCCAAATCTCAATTAGAATTAAAACTAGTCAGTGTAATGGCAGTTAACACAAAGCTTTTTAAAAAGCACATTAATAGCAAGAGAAGGTTTAAAGAAAACACTGGGAGTGATACTTGTTTAAGATGAACACCCCTCTAAGGGAGATAAAGAAAAAGTGGAGGCATTCAATATTATTTGTTTTTTGTTGCCTAACTCTTTAATAATCCTGGTAGGCCTTGGGCTGCCTGGTCCTTTCAGTTGGAGGACCATAAGTGTGTGGGAGCAGTGACTTTCCTTTTGTGAAGTTGTAAGGGACTAGCTGCATCAGCCAAATGTTGACAAGTCTATGGTCCCTGATGGAATTCATCCCAGAGTACTGATGGAAGTAGCAGATGTTATGGCAAGGCCCCTCTCGATCGTTTACCAAGTATCTTGGAAGTCTGAGGAGGTCACTGCTGACTTGAAAGTAGCCAAGGTTTATGGGAGGGACTGTTAGTCTAACCCCAGTTCCTGGAAAATTATCAAGAAGATCATAGTGGGGTACTATTGACAAGCATTTAAAGAACAGTCTAGTTGCCAGGCACAGTCAGCCTGGGTTCACATCAGATCCCTGTTGAAATAATTTGTTATTCTTCTATGACAAGGTCATTTGCCTAGTGGATCAATGATCTGGATACAGGATGTGAATGCACTATTAGCAAGTTTGCTGATGATCCCAGACTAGGAGTTGCATTTAAGTCTCTTGAGGGATGAGAGGCATTGCAGAGGGAGTACAGATAGATTGGAGCATCAGACAATGATTAATGGGACAAAATTTGACAAGAACAATTGCTGGATTCTTTACATGGTATGGGGGAGTGGCAGCCCTGCAGAAGGGGATCTGGGGATGATGGTTGACAACAGCTCAATGTGAGCCAGCAGAGAGAGCCCTGGCAGCCCAGAGGACAATTCCCATCCTGGGGTGCATCAAACACAACATAACCAAACAAAAAAGGTGATTATCCCGCTGTACTAAGCGTTGACGCAGCCTCCACTGTGAATCCCTTGTGTAGTTCTGGACCCCACAATATAAAAAGGATGTTAAGGTGCTCTGATGCATCCAGAGGAGGGCAACAAAGCCAGTGAAAAGGATGGAAGACTGCTCCTGTGAGGAGCAGCTGAGAACTTTGGATTTGTCAAGTTCACAGAAAGAGTTCAAGTGACAGCCTCTTTGCTCTCTACAGATTCCTGAGGAAAGGATGTGTTAGAGGGAGATGATGAGCTCTGCTCCCTGAGATCCAGAGATAGGATACATCGGAATGGTTCAAACTGTGTCCGAGGAAGCTTAGTCTTGATATTAGGAAGCGTTTCTTTACTGAGAAGGTCCGGCACGGGAGGAGGCTTCCTGGAGGGGTATTTGATACGCCAAGCCTGTCAATCTTTAAGAAGTATTTGGACAATGCCCTTAATATTATGCTTTGGTTTTTGGTCAGCCCTGAGGTGGTCGAACAGTTGGTCTCTAGATGGTCATTCTAACTGAAAAGAAACCATTTTTGCCATGGGAAGATGCTGATGCTTCCCAGTGAAATGATAAATGGAGTTTCCAGAGGCCCATGTGAGTGCCTGGAGACAGTTGGACATTGTTGGGTCATGTGTGGTAAGAAAACTCAAATTGGTTTGCAACACTTCTTCATCTGAACATCTACACTCATGTTGAAATGGGTTTTTGCAGTCAAACACAGCCCAAATCTTATCAATTATGAATGGCTGCAACAGATGGTATGCATTATTGTTTTTAAGAATAAGTGATACGTTTCAAACAAGAAACACATGCTGCTCAGCAGCCTTAGCTGCCACTTCTGAGATGGGGACCAAGTCCCTGACCTTGTCTTCCCCTCCACTTGTTGGATAACATCCTATTTTAATAACCAAAAAATGAAGACCATGAAATACTGCACGATGGAAAACTGTGTGCAAACATCAATTCCGGTGTAAGAGGATCCTACTCTTTCTCAGCTTGCTGGGAGCTGCACCTGTCTGGGCAAGGGTGAAATTTGTGTTTGCAGCACAGCTATTGATCAGCCTTTCCCAAGGGTCCTTGGGACAGGGAATTTCTGCAAAACTTCTTACTTGAAGTTTCAAGAAGTTAGTGCAATGTTGCTGCAAGGAACTAGCTGTAACCTGAGATCAAGGTATATCGTGATGATGTTGATGAGGGCTTTGTCAGATACCTGGCTTTGCAGAAAATACTGTGTATTTCTTCAGTTTTTCTTTCAATCCCCATTTGTTGCGTTGCTTTATTTTAAAAACTGAAATAATTGCCTTAAATACAGCAGGTGGAAGGGTTTTGGGGCTAAAAGCCTGGCTCTTGAAGAGCAACCCAGATGAACTGTAGCAGTCCTCAGAAACTGGACCAGAAATCTTGGAAACTCTATTCCCTTAGGCTTGTGCCTATTTTTGCTATAGATATAAAATTCTACATGCATGCCTTATCTGGAAACAAACTCTGTAAGCATCTGCAGGATTGGTGCCTAATTTGGTGGAGAAAAGTCCATTTAAAAATCTTCATTGCTCTTAGAAAATTTGCTACAAAAATGTTTGCTGTTTATGATGCAGAATATAGACGCATTGCCAGAACAAATGAGCCAAAGGTATTTTGTGATAGTAGCCATTCAGAAATAGAATCACAATAATTTGTTTGTTTTCTGATTTATAAAATTGCTGTAGCATCTTGGCTGAAACTGCGGGTAGAAAGCGTGTATTTTCTTCCTCTGGTGTTTTAAAATTCTCGCTTAACATTCATAACACAGCAAAATACTCATTTCTGTGTCTTTAAAACCAATCATATTAGTTATTCCCCTGCTGAATTTAGTGCTTATTCAAATGCGCTCTCTGCTCTCCTTGAAAAGGAATTTTGGCTCAATTTCTTTAGTGCAAAGCCCTTCCTTAGTGCCTTGATAACACAGTGTTATCTTATTCTGTAATACTTCACCATACAAAGCAATCTCAAACTCAAGGAAGTATGCCAAGAGATACTGGGCAAAAAGCCCTTATGTAAAGTTTGAACTTCTTTTCCTTAACAGTGCAGCATTTGCACAACCTTCTCTTCAGGCAAAGAAAATAAATAAATCAAAACAAAGCTCTAAAGTTAACCAAGAAGTTTTTTTAAGCAGTACTCTTGATATTTATTTTAATGGGAAGAAATCAACTTCGTCACTTTTACTAAACTAGAGGAATTCTGCAGTGCTCTTTGCTGACAGTGGGACAAAGTGCCTGTATTGTGCCCAGATCTGTTTGTAAAAAGTTTCCAGTGTAAAAGCCTTTTTTAAAGTAGAATTTGATGCCTTGGGTCCTGTGTGGGAGTCTGGTGACAGTTATGCAAGGCCTAAGGGATTTTTTTGTTTTGTTCTGGAGTTCAGGATAAGAAAAGGCAGACTTAGGTACTGATAACCATCTTGACAAGAGTTGCACCTCCTGCTACCCACATCGTGGTGATTGAAGATGCACAAGAGATGCACCCTTCTCTTACTTCGCTCCAACTTGGGATCATCCTTCCTGTGATCCTTTTGGCCCAGTGCTGAGTTACTGCATTTAATGTGGCATTGGCTCTCTTTGCCATGCAGTTTGTGGGCTGCATAAATCTGAGCAGGATGACAGTCTCATTGGAACTCAGGATGTGTGGGAAGGAGCCCCAGGTACTCAAGGTTTGCATTCTTCCTCATGATATCGCATTGAAATTAGGTGTATGGATACCATCAAGTAGTGTCAAGATGAGTGCTGTCTCCAGAGAGATTATTTATCACTTTCCATCTGCCTGAATTCAGGGAGGTTTTATTGAAAATTCACCTCTCATCTCCCCTTTTATTCTTTCCACTTCATTTCTTGCATTGCTCCTTACTCTATCATAAATATACCTGCACAGCTGTGGCTGTAGCTTTACAAGCTTCAGCCTCTTAAACCCAAATGCTGTTCTTTGCAGGTGACCTCACCTTTCAGTACCAGAGGCTATCCTGGAACATGCAGGAGGATATGAGCTTGTAGAGCATTGGATTTACTATTAATCAGTCAACTTGAACTTCTTTTTTTTTTTTTTAAATTTTTTAAATTTATTTATTTTACTTTATTTTACACCTTTTTCTAATCACTCCAGTAGAGTCCCAAAATGTGACCCCTCTCAGGAACGCAGAATTAGCCTAACTTAGTGCTCACATGGCTTTTGTGGTAGCAGTGGTGTGTTTGTCTTTGGTCAATCAATAGGGTCAAGAGGCGAGAGTTGTCTGGTTTATGTCAGTGGTTGCCTGAAGCCAAATAGGTAGCCAATTAAATTTTCCAATATTGAATGAGAAGAGAGTGGTAGTGTCAGCTCTTCTACAAATGCCTATTGAATTACATGATGCAAAAGTGGCTAAAGATGATTCACAGCAATAATTTGACCCAGTTATATGTTTATTGCATTTAAAAGACAACTGGGGGCTTGATTTCATTGCCAGCTGTGTGGTAGTTAATGATCAGTAAGAAAGCATCAAACTAAGAACAACTTCTGTTTCTAAATACAGCCTGCCGTGCTGAATTTCAGACATTCCCAGAATGAGCTGCGTGTGTGTAATGGATCTAAAAATAAGGAGAAATATGCTTTTATTGGAGACTAACAGTATATATATTCACTGCAGAACTGTTCTTAACTAACAAAGAAAAATCATATGCAAAAATGATGGACTTGCTTCTAAATGCACATAATTGCTCTGAGCTACAGCTATATGACTCCTGATTAACGCTGGCCATAAACGAATGTCCTAACACAATTTTGAAACCTGTGTAATTAGCAGGAGAAGACAAAATTGTTACTTCCTTTTCAGACTGACATTTTTACTGCAACCATTAGTTTTAAAAACATCAAGCAAGCTTTCTGCCTGAGTGGTCTGTCCAGTATCATTGTTTAAAAATTCATTTGTGGAAACAATTGGACATATGATAAACATCAGTTTGAAAATTCAATTTACTGTGTAAAGAATTCAGGGACACAGTTTTTCATAAAACAGAATAAGTCAATTAGAGCCTTCTTTTCACAGCCTGCAGGTTTTCTTTCAAGCAAAATAGCAGTCATTGGGTTTGGTCTATAAAAGTGTAGGCATTAAAGCTCCAAAGACAATGTGCTACAATAATGCTGAATCGAAGGCGCCTAAGAGAAAATGAATGTTGCAGTTTTTTTTTTTTTTCCCTTTGATTTTAGGTTTTATTATGTATGTGCCTTGTGAGTTCCATTTAAAGAAATGAAAAATGCAAATATCTCTTGCTTTAAAACATACTTTATTTGAAAAAAACATAAATTCTTTCATGAATTAATTAAAATGTAGCAGCAGCCTGATGTCTCTCGTCACCCAGCGCTGCAGTGGAGATGGTTCTGTGGTGATGTGTGGCAGCTCTAAAAAAGCGTGGCAAACTGGGTGATGCTCTGCACATCATGCAGAGAAACCTCTGGCTTCACTCACTTGTCTTTCTTATTGAGAAAGAATCCATTATGTGGGCCTGAATTTTGGACCAGTGGATGCTCCCACTGGGCCATTTGGGCAGGTTTTTGAAGTGGAGATGGAGCAGAAAACAGAATTTCAGCACTGCTTGTAGCCCTACTTTTATCTTAAATCCAAACAAAATTTGGTTTAGTTTCTCCGGGAGTTGCCCATCAGATCGTTCAGAGATGAAGTTTCCTTAGCAGCCCAGTACCTAATGGCAGGGCTTTTCCAACATCATGGTCTGCCAGACCCCAAACCTAACTCACCTGGACTTAAAAATTGATACCAAGGAATTGCTGGAAATACACATACTCTGTTGTGTGTCCCTGCAACATGAAATTGATCTAAAAGCTGTGAATATTTGGGGCTGGGCACACAGAAGGAGTTAAGTGTTTTTAAAAACCCAGACATGTCTCTGCACAGCTTGGTCTGCAGGAGTTGATTAATGCAGCCAAGTTTGATGCTTATCCTGCTAGAGGTGCTTTGCAGTGGACATTGCCTGCTGCCTGCACTATTCCTAGCTGCTCAGGCAGCTGCAATTGAGGTAATTGCAAAAAGATGAGTGAGAAAAATAGCAAGCTTGGCATGTAAGGCTTGTAAGGGAGCTAATAGACAAAAAAAAAAAATCTTCAGTTTAGGGTTCACTTGTAATTATTTAGAATTTTTTGGCACACTTTCTCTTTTTATCCAGAAGAGCTATTCCTTGATCTTAATCTTCTCTGCAAAAAATGGATCTTGTTGATACTGATGAGCAATACTTAAAGGGATGTTGTTACTTGCTATATATCATTCTAAGGAAAGGGAAGCTCTCCATGATTCTGCAGGTCATATGGACCAGCTACATGTAGACATTTCATTCTTAGTTTGGGAGTGTTGCAATATAAGGTGTAGGGAGGGGAGGGCAAGACCTGCAGCGTTGTTCATCAGTCTTGTTTTCCTCCTGCTGATGACCTGACTCCCTCGTGTGGGATTTTGGAAGGAAACATTGTCTTGGCTTTACAATGTGATGTTGGTGCTCCAGACTGGATTTCTATTCCCTGGGTATGGGATCTCACTTTGCATTCCTCTATCTGCTGGGTATTTTTTTTTAGAAAAGCTAATAAATAGTCACTACATTGTTCCTGTTTAGATTAGTTTGGTCATAATGTATCTCTTTTCTCATATCTTCCTCTGCTGTCTTTAAAATGTCCAGTAGAGGACTTTGCCTGACATGAACTAATTTTTGTTTTGTGTCTTTCTCACCTCCAATTCTACTCTTGGACCAGTTGAAAACTTTATGTTCCGTCTTTGTTTGCCCTAAAACTGCAGGGCAATACCCTATGATGGTGCTATAGATGATTTTATTTGTGGCTTATAGTTACTGAGCGTGTGGTGCTAGAAAATACTTTTTAACACTTAAAAAAGCTTCATTTGTACATGTGTTTGTTTAAATGCACTTGTGAAAGAAAAGCCTTGTTTTTAAAGAGTTTCTGAGCACTTCAAAATTATTTTTTATATAGAAATACAATTTTTCTCTATTTTCCTTTGAAATGCGTAGTGAAAACTGCTGAATGGTGATCCTCACATTTTCTGTGTGGATACTGTTCTGTACAAGAGATCTCATGTGTAACAGTGTTGAAAATCTAATCAGGAATGCTTCATGGAGCTGCAAAATCATTGCTGGATAAAATATTTTAACAGGGAAGCAAAGCTGTAATTTCCAGAGAAGGTCATGATTGCAAACTCTGTGTTGACTGGGTGTGACCTGGATGAATCCTGATGGTCCACAAGGAAGTCCAGTTATGCCCTAACCTGATGGCCTCTCTTTTCCATTTCAGTTTCTCTTTAGTGAAGCTGTTTTGTGGCTAAAGGTTGGAAAACAAAGCAGAAATTGCGATTACAGTCAACAAGCTCAGCATTCTCCACGCTCCGGTCCCAGGCGTGATGACATTGTGTGTGGCAGTGCCATTTTCCACTATCGACTTTGTGAGCAGGAGCTTTCCCTGACCTGCTCTGTAAAGCCCGTGCTGCATACAAAGCCCAAAGTCCCCTTTAGATTTATTAACAAAGAAAGCAACAAAAACTGGCATGTGGAGCCACACCTGCGGCACCTCCCCAAGGACTGCACTGCTGAGAGCTGGAGTCCTCTCTGCACACCAAATACAAACAGGGGAGGCAAGATGTGCTTTGCAGAGCTGCTTAACCCTTTCCTGGAAGGAACTGCATCTTGCTGTCTCTTGGGAGAAGGGGGGGCAGCGAGGAGGATGGGGAGGCAGTTTGGCATTTATTTTTATCTCAGTCCTCACAGCGTCCTAACACTACACGACTTTTTGTATAATCTAATGGGTAGATTGCTGCTGTTATAAGTAGGAAAATTCAGAGTGGAGGGTCTTGTGACTCTGAAGCCATTGTGTGCATGTCACATGCCTCACCGCATTAGGCTACCCTTGCAGTCGTGGTCAGGGAAAGCTGAGAACATAACAAAGGGCCTAACTGGCTGTGCCCCACTGGTGCCTGTCTATCTTGGCATTTATTTTCCTAAGGCGTCTAAACATCTCATTTTGCTCTTCCCTGCAGTGAATGCCACTCCAATGTGATCTCTCAGTGATCCTGAACTCCAGCCCTTGCTGTTGTTTTCCACTTTCTTGTTGTTCTGGTCTGTGTGTTTTTAAAGGTGGCATCTTTGAGATCCTTGGCCTCTGCTGGCATTGCTAGGAAAGGAAACAGTAAGGCCTTTATTCAGAGCCACTGCAAGCTGGTGAAGCTCTGGTGGTGGATATGAGGCATGTTTCCTCTCCCACTATGGCATCAGCCAGTCTAGTGTAGCTCTACAGCAAGTGTGTGCATGCAAATCTGCTTCCAGTTTTGTTTTACCTTGCAACTTAAGAGCTTTTTGCTGTGCAGACATCAGAAATGGGGGAGAAAGATCATCTGTAAGAACACCAAATGCCTTGGCGCTCTGTTGTTAGAAACAGAGAGGATGGTGACAGCCGTGGACCATTTGTAGGGGGGCTGTGGCTCCAACCCCCTGCTGTTTCCCTGTATTTAGTGCCCATCGAGCAGCATCCCTGTTCCCATCCCCAGCTGCCTCAGACCTCATTGACAGTGGTTCATTGGTGGTAACAATGCTGGTGGAGATGAAGCTGTCACCTCCTTGGCTAACCCTGCTTGTGGGATGGGCACCAATAGCAGGTTCATGCAAAGACAGCTGCACTGACCACAGGGTGCTGGGGTGAGCAGCTTCTGAGCCTTTGCCAGCATCATGGGGGGGGTTGAAGTGTGACCAGAAGGCAGTGGGCCCTTAGGCCATGGTCTGTGCTGTAGACACTCCTCTTGGGGCCTGACTTGTGTAAAAGAGGAGCAGCTGTGTTGTGCACCAGCTTTAAAATTATGGCTTTCCAAAGTGCAGCCTGTTCTGGGAGTTTAACCTTGGAAAGGCTGAGGCCAGGCACAGCTCTCAAAGGAAGAGAAACAGCTTTTGATGTTGCTTCCTCTGAGGGACACAGAGGAGCATTTCTTACACATTTACTTTACTCCCTCCTGCTGCTTGATGAATTCAGGCGTAGAGTCAGATCCATGGGGAGGCTGTCACCAGGAAGGGCTTGGCCAGTTTGCAAGCCAGCACCTGAAAACAATGCTGTAAAGTAACAATCCTTCTCAGTTCCTTAGAGCAGATCTCCCTGTGACCAGACACGCTCCAGCAGACTCTGCTGATGGCAGAGAGGCACCCAGACAGGTAGCATGGCTGAGAAGATAGCTCAGAGTTCATTGGCAAGACATCAGTGTTCAAAGCCTGCATCCTCTCTCCTGGGCAAATGTGATCCACAGGAGTTCACAACATTGAACCTGTGGGACTAGAGGAAAAGAAAAATTCTCTCTTATACCTGTTTACTGTCTGTCTAAAGGGAGGCCACCGTGCTGTGTTGTGCCAACCATCCTTAGAAAGACCTGGGCAAGGTGACCTTGCCAGGCTGCACACAGCACACCGAAAGGATGCTGACAGCTGCATTTGCAGCGATCATCCCTTGAGGAAAGCATCCGTGCTTGCTCCTTATGCTTGCAGGTTTTCACTTTAATTTTGGACTATGGTTGAAGCACGGGAAGCCAGTTTTGGCACCATTTCCCAGCTCTGCCACAGCTTCCTTGGACAAAGTAGGTAATATTTTCCTGCCACTGTTCCGAAATAGAAATATTAATCAATCTTTAATTATCCTTGACTATGTTGTTTGTTTAGCTTGCAAGCTATTGGAAGAACAGTCTTTTCTCACTTAGTAGTGGACTGCTGCATATTTCTGCTCTGACCCTGGTGTATTGCTACAGGATAAGTACCATAAAAAATAATAGGACATTTCCTCATCTGGTATCTTTGCCATCGTGGCAGTGTCACCCACAGTGGGAATATTATCACTGGCTTGTTGATCCACGATTTTGACTAAATTATGAATCCCAGCATGCAAAACAGGAGCATTCAGATATGCAGTTTGGCAATCTCTGTGTTGCTTATATTTAAAATAGGATTAAGAGGAACAAAACACAAGGTATATGCATGAAAAAGCCAGCTTTCTTCCCCGATGTTTTAAGAATTTTTTACATTACATGTAGTCTTTTCATTAGTTTTCTAACTTTAGGCAAGTATGAACAAAATGCTTTTTATTTCTCAAGGCCTTCGCTTAAGGAAATCCGCGTGACAAGTTGAGAATATGGATGTTTTTAATTTAGCAGTTTTTTTCCTGTGAATGTAAGTAATGAAGTGATTGTTTCATGCCTTTCTTTAGGAAAATGAGGCCTATTCCTTTTGGCTGTTATTTTTCCTCTATATTTGGTTGTGATGCAGTCAGAGATGACCAGAATTGTAAGCAGTGAGATAGGTTTTCTGAGACAAAATTACAGTTCTGATCCAGAGGGACATGTGGCTTTGGATGGAAATCATGGATTATTTTAAAACACCTATTTAGGTAGTGTTTTGTAGTGTTGTTCTGTTTGTTTGTTTTTTTAAACTTACAATTAGTTGTCTTACCACAACTGCTGCCCTCCCCCCCAAAATATAGAGAGAATAGAAAGAGATTTTAATGTGCCCTTGCTGTTCATACTGTGGATGTTTTCTTCTGGCTCCACTTGTCCTTCAGGAAGGAATGAGACATGTTGAGCAAATGGAGGTTGATTGTGGGATAGGCTGAAGAGCTATGATGTACCAGACTTGTCATTTTAGTTTTTCATTGAACATATTTGTCCTGTCCGTGTGTTCACACACAGCTGTGCATATGTCAAACACAGTTTTATTTTGCTTAATTCACTACAAATTGTGCCACAAGCACCTGGTCCAGTTTTCTTCTGGCTTTGTGGCATGACTTGGAGAAAACTGCAAAAATCCCTGTTTTTTCCCCATTTGTCATCCTGAAAACCAGAATGTTAATATTCCTAGAGAGTTTGTGAACTAATAATTGCTGTAAGCTAATGGACAGTGAATTAAACTCCTGGCCAGCTGTCCAGGCCACTGCTCCTTGCTCTGTCAGAGTTTCAAGGTATTGGTGTTTGTGTTGACTTCCTTATCTGTAAAATAGAAATACTACTTGCTTGAGTTTGAAGAGAGGAGCTGCGTAACACCTACTCGTTGCATTGAACAGGGAGTCCAGAAGCCATCAGTCAAAGGTCTATTTTTCAAACTGGCAGGTCCACTAAAAGATCCAGGGGCCAGCAAAGCTGGCTGCTTCCTGCTTGATATTTCTTGCCTGTTGGCTATGACAAGACCAATGCCGTAGCCTTTCCCAGAAGGCTCCCCATGGCTTGAAAACACACACAGCACCAGATCTGTCCCATCCGTATTTTTTCCTTTCTCTGTTTGAGTGTGGCACCAGAAAAGGCAGCATCAGCTGCCAAGTGCCCCCAGCAAGTCCCCCTTCAGCTTTCAGAGAAGGCAGTCTCTCGGACAAAGTAATACGTACGCTTCTATCCTGTCTTTGTGTCTCGTGTCACACACAGTCTGCTATTATCACAAACATCAGTGTTGGACCAAGATATGGGCCACAATTTTTGTGAAACTGCTGTTTGAATACCTGTTTCTTTAAATCAGAGAACCCTTTTTAAAATGGGTTGGTCTTCTGCTAATTTAGACTAACATCTGTGGAGCTAAAGATGAGGTCTTCTACCTCAGTCAACCCAGGTAGAGCTGTCACGGGGACTTTCTTCTTATTTCTTCTATTTTGTGCATTAGCTCAAAGAGAACATAGTAATGCACTGAAAGTTGTTTAAATTTTTGTAGAAGTATGCATTTGTGAAAGATTCCACGCGAGCTCCTGGCAATGAGGTAGGCTGCACAGAGCTCCTCACCGAAGGCACTGCTCCTGCCCTCAGGTTGTGAGGCAGATGCACAACATCCCAGGCTTTCACAAGCCTGCTGAGGCCAAACAGTTGACTAAACCTTCGTTGGGTTGTGCCTGAGTATGATCTGAATTTGTGACGCGCTGTCACTGCCAGGAACACATGGGTTGTTATCATGCTGGTGTCCTCTGTCTGGGAGGTGAACATGGAAAAAGCAGACCAGGTTAGCAGTGAACTCTGGGGGCTGATGGTTGAGATGGGTGTCGACAGATGCTCTCTAGGTTGTGCTTCCATACTGGTCTTAATGGTGATGCTCCTTATGCTGTTTCACTTCAAATTTTAGCCCATTTTCACCAGCCTTTCTTATTGTATGTTTGTATGGTCCAAGTCTTTTCAAAAGTCCTTCCCTCTCACCCCAAAAATTATTTAGGTATTTGGTGGGAAGCTGAATCTCCTCTCCCAGATGATGCTGTAAGCTGTGCTTGTGCTGTTTGTGAGTTCAGGCCATGGCACAATCCCATCAGATCTCTTAGATGAGTCCTCCTGAATGCAGAAGAGGATAGGATGCAGTGAAAGGAAAGGGCCAAGTCCTCTGTGTCACCATATAAGCATGGCCCCATTGATGCCCCTCTGGGAACTTCTGGCAATGTGATAATTTGATTTTTGAGGTTTTGCGTCATCTAAATTATTCAAAAGAGATTTCAAGAGAGAAAGGGCATTTTTCTGTGAAGCAGGCATAGCCTTGGCATCTGGCTCTGTCCCCTGGATCTCTTAAGGGTTCCTTTTAACAGTTTCCTATTTTCAGATTACTAAAAGCTGGACTGAAAACTGAACCTCACCCTTAATTTTTTTGCCATTTTGAATCTAGCAAGATAAGTAAGTGTTGTTTTACACAAAAACTGAGACTTAGCAAAGCAGACAGATTTATTGAATTATCTCATACTAAAATGAGTGTGTTTCATTGTCACTTCTTTTTTTCCATTTAGCAAGATTTTTAAACTTTTTTTTATATCTATTGGCCATGGGGAAATAGCTGCATTGGCAATGAAGTAGAGTGACACACGCTGACCGCTCCAATCATGTGCACAGTAAATAATGTGCAAGAGCCTCAAGGATCCTAATTTCTGAATATATAATACATTAGAAGTTAAGCTGTTGCAAAAGCACACAAAAGACTTCCCTCAACCTTCATAAATTCTTACGCTTTAAATTAGAAATAAAGTAGTCTCTTTTTTTGTGAAATGATAGGTCTTAGCAGTGCCTAATATTCCGTTCATTGCAAATAGTACAAAATTTCTACATATTCACTGCATATATTTTATTGCTGTAATTTGTGGTTCTCCCAAGGAGAATAATATTTTTACTTCACTGAATATACCTGTGCAAGTTAAAGGTCTCAGATGTAGTCCTTTAAAGTGACAGTTCATTCCAGCTACGTTCCTGCTTTATATCAGTACTTTATTCATTAAAAATAAGCATAAAATACAATGTCATCCTTCTTAGTTCTATATTCAAGCAGTGGGGAGCCAAATCCTGAAACCCATAAAGGGTTCTCTATTCACACTTGGGCTCAGAGAGCACGTTAGCTGCAAGGTACTCCCTTAATGGGTTTACCTGCGTGCTGTATCCCCCAGCGCCACCCTGTCCCGGGCCGCGTGTGCGGCAGCCCCAGCTGGTGGCTGGCTGGCTTGTCACAGGCGTCCCTAGAGCACCGCAGGGACTCCCGGCATCGTTTCTGCTGCTCGGTCAGCTCCCCGAATGCGTGAGGGTAGGCAGGGATCAATGAGTGCTTGGTGCTGCGGGGAGATGAGGGAAGCCAGGGAGGAGGAGGATGCTTGGGCACAGCACAGAGGGGTGTTGAGGGGGGACACCCTGACATTCGGTGTCACCTTCTGCTCCGTACCTCTCAAGGAGGTGGCCGTGCCCGTCTGTCTCACACTGCAAAGGCGTGCACACAATCCCTCCCATCCCCCAGCACATCTGGAGCATGAGCTGGGGAAAAGGCTCAGGAGCCTTTCACAATTCATCACCCCATGATCTCCTCTGAAACATCTGCCTCTCAGCTGAGCTTTGGTTGACTCTGAGTACTGAGGGCTGAAGCAAAAGAGAAGATGAAGTGAAGTCTCCCAAGCAGTTTTCTGCAATACTTTCTTTAGCAGTCTGTTGATGGGATGTGTCAGAATAATTTCTTTTAGAGTGTTTAAGGAATGTGCCTCGAAGTGTGAGCTGTGCCAGTATCTTTGCATTGCACATGTGAGTGTGACACACGCTTGGGTTAATTATTTAAATCCTAAAATGTTGGAAGCCACTCCTCTGCATATGTGCGCACACACACACACATACAGCACACTTGTGTTAATTACTTATCTCTAAAAATGCTAGAAGGCACGCCTTGGTTCCTTTTTTCATCTTCTCTTTTTAAATAGCAGATGTTGTTAAAATTTACACCAGATTGTAAAATCTGTTCCAAAGGACCAGTCTGAAGTCTTAACGTCTCTGTTCCTTCCCCTGCTTTTTACTATATCTCCAAAGTGGTTGCAGTAAAATCCCACCTCTCCAATTACTTTGTAGGTGTTTCGCCAGTTCATAGAGGAGAAAACAAACGTGTCACTATGTTTGTCTTTGTGGAAATCCTTTTCTGATTCTGATGGGCATTTTACTACAGCATCCAGTTGGAGACACTTAAGAATAAGTACTATTGACAGAGGCAATTGATACAAAATCCTTCCTGACTGTTCTCTCAATAGCTAAAAAGAAACGGTATTTTACCTACCAAAGCGTTATTAAAGGAAACTCAGCCATAGCAGCTGCTGTCAGCAATATGCCTTGCAATCAAATGAGAAATATGGTAGATACTCCAAGACATGAGAGAACTGCCAAGGCTTATTGCAGAGCAAAGAGCTTTTCAATAAATGTTTTCTCTGAAGAGCATCAGATTTCACTCACTTCTCACAGCTCAGACATGCCTTGGCAATCATGATTAGCCTCATTTGGGCCTGTGGAATCTATTATTTTATAGCTAGTCTCATAGCTGGCAGGATGACAAACAGTTTATTCCTCTTTGGAGAGAGATCGGACTGAAAGACGTGGAGCTTTAATTCAGTGCTCCCCCACCTAAGATATTTTTCCTTTCCCACATATTGCTTTAAGGCAAGACATCTAATGTTTGAATGTTTGCCTCGATGGCTCTGTCAGGCTTTTGACATCCCAGATTTAGCTGTTTCCTGGATGAGGACAAATCTTTAAGAGACTTCAGGATTTCTTTCATTTTAAAGTCAGGTAAGGAGGCAAGAAATATATTAAAAAAACCCCATGCAAATAATAATTATTCCTAGTTAGCTGCATTTGCCATGTGATATTCCTGTGCATTTGAAATCCCAAAAGGAGGAGCAAGTGTGGTGGTTATCCAGGTCTATTTACCTGACCCAGTTACAATGGCTGAATGAGCAAAGGGGGTAAGACCTAGACTCAGACTTGATTACAAGAGCTCTCTGGGGTTAGATTTTACCAGACAAGGTTATTTGTATCCCAAACAGCTGTTTTGTTGTTGGTCTTTAACCATTCTGTCAGTCTCTCCATACACTGTCTCTGAGCACTCCTGGGCTGAGCTGGCAGCACTGGGAATTAGATGTATATTCCTGCCCTCAAAAGCCACACTTAGCAGCCCTGGAACATCAAACCCTGCTGCTAGCACCTCTTGGTCCACCTCTATGTGCACAGAAGCCTTTCTTGATGGAGGGGAGCAGCATCTTGGTACTCAGTTTGCCCACAAACCCTTTTCAGAAGGGTACTATTAAATAAATATTCCGGGGAAAAGCTCAGCTATCTTTTTTTTTTTTTTTTTTTTTTTTTAACTTGTTTAGGCTTGGAGCTGTAAGTAATGCACAGATGCACATGTCTCTCTCCCATTTTATAAAGAAGCTTAGAGCCTGGATGAGATGTAATTCGTGTCTCTGTTGGGGAGGCTGGATCTCCACATCTCGTTTGTCCTTTGCTGCAGGTCTGTGTTGCAAAAGGCTGATGGGTGCTCAGCAGTCAGGCTCTCCACTGGCAGCAGGAGCCAGCCACAGAGCAAGTGCTGCAGAGGGTCAGCCCTGCTGTGCTTACCTCCCTTTCTGGAGCTGTGCTTTCACTTCTTTACAGGTGGTTTTTTTTTTGTTGTTGTTGTTGGTTGGTTTTTTTTTTT
>VXAX01004289.1:1117700-1134964 GCA_013399835.1 Leptocoma aspasia | reverse complement strand
TTTTTTTTTTTTTTTTTTGTTATGGGAGAATGATGTCCAGGTGGCTGATTCTGCTGTAATTTAATGGTGGCTCACTCATCTGCCGTTGTGCTGGAAACAATACGAGGCCAACTGCCAGGGAAAGTTTGGCTGAATGACCTGTAGCCTTAATTGAATTTTGCACAGTACTTGTACAGTCCTCTTTTTCCCCTCTCTCTTGTGCTCGCTCATCTTGCTGTTTCTTTTTTAATTGGCGGATTTAAAAGGAAAATTCTGGTGCACAAGAAGTTGAGAGCAACTTTTCTGTTTGTGAGAGTAGTGAGTGGTGGCCAGTGCTCTGACAAACACTTTGAATAGCATAAACAACTTTTTTGTTTCCCAAATTCAGGGATGAATTCATTTTTCAGGTCGCTTTATCTTTGAAATGGTGCTCTAAACATAAAATCTCATCTACAAAAGAGATTTATACACATTAAAAAAACAGATTCTCCTTCTGAAGATGAACTTTGAATATAACAATTCCTGCTGCTTCTTTTCTTTCCAATGCAGTATATTTCAGGACTCATTATATCTTAAGTGAATTATCTTTACTTGAGAAAAAAATATTTATCTCTTGGAATAATACATTTAGAAGTGCAGCACAATCACATTCAGTATCTGCTGAAGCTGATTAAATGTCTGCTTCTTCAGGGAAGCCAGTCACTGTGACTGCCACCTGGAATAATAATGAGAGGAGAGAGGCAAAGAAAGAATAGAAATTATTCACAGAATTTCAGGAAATCCAAATGTTTGCAAAATCATTGAGAACCAGCTCCCTGTTTGCTCCTCTTGCAGGGCCAGGCACACAGCATGGATCTGTTTAATCCCAAAGCTCAGAATCCCTGAGTTTCATTTGCTTTCTGCAGAGAGATTTTTTGGTTCTCCCTTTACAAAATATTTAAAAGCATTTTTTTTGTGTGTGTGTGCTTTGGTACCTAAAATTAGGGAATTAGGTAATAACATTTAAGCTTATAGAAAATTTGCCTCAAGGGGACGGTGCCATAGAAAAGCATTTGTTATTACTTGGGTTTTGTGGGGGAGTCCATGTGAGAGCTTGAGCCTCTGATGCCTGTCATCCATTATACGAATGTCTTAACAAAATGATGGCTTTCTCCCAAAATAGCCTGAAGTTTGGTCTATAATACACAAGGCAATTTTGTAGGAAGCCATAACTTTTTTAATGTCACAGAAAACTCTAGTGGACAAGACTTAATGTATATTAGTGGTTTCCTGTGTCCTCATGACTTTAAGTTACACTGACAGGTGTTTTTAACATTACTAATCCTTAGTTTTATTTTAGTGAACATCAATTAAACTTAGTTATTATGTATTAAAAAGCAGACTGAAAGCACTGACATTTTAAGGAAGCCCAAATTAATGGTTTGAAAGCTTTCACAAATTTATCAGATGAATGGAAATCTAAGGAAGAAAAAAAATCCACTTATGAGAAACGACAGCTTTGATTTCTGCAGATCTATAGATACCATATTTAAGGATCTAATTTAGGTTGTGGTTCATGAAAGCATAGATTATTGACATTTCCAATCTCTGTACTTCACAGGAGAATTAATTAGGTGGTGATAATTTTGGGAATTTGTTACATGAAGCTATTGTAGTGCAAAGTACTCATAGAGCACCTTTGTTTACTGTTGCTTGGATATTATATGAAAAATGTAATCTGGAAGTTAAGCGAGATTATCCCTCCTCGTCGGCGATGAAGAGAGACAGGGAAGACTGATAGGTGATCAGAATCAGAATTTATTGTGCAGTACAACTGCTTATATACTTATTCTAGAATGACCAGTGATGTTTTACTACAACGATTAGGTTAAAATCACAAAATTATGCATATTACAACATCTCTTGGTTGCAGAGTTTAATGAAATCTTCTTTTTCCGGTAAACCCGTCTGATTGAATCTTCTTGCAATCTTGATTTAATTCTCAAAGTTCTGTTTGCTCCTGCTGAGGCATCCTGTTATCAAATCTTCTTATGCTAACCAGATCCAAAGTCCAACACTCCCTTTTATTAAATAAAGGATTAAGTCTTAATTTGTTGTAAAATGCAGGCATGTCTCCTGTGCAATAAATCCATTTTTTTCCCACAGCTTTATAAGGAGGGAGTCTAATGCACACATAGTTACTTACATGCATCCAAGAAGAAGGAAGTAGTACTGTGTTTACTGAGACCATGAAATAATGTTACAAACTAAGTTTCTCGCACCACTGTAATAGTTTAAACCTAAGCAAACTTTAAAGCTTAGCTTGTATAGAATGATTTTTGTGTGGTGGAGAACTCCATCGGAGAGGCTCGAGGTTGAATGTTCTTTTATAAGAGAAATTGTCAGCCACAAGAAAGATAATTCATGGTGTGATATAGTTGATAAGAATAATTTCTTCATTCCTCTGGCTGGAGAATTAAAGTCTGAGTGCTTTACATTCAAGTGTCAGGTTGCTCTTGGACTGAAAATTCCGGTAATGTTAATGGGGTCTGTTCTCCATTTGAATGTGTTCTAGAAAACCCGTCATGTTGAGGAAAAAAAGAAAAATCAAAGGAAAGGAAGACTTGGCGGCAAAAAATGGAAAAATAGCAATAGTTGTATGTATTTGTAAAATAGTCCTAGAAAACATAATTCTTCCATTCTTTGTGCTTGCTCCTGAGCCAAGACTCAAGAGACTTTCTCCTGTTGCAAGTTCAAACTTTTCACATTAAAAGCTCAGAAAACGAGCGTTTCACTGGGACTGACAGGACAGGAGTTTAGTTGTGTCTTGGGGACAGCTTGATGTGGAAGCTGGGGACAAAGGCTGGTCATTGTGTCTTCTGTAGAGAGGATAGTTGCCTTGGAGGGAGTGAACCCAAAGACCATTGTATTGCTGTTTGGTTTCCTTTGCCTAGAGGCAAAATATCAGCTGACTTTGTGCTGGCTACAGCTTGCTGCAGTGGATGTGGCTGTGTTCCCATTATCAAGGCATTTGGGGTCTGGTGACCGCCCACCTGCACTGCAATGCGTCCCCAGGCTTTCCTAGAAGGAGTGGGTGGATGAGAGAAATGGTGCTGTGTACTTTGTTTTGTGTCTGTGCTGCGCAGACTTGCACTGAACTTGGCTGTGTGGTCTCTTTTGTCACTTTAATTATGTGTGGGGAGAAGAAAAAAGAAGCAGAGATGGGTACTTCTGCAGCATGTTGAACTTCAGGTTGCTAGAACATGTCATATAAATGCCAAGCTAGCTTGCTTAGCTTTTCTTCTGGTAAACCATATATGGGGGTTGAGTGGGTTTGAAGTGAATTTTTTTTTTTTTTTAAGTATTTTCATGTTTTAAAGAGGCTTTGAGCAACCTGGCATAGCTGAATGTGTCCCTGCCCATTGCTGGGTGGTTGGAACTGGATGATCTTTAAGGTCCCTTCCAACCAAAACCATTTTGTGATTCTGTGATTTTCATTCCCTGGGTTTAGGTATATTTATTTCAGATCTCCTGCTGCCCTGAATTTTGAACGTGTCTCTTTGTTTTTTTGCTGTGACTCCAGGACTCAACCATGCCTTCAAAAAAGAAGAGCACCTTCACCTGTGAGCAGGCTCTACAGGGGCATGCTTTGGAGTGCCTTGCCAGCTTCTCAAACATATCCCTGCTCAACCTAGGACCCACAGATGGGACTGTGTGTTAGGGAGAAACACATAAATTGCTTTTCAGCTTCATCTGCTGTCTTCATTTGAAGTGGGAGTGTTTCACGGGAAAAATTTCAAAATTAAAAAAATTCTAAAATTAACAAACCAAAACCACTACACAAATTATTATTTCTACCCAATTTCAAACTAAAACCCTTACACCTGCCTATGCACGTGGTCAGATTTGTTATGGGTGTGAGATGCAGCAGCCACGTTTGGCATGCAAAACATTTTCGGCATGGCTGAGAAGCTGCAGCTTGTGCTACTAAGGTCAGCCTCAAAAACTGGGTTTTTTTAGTCCTTCTGTTTTGTCATTAACTATGTGTTTAGCGCTGAGTGTATTAATTATCAGTCTGAGTATATTAAATCAATCAGATCTGTGAAGGACAGGGGCAGAGAGTGGATGTCACTTATTCCACTATTAAACATCTGCCCTGGGGAAAAAAAAATGAAACAAACAACTGTAAAAGTACAGGGCAGAAATTTTTGCACTACTTTTGCAATTGCCTTTTAACATTCCCCTACTCACATATTTTTTTTTCCAGGAGTTTTATGCTGCTGTTGTGTGGGTTTGAAGCAGTGCCAGGGAGACAGCTCCCTACATGTCTCTGCCACTGTGTGCTTGTGCCTTAAATAGTTGAGTGCAATTCAATGTGGCGGTAAGAAAATGAGCAGTTAATGTTGTTCAAGTGTTAATTGTGCCAGAGTGTGTTTTCAGTGCCTCAACACAGCAATACCAAGAACATTTAATTAATGCTTTTGTGCAATTTCTTTGAACGGGTGGCAGGAGTCTGCTTGGGGACAGGCTGTAGTGGCTCATGATTGCATGTTGTCCTCAGTCTTCCTTCCATCTGAAGCATCATGGGAAAACTCAGTGTATGTGGAAAGTCTTCTTAGTAGCTCCCCTCAGACATAGCAAGTGGTTCTTGATTTCCTTTTGGCCCCTGACACTGTTGAAGTCAATGGCACTGGCAACCGCTGTAGGGAATCAAGGTGAAATACCCTTGTTCTCCACCCACGCAGTGCAGCAGGAATGGAAGACCTCACTATAAGAATAAAAGCTGTGTATGCCTGTTTTTTTCCTATAGATCTGTGTAGGAAAGTAAGGTGCACCCTGTGCTGTCATCAGTACTTAAATTCTGTAGACTGGTACAGGCATTACAGAGATGTAAAATTGTCTGTAACTGGGCAAAATTAAAAAAAATTCTACCAGTACTTTATGAAGACAGTTTTGCAGTGGTGTGTTGTGTAACTGAAGGGGTAATCAGACTCTAATTAGACCCTTTCTTTTAGTATTGTTCAGTGAGCTAAATCCTCCAAGCTTCTCTTGGAACCTGTCTGAAGAATATGGCACCCCAGTATAAGCTGAGTAATGTCGCTGTTGAGTTAGGAACGGCGAGAATAATGCGACATTGACTCCTGTGTTCTCAGAAGGCATGATGTGGAGTTTGTGGAAGCACCACTTTTATAGACAGGATCCTTCACCTAGAACCTGATTGGTCCTCAAGGAACACCCCTCACACCATTGGTTAATTAGGAGCAACACCTTCTTGTAAACATCTTTCCATAAACATCATGTATAACAAATCCCACATGTTCACAAACACCAGGTGCAGAGATTAGGATAATTGTTTTAATTCTTTTTCTGAGCTTTCTCACACTTTTCCCAGACAATGCCTGGGAAAAGTTCTGTTTCTCTCTCTGACCAAACTGTCAGCAGCCACAGAGTAATTATTGAGATTCAAAAGCATTAAGTCTTAAATTAGCAGAGGGGAAATATGTGTTTGTGATACATACAATGGAAGCATCATTCAGAAGGTCACCAAAACACAACCGTGTTTGGAATTATAAGAGAGCTGGATATGGTACTGAGTGTTAATAGCACATATGAGCTATTCAGGATAAGGGTAGGCAACGCTTCAGGTCACTCAGATCAGCTGTTCATAAATATATTACCTCCTCTAGAAGCTTCTCTCTCCCTGCTTTACAATATCACACTGTTGTTTGAATGCATTACAAAAGCTTTTGAGCATTTGGAAATGTAAATTACTACCTTCTATGCTGTCAGAGGTACTGTATACCATCAGCCAGGGGAATCAGTGTGAAACCATACATTTGGGGATCTGTCATGTTGCCTTCTTGCTTTTGCCAGGGACATTCAATGCTTTTCTGAATACCTTACTTAACTGTGACCAGCTACAGCCCAGGATGGTGAGAACAAATGGTGTGTGGGTTTCCCCGATTGCTGTGTCTGGAGCCTTTTAATTTTGCTGGCTCCTTCCCTTGCAAAACCAGATTGCACTCAAATGCATTGTCTCTGGTCCCTAGAGCCCTGACAGCCACATGTTGAAAACATTTGCCTTTAACCTTAACCTGTTACGAGGTAGAAAGGAGCCTGAATCAAAGCCCAGGTAAAAAAAGGCTGTTGGAGTTTGGAAACACTCGTTATGGGAGCTGCAGTTGGCTCCAGTTGCATGCCTCTCTGGACAGGGACGTGTAGATCCACATGTCTAGCCAGAGCATTTGCAGTCCTGCCCTGAAATTGTTCATCCTCCGAGCCTGCAATTTCCCATCCAAAAGAACGAGACTTTTGAATGCAAAGAGTTTTGCAATGCCAGCACCAGAGGACACTTGGCAGGTGTCTCGGTCTGGAAGGGGCTGGAGTGAACTCGGGGCAACAAAACCAAAGCACGCGTGCACATCTTCGCATTCCTGTCTGGCTTCTCTGAACAGAGATCTCTCAGCTGTCAAAGCCATCCTGGTTTGCTGGCAGGTTCTCACTTCTCCCTCTGTGATTTCATGGGGCCTGCCTTCTCTTACACCTTCGGGGAAGAGGCCCCATGGAACCAGCAAACCACAGGGCTGGGGGTGCAGAGGCTGTTGGGTCCCCACCATGCTGGAAGAAGTCAGGGCCTGTGCCACAACTGCAGGAGGCTTTTGGATGAGGACCCCCAAATTTTCTTGCAGGAGGTTGTTAGGTATAGAAACTATTACTGAGTATTTAGGAATTAACAAGTGCACTTCATTTATTTATTCCACCTGAAAGGGGCTTTGTCCAAAGGCACATAGTCTCCTCAGCAGCATTATGATGCACGGTGAATAATTCACATTAAAATATCCCGCAAGTTCTAGGGTTGGGCTTTTAAAATAGTGCTTACATATTTTTGTCTTGTTAACACTGTGAATCTTTGGGAATCTTATTTATAAGTGCTACAATGTTTCTAGCGCTTTTTTCCGACTCTTACTAAAGTGTGTTTCTCCAAGACAAAGGACAGGACTCTACGAACATCCATGGACACGCTTCATTTGACTCTCCTAAGTTTTTTTTCACATCATAAGTTAATACTCTCCTGTTTTAGGTAGGAATCTCTGTTTTACAGGATTTTGGCAAAACATATGAAGATGTATATTATATGAAGTTTCTCCCTGGAATTTTTTGTTCTATACATAAAGCTGTATCAGTCATACTTCACTTAATGGCTATTTCGTTTTGCTCTATGAAACTAGTCCAAGGTTGCTGCTGACAAGGTAGAGTCCAGGGGGCTCGTTACGTCCCAAGTGTTGGGCTTTTTTTTTCTTCTGCCAAAAATTTTCTAAAGTTAAAATTTATCTGTATTTTGTTCAGCTTGTCTGCATATTATCCAGTGTATATATGAGAGGAAAGGTTTATATATATATATAAATGTTCACATACCAAAGTAAATTAATAAATCTTCCTTTTCTTATGAAAGAGGTAAAGAAAAGTACCTGGCCAATACAGTACCATTAATCTATTCTCTTTTCTCCTTTCTCTCTTTACCTCTCTCTCTACAATAGAAGTGGAACAAAAAGGTAATTAAATACCTTTCAAATTATATATATATATTACTTATGTATAGGCTAAGTTATTTAACAGTTTAACGTTTTAGTTGAATACTTTGTCATTAATTCTCACTACCTTTTTGTTAAAGTTTATTTAGTATCTCTGCTGCTCAACTTCACCAGATAACTCATACTTGCTGAAAAGTTTTTACCAGTGCCACCTTTTCTTTTTCATTAAATTTATATTCAAAGGCTTAGATAACTCGTTTTCCTGCCCCAAAGAATTTGGAAGGTGTGCATACATATGTATGTGCATAAGTATATCTAATTATGGCATAAAAGCCTCTTGGAAATGGCACCCCTTTTTCAGCAACTCTGCGTGGTTACTTAGACTCCAATGGATCTATATCATTTTATACTGGTTATTAAATCTGATTTTCCTCCTGTCTTGCTCTCCAGACAACGTTACCAATTTCTGCATTTGCAAAAAATAATCAATTATGCTCCGAGCAGGAAGTGTGAATGTGGGATCCCATCTTGCCAGCCCCGTGCTGCCAGAAGCGCGCGGTGGGATACTTCTTCATGCCTCCCTGCCGCCCGTCCCATCGTCACGGTTACTGTGCCTCTCGTGGGTCGCGGAGATCAGCGTTCCAAATAACCAACCAATATTCTCCCCCCCGAAGCGTGTGCAGCCCCTCCAGGCCAGGAGGGTGCTGATGGGGATGGCGAGGGCCAGATTTGCTCCGCAGCATCCCTCCTCTTGCCTCCCCATCCGTCCATCCATCCAGCCGGCCAGCCCCTCGGTGATGGTGTTCCCGTGGGGCCGAGGCCAGCCGGGCAGTGGCTGAGCCTCTTCCCAGGTCTAGGNCGAAGTCTGAGCAGCAAAGCATCCCAGTTAGTCAAACTGCTCCTCTGTGCTCCTCTCATGTAACAATAGAAGGTATATGTTTTTAAGTTTGAATTACTACTATATTTAACAGGACATTTTTTAACTGATTAAAATCTAGACATTGGGTTTCTCTCCAGCAAACTTTGTTCTTTTCCTTCCTTCTTTCCTTTCTTCCTTTCTTCCTTGTCTTTTCCTTTCAGCATCCATATGTCATTCGTTTTTAATTGTGTGGACTGCATGTTTCATGTGTCCTGTAGCAGCTTGGAAAGTCTCATTCCTAGTTATACTCCAGATGGGTGTTCCCCACCCCCCCACTCCCTTTACTTTAAATGATCTTCTGAGTTGCTAAGGGATTCACCTCTGCTTTGCTATTGGTATCCTTTAAATATTTAATATCACTTGGGCTGTAAGGATGGGAATTTCTTTCTCTTATTTCCATTTCTAGGCCACTCTTCTGTGGGCTGTTCAAATAAATATGCGGATCAATTCCCTCGGAGTTTAGCCCTTCACCTAGTAGGTACAGATTCACTGCAGAATATAATTTGGAAATACAAACCCAGAAATCCTTTGGGGGCACATATTCATTTCAGAGTTTACAAAAGCGAGTGGTCCAAGTAAGTATACCTGTAAAAATAGATTTGAAAAGCAGTAAGAAAACGAGCCACAGTTGATAGAAAAAGCAGGGGGGGGAAAAAGCCCAGTTTGGTGGAGCAAATCTTGTTCCAGAGATATGGTGGGCAGGAAGGATAGTCTACAGCTACAAGGCATTGCTCTTGGGTTTCCTCTCATCTCAAGTGTCCTCTGCTCTGGGACTAGAAGCTGTTGAGATGGCTTGGGCCAGCCACCCTTGAACTGTCGTTAACTTTCATTTTCTTTTACGTTCTTTTCCCCTACGGCAGTTTTTCTTTGCCCTGGACTGCTGAAAGGAGTTTACCAGAGCGAACACTTATTCGAGTCTGACCACCAGTCGGGCGCCTGGTGCAAGGACCCTCTGCAGGCCTCTGACAAGATCTACTACATGCCCTGGACGCCGTACCGGACGGACACGCTGACGGAATACTCCTCCAAGGACGACTTCATCGCCGGGAGGCCGACCACGACCTACAAACTCCCGCACCGGGTGGACGGCACGGGGTTCGTGGTGTACGACGGGGCTTTGTTCTTCAACAAGGAGCGGACCAGGAACATCGTCAAGTTTGACTTGCGGACAAGGATAAAGAGCGGGGAGGCGATCATCGCTAACGCCAACTACCACGACACCTCGCCCTACCGCTGGGGAGGCAAGTCCGACATAGACCTGGCCGTGGATGAGAACGGGCTCTGGGTAATCTATGCAACCGAACAAAATAATGGCAAAATAGTCATTAGCCAGTTGAACCCTTACACGCTAAGGATCGAAGGGACGTGGGATACTGCCTACGACAAGAGGTCAGCTTCTAATGCCTTCATGATCTGTGGGATTTTATATGTGGTGAAGTCTGTGTACGAAGATGACGACAATGAAGCCACAGGGAATAAAATAGACTACATATATAACACTGACCAAAGCAAGGATAGCATGGTGGATGTGCCCTTTCCAAACTCCTACCAGTACATTGCTGCTGTGGATTATAATCCCCGGGACAACCTCCTGTATGTATGGAACAACTATCACGTTGTAAAATACTCCTTGGATTTTGGCCCGCTGGACAGCCGAGCAGGTAAGGGGTTTAATACCAAACCAAAAATATTTCTATTTTTGTTTTAAATATTTATTTTTGTGTAAAATTGAAATATACTCCTGTCTTATTGATCTGACTGAGTTTCTGCAAATAAAGCTCCACCACAGACCTATGATGGTTATTAAGACATTAATATGTGCAGATTTTTTTTTTTTTTGGTCTTAGTTGAAATGAAGTAGACAAAGGAGCATCTACACATAAGTAGCCTGAAACAGTTTCCAAATGCCCATGCTTTTATTCACAGGGGTAGCAGTCTTTTCTCCTGAATCAAATATCTTTTGTACATCATCAGATCATTTTCCCTTCTGCAGGAATTTTGACAAAACAAAGCATGGAAGATGTTGTTGTTGCAAACAGCTGGAGGAAAACTGCCTGCCAGTTTAAATTACTTTGTTTCATTAAGCTGGGGGAGTTTTGTCTTTTTAGAGAAGCTGAGACTAATTGAATATGTTAGCATGCACCCACACGTGTGTGTCTGGAGTCAGGAGGAGAATCAACAAAATTTTCTAAATTCTTGCTTTATTTTCTGTAAAGTTTCTCTTTCTTTTTTAAAGCATTTAATGTGACGTACTGTACTTTATCTTAGAGGATCATCTGCCCCCCAGAGGTTTTCCAGCTTTTTCACCTTTTTTCCTGTTAGAAATTGTGCTGGTAGTTACTTAGATATATTCCCTTACCTTTATCAACTCCATCATTATTTTGCAATTATAAAGTTGCCACTTTACTGGTAACAAGACTTAGCCTACGCTGTGGTCAAGCTTGTATGATGTTGCAAGAACTTCCAAACAGGATTTGCTCAGTCATTTTAAATGGTTGTTACTGTACTGATGTAGTCATAGTATCAGGTAGCTCTTGTGGTGGACTGTGTATTTTGAAAGGCTGAAAACATAAGAAAAAAAGGCAGAATTAATATAATTTAGACACTGAAGTATTCAACCCATAACATTACTTTCTCTGAAACATTTCTTTTTGTAAGTTAGAAACTTGAAAGTGGATTCAGGGCTTTAGATTGCAAAAGAGAAGTGAAAAGATTTCTGTTGATGAGATTTTCTTTTCCCGTGTGCAGCCTGTTACCCATATAAAATGAAAATGGATCAAGAGATGCTGAAAGAAATTTTGGGTATGAAAATCTGGGGAGGGCTGGAATAAAAGTAGTAAACTGGCAGTGAAATTGTAATTTTTTTACAAAAATGTAAGGAAGGGGAGAAGAAAATCTTGAAGAAGCAGATGAAAAAGAACTGAGTGATTGTTAAAGAGTAGAGATATTTTCAATGACGTTGATCTCTGCAAGATCTCAGATGAGTAAAAAATTAAGTAATACTTCTCCCAACTTAATGATGAGCATGTACTTTCTCAGTGGTGGAGTGAAGCAGAGCAATTTGTGAGCTATTGGCTCTCTCCAAGGAGTGAAAATCAATTGCATCCCTTCAATTTCACAGAGTTTCTCTCCTTTTTAGTGAATTATTTCCAGGTATTATAACAGACTCTTTGCTGGCGCTTTTTCATGCGGTGACCATTGTCAGTAATAGCATCTTTAATAGAAAAAAAAAAAAAAAAAAAGCTTTAATCAGTGGAAAAACCTAAAATAGGGAAAAAATCCTATTAAAAAAGGAAATTGTTCTCCCTTTTTTTGCAGTGTAAGATGGTGAAATGGGAGAGTAGGTGAAAACCTTGCAGGGGGCTGAAAGTCTGTGAGGTGCAAGGATTTGATTTATCTTTGTGTCACTCTGGTTTGAAGCCCCTTTAGTTTCACTCTAGTTTGGATGAGAATTTATAATCCCCCAGTGCCTCAGACAGGAAGCTGAAGCAGTTCTTAGCTTTGAATGGTGGGCATGAGAGAGTTAATCTGTTGTCAGGGAATCTGGTGAGCCTTGCCTGACAATTCCCTGTGTGCAAATTTTGTACAAAGCTTTGTAATATGGATAAAAGGCTGCATTTTACCTGCGGTTTTCTTCTCTGAAAATTGTTGGGATTTCCTTTCTGCCAAAACTGCGTAAGGATCCCGTTACCTCACTATTTTACAAGTTTAGAGGACTTTTGAGAGGTCTACTCTGACAGCAACTGATTTTTTTGATGAGAAAACTTGAATGGACAAGACATTGCAAAGAGAAGAAAAAATAACTTCGCTAAGGGAGTTTACTGCTCCATTACCCACATAGCCTGATAAGTGGGAACAATTTTTGATGAATCAGTGAAACAGAAGCACTGATTTTGAGTTGAACAGGTGAGCAAATAATGGCTTGACATCAGGCTTTTTTGCAGAGAGGAGCCAGGAGACCAGGTCTGCATGATGCTTTCTCTTCCAAGTTCAGTGCAACCCATTTTTGGTTAGCACCAAATTTTGTGCTGCATTGCTTTACATGTAACACTAAAGATCTGCTTGGCTTAAACCCAGCTCTTCTACCAAAGAGCAGGAACAGAAGCTGATACAACCCTGGGAAAGCAGTGAAGAACCAGGATTTTTTTTTTTTTTAAACGTTTCTTTGTATTAGAGCCATGTTCAATGGAGACATTTTCCATGGTGTTACAATTTAAGTAGCAAAATTTGTAAACAATATCAGCTTAATTAGAAAATAAAAGAAGGATTGTAAAATTGATGGGTTGAACATATGGGTTGTTAAAAAACAATTAAGGGTGAAGTTTTAGAAGAGTTCTTAAAACCAAAAATTGATCATAACAAGAAAAGTGAAATATTTAACTACTTAAATAGCCAATAACATTGGAAATCACTTGCATCATACATTTCAGGGATATCTAAAATAAAATACAGGTTTTGGGGACTGCAGTTCACCTAGAATCAAACATTTTCAGTCTTTTCCCAAACTGTCCAGAGAAACTGGGGGTTGGCAGGAGTTGCTTAATTTATAGGAAAGGCAGGGCTCGCATCCTCTTGCCGTTCACAATGTCTAAGCATTTTCTGTGATTTTCAGTTAAAGATCTGTGCATGTAGGTTTGGAACATATTTGAGGTCTTTGCTGTTGCAGAGCCTCTCTCACCTACTATTTTAAAAAAATGGGCTTTTACTGCTTGGAGAGAGTGAATGTCAAATCCTGGAGTTTCTGTGCTCAGCTTCTGCAACAGTTGAAGTTACCAGGGAAAACAAAATATTTTGAAGTGCTAAAATCTGATTTTAGCTGATCTAGAAGGAATTCAAGGCTCTTGATAGAATTAAACCCAACTGTTCGTTTTTCTCAGAAATGAGAAAAGCTTCATTTTAAGGTTTTATCCCGCTCTTTTTTTTCCCCCCTTTTGTCTGGGGTTGTTTTTCATTTATCCCAAAAGTGCTTTTGAACGCAAACACTCCTCAGTGCCTCCAAGTCCCAAGAAACCTATCATTAATGTCTGCCCTCAAGAAGTGAACTTGAAGATACCAGAAACCTTTGAAGTGTATTTTCTTTGAGCTGTTTGTCCTTAAAATGAGCTTTTTGGAGAATGCTTCTTCATAAATGCTCCTGAGTTTTTGGGTTATTTCTTTGTAGCTTCTATTGAGTTTGTGAATTTGAAGTGTTAGTAAGGATAGCTTAGCATCTCTTCTCATTCTTCAAGAAGTTAAACACAGAACAGTATTTAGATTATTTTTTTTTATGTGTCCTACTAGACATATGCAGAGAGGGAAACAGAAGGATTCAGTGACACCATGAAAATTTTCTGCAACCTAATCAGTTGATATTCACCAGAGTTACCTGTTTTAATCATCACTCACTTATGATACGTTCTGTGCAAATAAACTCAAGAAAATATCAACAAACATTCCTCTCCAAAAAGGTGAAGTGCTCCCATCCTGCTTCCCAGCGCTGTGCTGCATACAAACACACATCTCCTGGTTCTGTGCCTCAGCACCTCCCTGAGCAGGCACAGCTCCTGCCTGGACACCAGCCAGGGGTTCCTGGGCATCACAGAGACCACAAGTGCTGTCTTTTAAATGTATGAGGTGCCCCAGTGCTGGCAGCTCTTGCCAGGGCTCAGGATATGCTGACTGGGCATTTGGGTGCTTAGGTGGGGATTGCAGCCTGCCCCGTAGTAGAGAAGTCCAGGGAAGAATTTGAACCAAGTTAAGGATCCCTTTGTGCATATTTTGGCCTTGGATGTCCCAGCAGCTGTTCCCAGTGATATGGGAACCGCAGACCTCCTATTTTCGGGAAGGTATTTTAAATTATGTCCAGGAGGCCCAAGTGTTACCATATGGGCTGTTCCATGGATGTGTGAAGTTAATAAATAAATATGCCCAGCACATAAGGAAGATGCTGATATGATATGCAGGACTTCTGATACAGCCTAAATGTGCTTAAGTGGCTTCCACACATTTCGTATTAACACTGTGGACAGCCATTCTGGTGATCAAATGTGATACAGAATTTACATGGGCATCCGTGATATTTTAAGAACCCCAGAGGGTGCGTGTCAAACTTTTATCTTCCACATTTTGTCAAGTATTGTGGGATGGTCTCTTGACATGTGATTGGAAGTATTTTATTCAGTCAGAATGTTTGGGCTGTTTTGTGTTTTTTCTTCCTGAAGCAGTTTCATAATGCAGATAAGGTGAACCGTCTGTCCTTATAATATGCTAATTAAGTGTGTTTGTGTCTTGGGTAAAAGATGTGGCAGTATGGTGATGAATAAGGACTTTAAACACATATGACACCTCGTTAAAATGTAATTTTCACATGAGAAATCTGAGGCCTTTCCTTTGACAGCTGAGTAATGTGGGCAGTGGGCAGAGGAACTTGAAGGTTTCAAAGCTGTCCCGTGCTCACGTGTAGCTGGGAGCTGCTTCCTGCGCTGCTCGCCTCCGATGCCCGACTTCCTTGCCCAGGAATGCATCCAAAGGGCCACAGAATCAGAAATCTCACTTGTGCACAGGATATGAATCGCTATCACTTCAAGAACCCGTTGTAATAAGCCACGTTTGCTATCTCTGAAGTTGAATCCCAGCTGCATTTTAAAAGGCTGACTGAGCCTGTCTGATGAGCAGCTTCTCCTGGTGGACAAAGCCCATTTTTTAAGGAGCTGCTGAGTGTTTAATTGCTGCTTCTCCTGTGTTTTTACTTTCCAGTTGCTTTCCTCCCACCTAGGAGCATCCTTGACTCTCTCACTCCTGTTCCTCCTCACTGCTTACAGTGACAGCTGCTGGTTGCACAGTGCTGCTGGAGGTTTTCAGAGAGATAAGCTCTTGCTTTCAGGAGCTTCTGCTAACTGTGTAGTGGGACTGGAGCACTGGCTTTTATCCACCAATATTTGCCCACATATTCATGTTCCATTTAGTCAATGAATATTTCAGTCCCTTTTTTGCTATCTAAGACAAAAAGGGATGTCTAAGTTTGGAGGTGAAAAAAGCAGAACATCTTTTACAACAAAGCAGGCCTTTCAGCCTACATTTGTTGGGCAGACAGTACCTTAAGCTCAAAGGGACAGGAGGACAGTATTGCATTTGTACTCCATTTTGAGGCCTGGTCTGTCTTGTTATTTTTATCCTGTTTTAAATTTGCCCTCTTTGTAAAGCAGTGTTTGGGTAGAAAATGATAAAAAAGCATCATACCACACTAGACTTCTGAAATTAGGGCTTTCTGCTTTCTGTCTGGAAAGCTGGAGTTTGAGCTCTTTTGTCTACCTTTTCATAAAAAAAAAACCTTAAGATGTGTAATATTCCTCAGCTTCAAAATTCTCCCTTTGCAGAGCATGTCGTAAATATTCCTACTGTTTGGTTAGCACAGCAGGATGAACTTCAGTGTCTCTTCGGTACAAATAAATATATGGTTGCTCCATGTTCCTAAATAAAGCTACCATGGAACAACAGATAAATTTACCATAGTTGGAGCAGTCTTCCTCTTCCTCAGTTCACTGCTCCTGCTCTGAGGCACCTGTTTTAACCACCCTGAGAAAATGGTACAGCAGACCTAACCCATCCATGAGCTAAACTGGGATACTACTGTATCCTCATAGGAGGTCAGTTGTTGCCATTGCCTATATCCATAGGCTGGGGTCCTGTTCCCATGGGAGTGCTTGGGGACTGGGCTGGTGGGCAGCCAGGATGGTTGAAGTAGGGGAAAGGCAGGAAGAGACAAAATGATTAAGCTAAAACTTCACTTTCAAGCTTCAAAACAAAAGGAGGCCTGAGGATTCGGCACTTCATAATCCTGTCAAACACTGTGAGGGGGAAAGGACCTTGCCAAGAACGTGTCTGAAAAGCTGAGACAGCTGTTCCTGGCAGCAAGCATGGCATGCAGATAGGGGGGTGATTGCATAGGGAAAAAAGCATTAAGTGCCAGTGAAGGATAGTGGCTTTTCCCCTTCTGCAGCGAGCTTCTCAACGTGAGGAATCAGCCTCAGTGGTGATTAATTGTTATTTCATTGAGTTCAAGACCACCGAGTCATGCTGACATCAACCATGGCTTATCAGTCCACTTAGCACCAAACCCAGTTGTGAATGTGCCAGCACTTTGGGCTAGAGCTGTTTGCCAGCAGCAGGGAGCAAGAGGTGACACATAGCAAATGTCCAAGGCTGCTGTTTGCGGGAGAAAGGGACTGCATTATGTACTAGAGATAGCCTTGGAGTGTTGAGTTTTTAAACAGGATTTTAGTGACTAGTCCATCATTTATCCCTTGGCCAGCAGTTTTAGCTGGCTGTGTAAAGTGGTGGGGGACTGCATGGGATTGGGGGTTTAGCCCACAAGGAGACTCCTGGATGTTCCATTTTTGAGCTGTTGTCTCTGCCACCTCCTTTCCTCCCGGCCCAAACCAAGATTATAATCTGCCAGGCTTTTTCTCAAGGCATTACCCTCTCAATGCACAATGATATTTGTGCACCTTGAGGCCCTGTGTGGTGCAAACACCTTCTGCTCCTTGTGGTTTTGCTATTGCTGGCCTGCAGAGCCACTAGCCTGGCTGGGACATGGTTATGCTGGATTTGATTTTTTTGCTACTGCATTTTTGAAATGAGCAGCCTTTATTCCTGTTCCCCACTGCAAATACCTCCACCATGGTAGCTCACGGGTCTGGATTGCTCTCCTCCCTCGTCTGCCACTGATTGTGTTTGTTCTGGAAATGACTAGTGTAGTATTTTTAGCAACACTTATTAAGACTCGTCTTCTAAAGTCTAGTTCAATGTTGCTAATTAACTTCTTCAATGCCACCAGCACTCTGCAGTGCTGCTCTGCCGGGTTTTCTTTCCTTTTT